>JBAMJR010000003.1:2945000-3505000 GCA_038501785.1 Myoxocephalus aenaeus | reverse complement strand
GCTCCTCTGAAGGTTTTTTTTAAACAAAAAACAAGCAATATTCTTTGTGTTAATTAGTAACCGACGCTTTCGCCCTCTGGCCCATCAACTGTATAAAAGAAGTGGACAAAGTCACCCTGACCCATTGGTTTGTAGAGGGCAGTTTTGAAGCTTTGAATTTGACATTTTGGCGGTCACCATCTTGTTTTTTGCACCCAAAAAAATATTAGGGACAATTGTGGGTATTTATTATAACTTTTTACTCCCTGATTTGGTAATTTCAAATAATCTATTTGTCAAAACAAATCAATAACTACATTGAATGTTTGATGAATAATTCTGTGTAACATAATCTCTGCTTCCATTCCTCTGATTTCATGTATTTTTATGTTCCATCTTTCATCTTTATTGTTTCGGAGTAAATGTAATTCGCCAGGCTAATTCTTTATTTGCCTTTTCTGTACGTCTCCATGCTTCCACCGGTAACCCTGTTTAACGTCACGTTGCTATGAATTGTGGGTAATTCCCTCGGCTCAAAATGTATGCGAGAGAGCCCTCAATCACTCGACTATTTGACAGCAGGACAGAACTAAACCCTCACGGACTTTGCGGGAACGAGCATCAAAGTCTGTGAGTGTACGTGAATGTGGAGATGTGGGCCTTCACGTAATTTTCTGGCGACCAGAATGTTACAACTAACTTCCATGAAGTGAAAGCACACAGTGAAAGTGTCAATCAAAAGGTAGCCCCGCCCTAAAGCACACCCTGCTTTATGGTCTGTTTGACTCTAAATGGACCATCATTTAAAAAATGAACATCATGCTGTATTGAAGAAGACTTGAGATTATAAACTCATGTTAACAATGTTTACTGAGGGAATAAATCAAGAGAGAAGTAGAGTCATTTTCTCATAGACTTCTATACAACCAGAAGAGTCGCCTCCTGATGAGATTGGTATCTTCTCAAACCTTGCGATTTAAAAAAGGATTCCCTGTCTCCCTGGATCTTTCCCAATGCATTAATCAATTTTATCCTTTCAATTTAAAGTTTTAATTGCCTACAACCTTTTTGTGCAATATTTAATACTGCATGTTATTTCTCGTCCACAGATACCAGCACATTGTTTTAAATGCGTTGTCACAGGTTTGGATGTCTCACACTTTTAACATCTCTCTCTCTGATTACATAACAGATTAACATTTGCATATTTAAACGTTTAATTGTACAAGAAACAATAAAAAAAAAACACATCAGACATTAATGTTTTTGTCCAACAGTGCAGGATTGGGATTGTAATACTCTGACGCCTGAAGATGCCTCAGAGTGCAGAGGAGCTGCAGAGCTCAGACCCGAGGGCTTGATGCTGCGGGTAAAGATGCAGGAGGAGGCTCACAGCCCGGTCCTCTGTCTTTGTACTAACAGCCGACGGAGGCAGCAGAGCTCACAGACTCAGGAACAGGAAGAGATGTCGACGATAAAGTTCATCGTTTGAAGTGGTTCGAGCTCAGGGACTCAGACGCCGCATCTCTCTCGCTCGACATGTCCTGCGCACACACATCGCTCACACCGCCGCACAGGAAAGGCAGCCAGACGGCGCTAGCAGTGGCTGAGAGCGTCCAATTTCATTTTTTTTTTAAATTTATAATCCTTGCATCTCCCCCGTTTCACTGTTCGTGGCAGTGTGGAGAATGCAACCGAGGCTCCTCGCCCAGTTCATCCCGGCTGCGTGGTCGAGGCCTATTTACACGTCGGCCCCTTGAACGCCACCGCCCTTTAGCAATGAGGAAACAAAAGAGTGGCGTTTTTTGTTTTGCTGAGTATGCCGGGAGGAGGCGGGAGGGTCAAAAACAGGGTCAGGTGCTGAGCAGGAGATCTCCTTGTCCAGAGCCCCACTCCACAAAATCCATCTCCCCGCTGGAATGGGGAGGTCCGTCCAGGGAGATGCTCCGCCGCTCCCCGAACACCTTCTCCTGCAGTTCAATGATGTCATTGCGGATGTCAGCCATCATCAGCAGGAGGAAGTCGAAGGAGCCGGGCGATCCCTGGGGACGATGGGGACCAAGTGAGGAAATGATTACATGTCATCTGCCACTGGGTTTGACGACCAGTAAAGTGGGTTTGAGGCGTGAGGACATTTTGGCGCGTCGTAGCAGGGAGACGGACAACTCTGTTCCATTTCAGGTGAGCTAGTACCGGGGGCACTCGAGGCAATAGAACCCTCGTTAACGAAATCTGTTTCACCTGCTATGACAAGTCAAAAAGCAACAGCTCCCTCAATGATTACACCGATTACTCCGCCTCAAACCGGACTATGAGATGAGCCGTAAGCTCTCGATCCAGAAACAAAAGAAAACCTGGCCGCTACGGCAGCAAATAATTAAAAGTTACAGTACATTACAATGCAACAACCAAAGCGTCGTTAAATTGCATTTTAAACAAATTACGGCGACTATTAGTAGGTTCACAGATGCAAAATGTAGATTTAAAAATGTATAAATACAATGAACCTGCAGGTGTACGTTCCTCATTGATGTGATAGACTGATGCCGTGTTCACACCAAAAGAGTTGCGAAATATTCGCGCGTCCAGATTACATGTTAAGTCAATGCACAGCCGCGTTAGGTTGCGAAAAAGCGGATTTTTCGCCGGGCGGCGCGATACTGGCGAAATGGCGTTGCGAATATTCGCAACTCCGCTTTTTCGCTTTTTCGCCTTTTCGCTGGCGATGAAATAATTCATCGCCAGCGAAAAATTCGCCCGACGCGGAGTTGCGAAAGCCAATCAGCGTTGAGAAGCTCCGCCCGGCATCACCGCCGTTCTGCCGTCACTGAATCAAACTGCGGGTCCGCTGAAGGAGCGCTGGAAGCGGCTTCATTCAGACAGTCGTCCCGGAGGAGTCGGAGCTGTGTGCGACTACGGATAATATTATGAACCCAGACACGGGGGCGTTTGATGTTCCGACGTTTGTGGGACTTTCTCAACAAGTAGAAAGCAGAACTAGTGGTTATTTCAATGGTCAATGGCGGAAATAGTAAATGTTTTCACTGACATGGAGATAAGCCCCGCCCCCTTTCCCCAGCGATGGTTGCGAAAAACGAATTAACCACTGGAGCGAGTTTTTTTCCGGGCGGCGCGATATAGGCGAAGTGGCGTTGCGAATATTCGCAACTGTTTTGGTGTGAACACGGCATGAGGGTGACATGTAGATGAAGGAGGCAGGTCTAAGACTAGAGCATGTTAATGAGTACATCTATACAGTAGCTTTAAAAAGTGAGACTTTACTAGGTGGTACAAGTATAAATTGACTTTATTGACTTACAGGTGGACCTATTGGACCCGGAGCTCCTCTGTCACCCTGCAGATGAGAACGAGCACAAATCAACCCACAGATAACAACTCGCTAAAGTGTCCTGAAAAGCACTTTGTTGAATGTCAAAGAAGTACAAACTGAGAAATGAGAAGAGGGGAATAAAGGAGGAAAATGTATTATATGTAATAATGACCTTCAGTCCATCTGTTCCTGTTGCCCCGGTGGGTCCCTGTATGAATGACAAGACACATGGAGGGGAAGGTTAGTCAAGGTCAGTCTGTTTAAAACCAGAGATGATAAGAGGTTGTCGCAGCTCTAAAGATACATCTTGAACAACGCGTCACTAGGTTTGGCAGTTTTCTTCAGAGATTAGAAAAACACATTTCCACCACACGGTTTTAAATGAATAGAAGCTGAAGAGGTGATGGGCGACGGCTCGTGTGTGTTCACAACCCGTAGACTGAGGACGTGACCTTTGATGTTCTGAAGGAGAAGCTTCAGTGGGAAACAAACTGAAAAACAGATGTGATAATCCCTTCATGATGGGATTTATGTATTTTTTTGTTCTTCCTTTTCTTACCACTGGCCCCCTGCGGCCTCTTTTCACATGCTTCAGGTCAGGCTCCGGGCCCATGGGTCCCATGTCGCCCCGTGGACCAGGCGGGCCCCTGTCCCCTGGGTCCCCTCTCTTTCCCGGTTCTCCTGGGTGTCCTGGTGAGGACAGACGGATACAGCGACAAAGAGAAGCGATTCAAAACCGGATCGTCGTCAGGGAGACAAACCGCGAAGCTAAGCTCCTCAGACAGCTCCTTTGAAAACACTGGTCTTCAACTTTCATGTGTACTGCTTCAATCATTTGTATAGGTTTTCGTGTAGATCTTTTGCATTTTTCTTTTTCTTATTGAATGTTTCCTCTTTCTCTGCCTATTGACAATATTTAATGTTGTTACTCTGACAACGTCTCCATTACCTGGGACCCCAGGAGCTCCTGGAGGACCGGGTAGACCAGGAAGACAGGGACTATCAGGACTTTTTCCTACCCTCCCCAGAGTTGGCTTGTCACTGCTGTTGTCCAGGTCGGGTACCTAAAAAGAAGAGGGAAGACTGTCAGCTGACCATATATATATATATATATATATATTCATATTTTGTAATATATATATATATACCATAAACGTCAGGTTACGAGCCGCTACTACCGTCGGTCAGTGTCCCCGTTAGCTCCCCGCTGTAGCCAGCTGGGGCTCCTGCTAGCGCTCCGTTACTTCCCCGCTAACTTCCGCTAGCTCCCCGAAAACCACCGAAGGTAGCGGGACCAGGCTCGACACCCGACTTGGGCAGAGGGGACGCGGGCAGTAGCAGCGGCAGCGGCCGGTAGCAGCAGCGCTAGCTAGCAGCAGCGCTAGCTAGCAGCAGCGGGGACACTGACCGGCCGTAGGAGCGGCTTGTAACCCAACGTTTACGGTACATGAAAAACCTGAATCCAAATACATTCAAATATCCAAAGTATCCAGCTACCTGGTTGGGTGACGGTGTGTCGCCCAGCCTTAGTTTTAGCTGCAGCAGACTGTTTTTCATGTTCACAAAGTCCTCACAGGTGAAGGAGCAGGTACCAGCACTCATCAGGGTGTCTGACTTCCCCGATGAACTCACTGCAACACAAAACATTCATTTAAAATGTGGCCACCCTGGGAAACCAAACCTCTAACATGGTGTCACACAACAGGTTCAAACATAATATATAATCACTTCTTTTCTAGAGGGTAAAACCATTGCTGTAGTACAACCATTAACAACAACCACCGTCCATATCAGAATCATCAGCATCATATTGTTGAGACAGTTTGCGACCAAATTTTCATCCAAACGTTGTAATTTTAAATGAAAATGACAAACTCACAGTTGTGTACAGGGACGCAGGAGCGTTGGTCCGGTGCGAGGATGTAGTCGCTGTGGCAGCGACACAGGAAGCTGCCCACTGTGTTCACACACTCGTGGTCACACCTGCTGCTGCCGAGGGGCTCGCACTCATCAATGTCTGTGCGTGTGTATGTGTGTGGGGGTGATAAAGAGAGATTTATTTTACATTAAACAAACAAATATCACAGCAACAGGAGAAGGGCACTGTTTTCCAGAGAGAGAGAGAGAGAACAGTAATAGATGAGGAGGCAGCAGACTGACCCAGACAGTAAGGAGACTTGTGGTTGCGGTGCCTATCTCGGTCGAAGCGATAGCCGGGGTAACACGTGCAGACAACTCGCCCAAAGTTATCTGTGCACTGCTGCTCACAGGGCGACGCTGCACACACATCCACACCTAGAGAGAGAGAGAGAGAGAGTTAGCTGAGCCACTAAGTCACACTGAATCCATCCTTCATGAAGGCCGCTGTGTCATGGAGGAACAGTGTCCTCTAGTGGCCGATGTGACTCACTGTTATTCAAAGGAGGCACACTACAGTCTGTATTCCACACGCTAGCATTGATGCTGCAGACACTAAACCAGCCAATCCCTTATGTTCCTGATGATGATCATGATTATGTAAGTCCAATTTTCCCAATTAGACATTTTATGGATGACCACACAATGTGTCAGTTCTCTGTGCCAAACCTGTGTGCAGTGTCTTCCCTGGTTGGATGTGTGTTTGTTCTGGAGCGCTGCAACGTGCAAGTTATTTGACACGACTCCTTCAACACAATTACTCCAAAAGGATACAAGTCAACCACAGTATTGGCATTTTGTGGACTTCTTCTTGGGAGGCCAGGCTGTGTCTTGCACTCTAATATAGAAACTGCTGTGTTTTAATATAGAAGCTGCTGTGTTTTAATATAGAAACTGTTGTGTTTTAACATATAAACTGCTGTGTTTTAACATATAAACTGCTGTGTTTTAATATAGAAGCTGCTGTGTTTTAACATATAAACTGCTGTGTTTTAATATAGAAGCTGCTGTGTTTTAACATATAAACTGCTGTGTTTTAATATAGAAGCTGCTGTGTTTTAACATATACACTGCTGTGTTTTAATATAGAAACTGTTGTGTTTTAACATATAAACTGCTGTGTTTCAATATAGAAACGGCTGTGTTTTAATATAGAAACTGCTGTGTTTTAATATAGAAACGGCTGTGTTTTAATATAGAAACTGCTGTGTTTTAACATATAAACTGCTGTGTTTCAATATAGAAACGGCTGTGTTTTAATATAGAAACTGCTGTGTTTTAATATAGAAACTGCTGTGTCGGAGACATAATATCAGATTTGTGAGATCAGATTGTGAGTTCATGAGCCAGATTTAGAGGACAGAGTGTGTGGTTTACCTACTTTCAGGTATGCACTGGCCCATCACAAACCTGAATCCGTCACAGCATTTCCTCCTGAAAAAACAAAACAAAAAGTAATCAGACATCAGGGTTCATACACATTTTGACCAATGGATTTCCATGACTTTTCCATGACTTTTCCATGACTTTAAACCAAATGTCCATGACCAAACATTTTGTGAAATCTCGGTGTAAACATGAAAAAGTGATTAAATGTAGTATTTAAACTAACAATGAGAATTCCAAAGCATACAGTATACTTTAAATGACACAAATGAATGAGACAATAGTTTGATTAAGAGAATAAACATTTATATAGATGCCTGTATGTATGCCTGCTTATATTTTGAGCGTCTTTCTTTTAAAAGCATATTCATGATTTCAAACTCAGCGTAAATGAACGTCATGAACACATGAATATAACACATTTACATGACTTTTACAAAACTTTTGGGATTTCATTTTTTTCAAGGACTTTTCCAGTTTGCAGTCTTGCCGAGAGTTGGATGAGAGGATTGATGCCACTCTCGTGTTTTTTTGTGAACATGAAGCCGCAGCCAGCAACTGGTTAGCTTAGCTTAGCATAAAGCCTGGAAACAGAGGGAAACATCTGGAAAGGCTCTTTCCAAAGGTAACAAAACTCATCCTGTACCAGTACCCATTAATTAGAGTGTTACAACTTGTTAGCTTGATCTGTACCAAAATCGAAATGTAAAAAACACAAAGAGGTTATAGGTGGCTGTGTCTTGGTCGGAACCATTTGCTGAGGCGGCCAGAAGAGATGTTTTGTACCGGAAAATAAAATTCGAGAGAGAGAGAGAGAGAGAGATAGAGCAAATACTGCACTGTTTGTAGTCCTACAAGTTGCTAAATTAGGTCAGTGATAAAACAGCTTGATGATATGTGGATTCTTCATTTGTTGACCCAGGCTTTATTATAAAGGGGCCAGACTATATACTGACAACATGTATAAGCAGATTGTCCCTCCAGTGGTCTGAGGGCTTCTGGTCTGTTCTCTCGTCCACTGACGCGTGTAAATATATGTGGAAGCAGTTTAGGCGCTACTTTTTTTCAGATTTGGCTCATTTCCCTTCTTGTTACCCGACCAGAACTTGAACCCTGACCAAATAAACTCAACAAAAAAACTATTAATACAAGTTTTTAACCCCTTTACAGCCTCGATGCAGTATTTTTCTGCAGCATTGTGCAAATAATATTGAGAAAAAAAACTATTTCTACCCCAAATGGATTTACAGTGTTTGGCAATGACACTCGTCCAGCGTCCTGCAACAATCCACCACATGTTACAGACATTACAGTTGGAAAAACGGAGAGGAAATGGCTCAGAGACTGGAGCAGCAGAGCCACACAACAAACATCTCACACACAAGAAAAAGGGGAAGAGTGCACGACTCCTGTCCGGAAAAACTGCATGCTGTTACTGGAGGGGAGTTCAGCATGCTGCCTCATTCACGGCCTCTTCAGCACAACAAATTGCTTTCATTCTACTCCAGCCTCCATGCAGTGTGACCCTCAATCATCCTTCCTTGTCCTGAATGAAAAATAACCTATAAAATGGCGATGCCCGGCCTAAACTGACGAGATCCAGATGAGAGCAGCTTTAATCTGCAGCCTGTAGCCGGGAGTGTTGAGAGGGATGGATACGGCCGGGCATGGAGCTTAGGCGGAGACAGGGGAGTGTATGCTGAGATGCCACTCATTCAGTCAGTCAATCAGTCAATAAATCGCGCTGGAATTCAGTCAGACGCATTCAGAGGAGTCGGAGCTGTACGGATAATATTATGAACCCAGACACGGGGGCGTTTGATGTTCCGACGTTTGTGGGACTTCCAAAACAAGTATAAAGCAGAACTAGTGGTTATTTCAATCGTAACTGTTTTTACGGAGATAAGCCACGGAGATAAGCCGCGCCCCCTTTCCGCCGCGAAAAAGCAAAAAAAAAAAAGAAGAATGACGCGAATTAAGTACATAAAGTCGAGCACTGACTGTCTCTGTCACCCCCAGCTATTTTAATTTTTAATTTTAACTCTTTTTATTTTTATTTTTTTATTTTTATTTTCTCTTCTTTATTTTTTATTTCTCTTTACCATTCACTCCTCTGCACACCGCATACTTAAACACTCGTCACTTTAACATACACTTTAACTTAAATACACATGTCACTTTAACGTACATTCACATTAACGTATCTGTTGACTGAGCACTTGCTTATCTTACACATATTTTAGTACCAATTGCACTGTTGTTTTCGTTGATTGTTGATTGTTGATTGTTGTTTGTCTCGTCTTACGTCCCATGTCCATGTCCAATGTATGCACCTTCCGCCTCAAAAAATTCCTCGTTTGTGTGAAAACATTCCTGGCAAATAAACGGTTTCTGATTCTGAGTAAACTCACGCGAAAAAGCGTTGAGAAAAAGTGTTGAGAAAACTCAGAACTCACTCATTACTCTTCACCTGTTTGCCCACTTTTATTGTTTTGGACGGTGTATTTGGCAAACCAACTAACGCAACTGCACACAAAGCTGTTCTGCTGCCATGGCACAGTTATTCCACGCTTTCTTTAAAATTGTGCATCGAACCTCACGTTTACATGCGTAGTGTCAGAAAAATAGACTTGAAGCCTGAATGAACTCTTCATGGAGCCGGGATCCACCGAGCCGGTGCAGACGGCGACATTGATTAAAACGAGCGCCGCATGTGTGAGAGACGTGCGATCGGAAAAACTCTCCCACGTCTGATACGGTTGCGGTCTAGACTTGGGGGTTAGCCACTTGTGGGTTGTGTTTATTCAATCACACGTTACAGCAGGGGTCGTCGCAGACACACCTGGCAGAGATCTAGAGTGCACCTTTCTTGTTTCCCTTTGGATTTACAGCATTAGACTTGACTCTTACCTCAACTCTGGATCGTACACGGCCTCTGCATGTACTTTTCAAAGCTACTTACACACACTCACGCACGTGCACATCCTTACATACCGAAACCCCGACGTTAGTGGAAAAGCATCACAACTTGGCCCATTGGTCAAATATGTGAAACACGGCAAAACAGACGAGTGACCAGAACCAAGACGGTGGCAGGTAGCGGGAAAAAACTACTCATAGCAAAGATCCACAGAGCCAACAGAGCCAACTGATCTCTCGCTACAACGCGCTGCACATGCACATACACCGACAGGCCGCCTGTCAGTCAGAAATGCAGCAGTCCTCATCAGCTCCCCCCCCCCCCCCCCCCCCCCCCCTGGGTTATTGTGATGGACGGGACAGGGAGGTCGTGGGGGCCTCTAAGCAGAAGAGGCTGGAGGGAGAGGTGACCCGTGTGTTTTTGTTTTGGAACGTGAAAGTATGCCGGTCAGACAGGCAACAGGTCATCATGACACGGCCCCTAAAACAGAGAGCATCACACCCGGTGGGATCTGACTCATGTGTACGTGTGTGTCTTTCATCCGTATCTGTTCAATTCTAGTATTTTGGATTGAATATTGGCACAAAATATTGGCAAAATATCAGTCGCCTTGATTCAAAACTACCAGTAACCTATACTTTACAGAACAATCTAACTGTGTGTTGTCCACATCTGCACATGTGTGTGTGTGTGTGTGTGTGTGAGTGTGTGAGGGCTGGGATGCCATCCAGTAATTGGGTACAGCCTTTTAACGTCAGTCAGAGTTTGTTAGTGAGAGCGATCCATGATGCTAGCAAGCGTCCTCTCCTCCTCCTCCTCCTCCTCCTCTTTTTTTTTTTTCCCGTCCTCTCTGTGCACTTTACTTCACCGAGTCTGTGATTTAAAACATGTCGATCCATATTCAGGCCTCTCGTTTCACAGTGCGCTCCGTTGGTTCAGTCGTTGTTGACATAATCTCTGTCTCTTTCTCGCTCTCTTCTCTTCAGACGGACGTGTCGTTGGCCCCGTGTTGCCCTCCGTCCATGAAACCAGATGAGGTGTCTGCCTTCGCCGTCTTTATTTCATTCAGGGGGAATATTCTTTGGAGGATTGCTCAAAGCCTTTAACAGCCAGTTTTAAACGAGAGCACCAACAGCCATGTTGCCAGGGAAAATATGCTGTCATTGTTTGTTTCTGCAAACCACACTGACTGTGGATTGGCATTCGGGGCTGAGCAAGCAACGAAGTACAGCGAGAAGTGACGAAGTCCATAAATAGCGAAAGTACAGTAAGGGCTGGTTGGAAGGGCGGTGCACGGGTCAAGCAGAGGCCTTTCATCCAGGAGACCGTGAGACAAACAGTGAGGCTTTGGTATTGGTGAGTTATTATTTTAACTCAAAGCACAATGTTTTTTGGAACCATAACCAAGCAGTTGTGTTTCCTAAAGCCAGCCAACCGTTTCACATCGTTAACCAAGCGGCGTTGTGCGTTTCTTCTGTGAAACGGCAACATCCAACGTGTCCCGTGCTGTGCATAAACGTACAATGCCGACATTTGCTTTTTCTGGCGTCTGCCTGATAGTTCTTTGGTAATTGGTTGCACAGATTTCTCTGTTTATTTTTTCAAAACCTTTCCCACAGTTTTTTATACCAGCACGCAGCTCCAAAATGCGCCCCCTCCCCCTCCCAAAAAAAAAAAGGTTTGCATGTTCAGATGTTTTGTAATTAGTAGCAATGTGCGTGTTCCACAGCTGATTAGCTGAATTAGGAAAAACAAGGATGATAGAATGGTTTGGAGGGGATTTGGACAGCCTCTTGGCTTCCCTGACACACTGTCCGTGTGGATATCGCTAACTGTGACTGCTGGCTGCCGTTTTTTGACAGCTTGTGTACCGAGAGCGCGATAACTTACAATAAACAAAGTAACTGGAAGTAGACTGGACATTACAGACCGATCCGTGAAAAAATGCCTTGATTGGCTCTGATACAGCTCCTGCAGACGGAAAGGATCTGTAGCAAGCAGCGAAATTATGCTTGCAGCTTTTTTGTGAGCCGGATTAAAAACATTAGTCACCTTCGACAGGCCTCCGACAAGACCTGGAGACGTGTCTTGACGCTGGCTAACGGTGTCTATATGCAATCTCCAGCACGTGAAGACAAATTCATATTGAGTCTGCGTGCCACACTGACCTGATCCCATTTAAAAGCATCCTAAACCCCATCCTCCTCTCCAGTCTTTGGCTACCAACCTTCTCCCACCAGTCCCTTGTGTTGGTGGTGGTTGACCCAGCAGCTACCTGCCCAGTTCCCAGTTCCCAGTCCGCTGTAGCGGCTACTGCCAAAATCAGCACGGCACAACTGGACGAAACACCGAGACAGGATCCAGAGGCAAGCCCTGGGCCTGGATCACTTTACACTGAAGATTATGTACTTTAGCGAGGGGGTCTTCCAGTGTGTGTGTGTGTGTGTGTGTGTGTGTGTGGGGTGCTCGCTGTTTTGGTTTCCCATCGAGCCTTACTGTGATTTATTTGCGCATTTGCAGGCAGGAATGCGCTACAAAGACAGGATATTTATTATAGCACCCCAAGAAAGAAAACCCCACTGCCTCCCCGAGTCCCCAAACCAGACAGTGCAGGCGTTCTGAGGGCAGACGCACAGTATGGACGATGCTTTCCATAGGCGATGCCGTCACTGTGCGTTACGAGCCCCCCTCACGTCTCGGGGTGTCGTTCTCCTCGCTTGCAGGTAGAGTTTCTACATGTGAGGGAGAATATTAGAGGCTGAAACAAATCCCCTCTCCCGTGTGTCGCCTGGATCTGGGGGTGATCTGCGAGGGCATGTTAAGACAATGAGGGGAGGATATGAGTAAGAAGTGAGGGAGGAGGACCTCGACGGGAGGAGGAGGAAGAGGAGGAGGACGGTTGAAAGACAGGGCTGAAGGTTGCTGTCAGCTTAGAGTTTCCCTCGTGGGACTCCGTTTGCAAGAACACAGGAAGTGGAGCTCAGTGGAGGTCAATGGCCTCTTGACACGCCAGGACAGGAGACCAGGCCATGTGTGTGTGTGTGTGTGTGTGTGTGTGTGTGTGTGTGTGTGTGTGTGTGTGTGTGTGTGTCCTGTCAGTTTGATGGATGCCTCTTACTGATGTGGCTTATACGTGTTATAATTACAGCATGCTGTATTCATCAACCGTGCTGTAATTGACTTATTTGCTCAGCAACACACACTCACACGCAGTTTAAAAACTTGGCTGGTGGCGTCACGCGTGATGGCGTGATGGCGTGATGATGGATTGCGCAGAAACACATTAGCACGAGATCAACAATAAAACACATTTTTTTGGAGGGCTGCCACGTCCTTTCCTTATATGTTCTTTTGGGAGTCAGTATCGCTCATTTATGATGTCAAGCTTTCTTTTGTTTTTGTCTTTTCAAAGTGATGGAATTTTAAGTGTTTTTTTTTTTTTTTTTTTTAGCTGGCGTCTTCGTCCATAAGCCCTTTTCGTGTTTTATAAATCCCCAGTGACAGCCCATTTATACTACTTTATAAGAAGGCTGAGCTAATATGTACTTTTAAAACCATTTGCCTCAAAAATCCTCTCGTGATCGTGGAGGTTTGCTCTCCACAAATTTAACAAAACCAGCCTCTACATCGCCTTCCTCCTAAAAGCGCTCGCCCGCATGCGCAGCTCTTATAGTGTCGCCATATAAATGTGTGTGTGTGTGTGTGTGTGTGTGTGTGTGTGTGTGTGTGTGTGTGTGTGTGTGTATTCATTTTCAACTCTTGTGAGTATACATATGTGAAGGTGTTAGCGTAGCAAGCGTGAGCACCTCCTCTGTGTTTATTTGCTCTGCCAGCCCACTTCCAGGACCCCGGCCTCAGGGGGAACATCAGAGCTCTGGTCTAACAGAGGAAGCTTTGACTGGGAGCACAGGAGGTCTGAACCACTTCCACCAGAATACACGCTGACCTGCGCTCCTCCTCCTCCCCTCTGTTATGCCTCACCTCTCCCCACTCTCATCTTTCCAGCATGTCTCCTGCCCTTCTCCCATCCTAACCCCCTCTTTAAAAAAAAAAAAAAACACCCTTTGACCTTTCTTTGCTTTCTCTACTTTCCGAACCGCCACCATCGCAGGCTCATCGTAACAGTTTTGACACAGCCATTGAATACGTTTGAATACTATTGATACATGGCGACTGCTGAGCCGGTGTCTCGTGGCTAACGGCGCTACTAGTGCTAACAGTGCCAAAAAAACTAGTGGCAAAAAAAAACAGTGCCAAAAAAATTATGCCATAGCTAACAGCATTAACCTAAACACACACAGAGGGAGAGTTACTTTATTCTCTGCTCAGGGAGAAATTGTACTACTAAATTGTACTACTAGAAATTGTACTACACTATATCTTTAGCAAATAGTTGTTTGCTGCTACATTAATGCTCCAAATCCCGTTTATTGCACCTTTAAAGTGTCTGATACCAGACCCTTCCTGTCTGTTCCTTGTTCCAATAAACACAAAACCTCAGATGCCACAGACCAGATTTTCTTGATAACTGAGAATAATGCAGAGTCTCCCCACCTCATTGGGACATTTTGTAAATTACCCTTCATCATGCGTGAATTCCCTGAAACCACCGACCAGATTTTAGAGTGACTCATTTTCACACTCGCGTGCCAGATTTTCAAATTGGCTCATAAGTACTGTGGTTTGGGTTAGTAAGTGCTTTGCCCATCAAGAGCCTGCTCCATTCACTGTTTTGAAGGAAGGATTTCATGATTGTGATGACCATGTACTGGGCCCCTTCCAGTCGTCTCTGGCCTCCGAGACCTCGTCCAACTCAGTATCACGGCAGCAACGCGGCATCGCTGACAATCCCGAGCTGCTATATTTCGGAGCCGACAAATGGGAGTAAATGTTTACAATGTTGCCATATATAACAACGTAAATTAGGTTGGTTTCCATGATGACTTAAGTGAATCAAGGCCCTCCTGAATAATAACATTTTTGTATTGAACAATATTGAGTTTACATGTCAGCTAAACACATTTCTTTCTGTCTGATGGACAAATATTTACCAGATGGCATTGTAATGTACGTAACAGCTGTAGTGATTTATGCCAGAAAGACTCTAAATGACTCCTTATTGGCCCACTGATACCAGATGTTAATGCGTCCTGCCTGCATTGAGACCATACCTAGGAAGCTGCAGGAAATATTGCGATATAGTTATATACCAGGCCACACTAGTTTCCAGGCCACACTAGTTTCCACCATTTTTCATCGTATAATTTTTGGCATGAGATATCAGCATAAAAATAATTGGATGATATCACTACAATCACCAGTTGTACAGTTGTGTGTGTGGCAGAGAGAGAAGCTGTGAAAAGTAACACTTATTTTTATTGGATGCTTGAATTATGTTTTTTTATATATGAGTACAAGTGCCAATAAACCACATTCATGAATGAGGGTAACAGTGGCCAATGTGGGATGGGTCGGCGCGAGATAAGGGTAATTGAGAGCAGCTAAACGGTGAGGTCACGCTAACGCTGACAGATCACTCATAATGATGTGTCTGGTTGAGTTTTCCTGCCAGACAAAAAAAAAAATCCCCTGTGGAGACTGTAACTGAGGCTCAAAGTAATGGACTGATAAGAGCAAGAGGGCCCTCTCCATCTTCTGCATGGCCTTGTGACTGCTATAATGTTGAAAGTTGCAACTGTTTTCACTTGTCGCTCCCCAGCTGTTACACTCCCATTTTCAATTTTGTGACATGACACAAAGCTCCGTGCAAGCAGGAACATGCTCCCCGCTGGGCTTCCCCACTTCAAACAATACTGCAAAAAACAATGCCGTCCCAGTCTGTGATCAATTGGCCAGTGATTTGTTTTGTCGAGGTACTGAGAGTGGCAGCGCAGCCATAAAGGGAGTGAAAAGAGCTAATCGAGAGCAGATTGTATGCGGAAAAAAAATGCAGGAAAAAAACAAACAGCCATCGCTTGTCCAGAGGGCCGTTCAGGTGCACACTAATCAGAAAAAGATGGAAGCCGATGACTGGAGTTTTTTGGGAGGTCCGACTCTGGTCCGCAGCCGTACGAAGACAGTACCTCCATTAAACACAGGAAGCGTAACTCAAAGGCCTCGTAAACATTTTCTCTGAGAAAACGAAGACGGCGTTTGAGTGCTTCTCAGAGTAATGAAACCGCAGAACGCAGAGCGGCACAGCTTTTCCGCCGAAAGAGACCTGGCGTCGACTCCGAAGTGTGAGAAAGTGCGAGCTTGGGCTTTGTTAATCGCCGCCCAAAGGTGCACAGAGAGTCCCAAAGGGAGGAAAGAAAGCGATAGTTTGAACAGGGCGCCCTGCTGGACTTCTGGATGCATCGCAAACAATCGGTGAGCGGATCGCGTTCGGTCCGAATGTGTTGACCTCACATTACGTTACATTACATTTCATTTAGCTGACGCTTTTATCCAAAGCGACTTACAATAAGTGCAATTCAACCATGAGTACAAACTCAGAACAACAAGAATCAAGAAAGTACAATTTCTTCAATAAAGTTAAGTGCCATTTAAGTGCTACTAACGTGCTACTTTCTTTATTCAAGGTGTAGTCGAAAAAGATGTGTTTTTAGTTTGCGACGGAAGATGTAGAGACTTCCTGCTGTCCTGATGTCAATGGGGAGCTCGTTCCACCATTGAGGAGCCAGGACAGCAGACAGTCGTGACTTTGTTGAGTGTTTAGCTCGCAGTGACGGAGCTACAAGCCGACTGGCAGAAGCCGAGCGGAGCGAACGAGCTGGGGCGTACGGTTTGACCATGTCCTGGATGTAGATTGGACCCGATCTGTTCGCAGCACGGTACGCAAGTAGCTTAAAGACCAGTCGAGCTGCTGCATTCTGGACGTGTGAGTCGGCCATTTGTTTCCACTTGTCGGGAGCAGAGATTTCAACAAGCGTTTTAACTCTAAGATAAAGGCCAAAAAAATGACTTGTGATATAACGATGAGGACCGAGCTGAAGACAGAGCTGTCGGTGCCTCACTAATATGCAGTAGACTGCTGTTAGAGGGCATTTAATCACCGGAACACACAATGTGTTCATGCCACACACACACACACACACACACACACACACACACACACACACACACACACACACACACACACACACACACACACACACACACACACACACACACACACACCACATGTTTACAGTTTACCAAACGTCCAACTCAATACCACCAGAGATCTACAAAGTCAGACGGCATCCGCCCTCCTGCGCACGTTTACGAGCCCAAAGGATGATCTCATATTGACGCGCACCTGTGCCGCGCACACGCAGGCAGACGCGAGCGCGCATAAAAGTCTCCGATGTCGTGATATTCGACCCAGATATCCACAAAGCAAAACAACCCCCGCACGTGCGCCCATGCACAGACATATTCCCGTGGCCCTCATGCACATATGTAGAGACGCACGGAAACACACCGGTGCAGGCATCTGGTCCTTGTTGCCTGTTTGAAACCTAAATCAAATCACCTCCTTCCATTCTTCAGTCACACGTTTCCTGCTGTTTGACATAACTGGCTTCAGCCCCTAATTTCACTGTTTAATGTTTGTCCACTTTCTTGCGTCGATCCCATCAGTGCAGGACGAGCCACTGGAGCTCCTGGTGAAATGGAAAGCGTGCAGGTTTTACTGAGCGATGATGGCATGTACAAACAGCTCGAGATACAGATGGACTTTTTCCACCAGAGAAAAACTAGAACATGCAGTAGGATGTTTTTATTTGAATTACTTTATCAGCGACAGCAGCAATGTAATAGCTTGTTTTATGGCTCGTAAGAGAGGGACCTCTGACTGCAGATCCCAGCAGGCCCTTAACGTTCAGGCCAGCATTGTACAGTGCGAGACACACGGCAACATACAGCACGCAGAGGAGAGAACATGTGGACACACACACACACACACACACACACACACACACACACACACACACACCACACACGTCTGCTTCTCATCACCTGCTACTATAGAAAGCAGCCCTCTGTCTCCACAACCAGAAACAGATGAATAGCACTTAAATGATGTGATGCATTCTGCTTCATTTCTCTCTGCATCTGTCTCTCAGACACAGTGGGAGAAAAGAGACACTAGTTTCCGGTCCAGTTCATTGACACAAATACTAGCTTGTGTGAAAGTGTGTTAAAACACTTCACTGAGAAAAAATAACACCCACGCTTGTTTGTCTTTGACAATGAGGCAGACGTCCTGTGAGCAGAAATACGGAATTGAGCTCATTTGACCTGACAGTCTGAGGAGCGTTCATCTTGACTCATGTTACATGCCAACGTTAGCTTGTACTCATCGGGTAGCGAAGCCAGGCTTCTGTAACCCTACAGTCGAAAAAAGCACAGGTGTAAATGATAATAGTGATTGAATGGCTCGACTTCGTGTCTTAGTATAGGCCTCCATGGACTGGTGAGTAGGGCAGGTGTAACCAATGATTGATGTGACTCCCCACCCACATACCAGGACATATGGACACAGGCATAGTCATGGCCAGCTCTTGGTGTCTGGTGCATGGTGGTTTGGAGACATATATGTTACTGCTTAAACTTAACTACTCAAATGAGCAGGCTTTAAACAGAGTTCATGTTTTTAGACTGTATTTACAGCCTTTTATTGTCGCTCACATAATCAACTTTGCATAGATGAGGCCGGCAGTTGTAGCCTTTGGTTCTCCATGAACAAGTGGAAATCTTGATGTGTTCAACTAAAGACTGGGAGACTGCTGTCCCACCGACGAATTCATTGGGGTAACCCAGCTTTGGTAATGTACTTTATCGTTTGCGTTTAATCTCTTGTCTTTTTGTATTCTATTTAGAAATGCATATTGTAAAGTGTTGTATCTTATTTTGGTAAATTTGTGATCAGTATTCTGGATGTCTTGAAGAGTAATTGCAATCTAATCTAATTTCAGCCTTTTTGCACACGGCCATCGGCACGGGCCGTCTGCTGTTTTAGGGGTTTTAATGCTGTTTTTGTAACAGATTTTCTACATTTGCCGTTCCCTTTTGTAACCCTGATATATAAAGCACCTGGGGTTTTAGGTTTTTCAAGCAAGTTGCAATTGATCTGGTGTGTCGTGATTTACTAGCACCTGAGTGAAGTGAGCTAGCAGCAGGGAGCTAGCAGCAGCAGAGGGGAGCTAGCAGCAGCGCTAGCTTGATACAGCGGGGACAACCACAGAAGGTAGTAGCGGCTTGAAACCCGGCTTTTACGGTATCAGCATGCTGGAAAACTGAACAGCCTATTGTTGGAAAATGTTTGTGCAATAAAAGACAACCTTCTGCTCTCCAACAGTGTCCTTATTTATGATAAAAATAAAATAAAACTCCTGCATTAGCGCTAGTATGGAAGCCGAGGCGGTTTGCTCCACCATGACAGTGATAGTAATGGGGAACATGAACTGAAGACTTCAATTGACCCTTGGCTTAGTGCCGCCACCTCCAACTCCAGACTGATCAATGAAAGTAGCTTCAGACAGATTTTCTCTGGAATCGCCCAAAAATTTGAGAATATGTATTCAAGGAGTGCAGTTAGTGACAGTGTGGGCTCCATGGCAGCTCTGGTGTGAGTCACAGAGCCAGTGAGCGAGAGGAAGTACGAACTGGAAAAAGCTGAATAAAAGAGAATAGTACATCAGAGAGTAAAAACAGTAAGAGATAGAAAGTAAAAGAAGAATATGGGCAGATCAAGATGTAGTCTGTGGGAGAAGAGAGAAAAGGGTGACAGTAATGGACTCAAAAAGAGAAGACTGGAAGAAAGAATCTGAGGGGGTGCGTGAATTTAACGTTGACGTCTACTGAGCAGTTGACATTCGGCAGGAGAAGCCTCAGTCAGCATCTCACCACATGTCACATCACAGTGGGAAGCTACTTGCAGGAGAGAGAAAAAACACTCCCTGCTCTGATTTCCCCAGCTTGCTCTTTTTAAAAAAGAAACTCCAAAAAAGCTTTTATTTGGTTTTCCAGGCATATCCCCCACTGAGCAGTGCACTCGGCTTGCCAGGGTGCAACTTTATTTCGTTTGGATCAAACAAATACCTCCACTTCCAAAGCCCCCTCCTTTACTGTACTTTCACTTTTCTGCCACCTTCCTGTAGTTTTCCCTGCTTGTTTTTGCAGATTTGTTGTTTTAGAATTGGCCTACTATCTTCTTGAATGGCCCAGGAGCCCTCAACAAACTTTATTTTTTATATAAGATGATATATGCTTAATGATCCTTGTTAGCACTGATCAGCCCAATTAAAAAATATGTGATCATTACGAACAAAAGTACATCAGATGGAGTGATATTAGCTAATCCACAGCAACTCACTTAACTCCCTAATTCTGCGTTTCCTTTTTGTGCTTTCAAGCTGATAAAATCCCAAAGGTTTGCCGTGGGACGTTTGCGTAATACGAGGCCGCTCAAACTTTTCTCATAGGTCCGAAAATTCTCATGACAATTAAAGAGATCTCAAGTTGTCGTGTACATTTAAGTATGCTTTGTGCTCAACAATGGAACAAACAGTCAAACTGCTGAGGTTGAGAAACTAGAGTAGATGGATTTTGTTTGGCCAAAACTGGGCATTAAAGCCGGTTCTGGAGATCTGGTCTGTGTTAAGAAAGTTGTTCTCATATCCATCTCTCCTCCTGTTCCAACAGTTTCTTCTGAATTTTCTGTGTTTCAAGTGTCAGATTACTACCGAAGAAAAATGCATCTGCATTTTCATTTATATGTGACAGAAATGCATCGTATCATAGTTGTTAACCTTTTAAAAATCAAGGTATTTTTTAGGATTCTGCTCGAAATAACATACCCAAACTAAAAAGGGTGTATCTCTGCAACCACAAGGGCTATTTGAATAATTTTGGTGTTATAATAAAGGCAACCCATGTGAGCTTTTGTTCAGATGTGTACATATTGGTATATATGTTACTGGTTAAGAATAAATAAAGTTAGAAACACAGCAAAAATAGAAGTTTCAGGTCCGTCTCACCCTATATAGGTGCCATGGCGCTTTTAATATCTTACATAAATGTTAATTGCCGAGTTATTTAGTAAGCTGATGATTGCATGAGAGTCTCCATGATGGTAGGAAGTGAAGAAAGCCGTCACAGCACCATACTACATTATGTTCTCCCTCATTAACCGGGTCTTCCACGTCTTTATCACTCCAGTTTACTCTGTGTGTGTCTTGTTAGTCTCAATGACATTGTCTGTTTAGCTGCATAGCTCCTTTTATTTTATATCTAATCTGCTGTGCTGTTGCTCTTTTTCTGAACTGCTTTTTTTTTTACAACTTGGCAATGCATCACTACTGCTAACATGGGCGTTTCACAAGTACGTCTGTTTGTGTGGGTTAGTACAGCAAGTATGTGCAGAGACCACGTGGGCTCCAGAGTTGAGGTGAGAGCCAAGTCTACTGCCGTAAATCCAGAGAGGAAACAAAGGAGTTGAGAGGGAGCTTAAGACTCATGCGATAACCCTACTTTATCTTAAGTCCTGCATTGAAGGTGTCAAAGAGCAAAGTTCACACAAACGGAGCCCCCTACATGCATCACATACAAAATACACACAACACAAGCTTGGATCTCCAAGCCAACAGCTGTCAATATGTTAAGCAATCATCCCAGCGAGTCAATCAGTCAGTCAGCAAATTGGCCAGTTAAACGTTCAATCGGGATCAAGTCAGGATATCATTCACCCTGCAAGCAGACTCTGTGTCTCCTGTCTGTGTTATTTCAACTGCTGAAACTCTCAGAGGGACCATGACACCGGAGATGCTCCCATGTGGCCTCATATACCCCTCCAACTAGACACTACTGTCCAAAGAGGAGGAACGGAGTTAGCAGGACACAAGTAGAGGATGCGGGTGCTAAGAGCTACTCCAGACAGATTTAAGTGTGTCCCATCATTTTTTCTTTTGCCCTAAAAGTGCCAGACGTGATCATTTTTGACAAGGACATGGTTAGGGTCGATTTCTCAACGCTAACCTTGCTGACCTTCGCTGGTTAGCATAAAGCTCAAACAACCATCAAAGCACTTTGATTACATGTACTCCACAATAACACTTAGCATGTACGAAACTTGTTGTTTATTTCATTTGACCTGACCTCAACCCCGGCGTTAATCCTCGGGCTACTAGACGGAGGCCTGGCTTCTGTCTCTGCAGAGCAAAACTGAGAATTTGAGTCCAACGAGAAAGAGAGAAGCCGTAGAGTTGAGTGGAGATGGAGTCCAGACCTGGACCTGAGTCGGTCTCAGTCGGGTCTCATTAGTGGACAATTTTAACGTTTCTAGTATGACAAGCACGGCAACTGTGGGTGGGTGGGGGGTTTGGGGTTGGGCTTGGTCTTCGGTCGGGAATGTACACCTCTTCTTGAAGACCACTTTCAGAGTTTCCAAACATGTTAACAAGGTCTGTAACATTTCCGCCTTGTTCTTTATGAACATAAGAACAAAGACAACAAAAGAAACTAGAATTGTCGTTTGGCAGGATGTTCAAATTATGCTATAAACATAGACTTGGCATGACCTTTAAAACCACTGGTATCCACTCTCGTGACAGACCTTCATGTCCGACACGGAATACAAAGAGAGCTGGCGTGGCCTGTATAACGAGCAGAGACATTTAGCTCTCAAGGAAAGAGAGGGAATAACTGATGTGTAGCGATCAGCAAAATAACTCACCTTCAGTAACCCCTTTTAGGAAGTTGTACAGATTGCATAAAACGCAAAGCAAAGTCTAAAACTGCGACCCACAAACTCAACCCAACACTAAAACAAACACTGTGGTTCACTTAGCGAAACAAGCTAACCCCAACCGTGTAGTTCAACAACTAAAACCAGCAAAGATCTGAACTCGCTGAGTCACGTCAACAACAATGTTCACTGCCTTAAAGACTCCCAAGTGCAAGTTTGAAGCTCATGTGGTCTTTGCAAAGTCATGGCAGCATATTACTGGTTGGCATTGGTAAGACTTTACATTCTTCAGATGTTAATATTGTCTCCTGGTGATCAGACTGTTAATTACGTATCATAAAACACAGAAATCATATAACTGTGAATTACAGGTGCCACAGAGGCTAAAAGTCCAGAACAAGCATTGCGTGGCGATCTGTGCTGGACCGGCTCATCTCGAACACGCCTGATAGTTTAGCTGAAAATAAAGATACAAATTGCAACATTAGTTTGTTTTGATGTGATTGAGACCATAAAGTAAAAAAGTAGGGTCATTTTCTCATAGACTTCTATGCAATCAAACACATTTTTGCAACCAGAGGAGTCGACCCCTGCTGGCCATTAGAAGGAATGCAAGTTTAGGAATGCAACTTCAGAACCAGAAGTTGCCGTCTGCAACTTGCAATTTGCAATGCCGACACCAAAGGAACTTTTGTTTAGTGGAGGTTGTTTGAGGTGAAACACGATCTGGAGGTTGAGCTGAGAAAACCACTTTCAGTTTAGCTTATTCTGGTATAATTGTGGTTTGCTCTGCCTCGGCTTGTAACAATGGTTCTGAACTGGATTGCGTTATGTGGAAAGAATTGCACACATGAGTCCAATTTGATCAATCGTTGTATAACCATGGGTAACATTTTAATAAATAAAAGCAGTATTTTGTCAATTTTGTGTTAATTCCTGCAATGATTGAAAGAGATTTTCAACCACACAGCTACATAGCCTGACACACTTTCATCCACATTGAACCAGGAAACACAGGATGCACCAAGACTTTAATAACATGGATTCAAGATGCACGTAACGTTTTAAAGGGTGGAAATCACATAGATAGACTCGCCCAAACTGTTTGGCAACAGAAGAGAGTAAATGCAGCTACAGCATATTTAACGTGGAGACAATCCAAGTACGAGACGCATGTGAATGCCAGTTGTAAAGAGGCCTTCCTGCCTTCAACAGTCAGCCCCCAATCACTTGTTCACAGAGGCAAGCCCTGCGTGGATGATATAATGAGTCAAGAAAGGAAGTGGTTGTGGTTAAAATGGTAATAAAGCTGGCATAATGCATTGGACCAGTGGAGCTCTACCGAGCGCAAACAGGCTCAAAAGAAGCATTTGTTTAGTGATGCTGATGAAGATATAGTCAGGTCATCTGTATGCGTGGAAAGTGAGTGAGTGAGTGAGCGCCTCACATGAATGGTGAATTTGAAAGCAAAAATGTGTGTAAGGGGCCAACAGTGTAATGATATCAGAGACCCCCACAGAGGAGCTTCAGAGGCCAAAATGACCAAAGTCTGTGTGACTCAGCCTTGAGATATTTCTGTAAGCAAAGTCAAGAAACACAGATTGTAAGCATTCTCTCTCTCTCTCTCTCTCTCTCTCTCTCTCTCTCTCTCTCTCTAATACAGTTTTGAATCTGTTTTCATCCGGCCACATGCTCTGAACTTAGGTATGCGTTTGTGGAAGAAAGTAAAATAGGAGAAGTGGGAAGAATGTGGTCACGCGGTGCTAATTCAGTAACTGTCTTCACTTGGTTGGCTCACTTAAGGCGCGAGAAAGAGGAGATGCACTTGAGAAATGCGAGGAAACAGGAATCGAAGAAAACGGATTCAGTGTTACAATATGTGTTAGGAGACCACTTTCTCTCTCAAGCATCGTCTGAAGCGATGACAGCTTCTGGATCGGCACCTTTTCTTTTTGTATTTGCGCAGATTGTAGAGCAGATACCGTAGAGTCTGCGTCATCACACTTTTGAATCATTTTAGGGCTGCAACTTGTGGTTATGTTCATCCTAAATTGATCCATTTGGAATTGATCATCTTAATTGTTTAATCGCTATAGGATTAGTGAAATGAGTCAGACAAAATTGTCTATAGCTTGTGGGGATTTCAAATGAGTTTTTTTTCTCTTAAAATCAGTCTAGAATGAATACTTGCGATACTGCTAATCCCAGTGAGCACTGCTGTTCGGGGATTTGTTCAGGTGCTGGAAACCAGCATGAATTTAGTGAGATACCCTTCCCTCTGTGAGATGCCGCTGCAGAACCAGACGATGGATGCTGATGAATTTATGGTGTATTATGGAATACAAAACTATGACGACCCCAGCGGGAGAGATGGATCATTGTAACAACAAAAGAAGCTTAAAGTATGGAAGCAATAAAAATCAATCATGTCACCGTGACTTCTACCATCGTCCCTTACTTTAATCTGAGCAAGTAGCGTGATACCGTGGGTGTTATCTGCTGCAGTAATGAGCCACGCAGGGTATGTAAACCAGAACAACATGCCAATCAACTGAAGGAACGGTTTACAGTTTAGTGGAGCCCGTCGGTCCTGTCAGATTGGACTCCACAGCTGAGAGTGTTTAGAGAGAGGGCTCAGAAAGCAGCAACAAATCAACTCTCATCATCATAAACCGGCTGTAGCTGCCAGCACAGACAATACAGACGCAACTCACACAGACTCATAAACGCTCGCATCGCTCCGGATCTGGGTACGAACCATGCGTGTTTGGATTGGCGCGGCTGAAATCCGACCTCCGGGGAAGACAGAATGAGAACGCAAAACAGCCAGAACAATAGTTATGGAGAGATCGAGCTGGTTTGCTGTAACAAAAATAAAAATAAAACGCAGTGGAGGAGAAGGAGACCTGCGGCCGGCAAGGACTTTGTTTAGCTGTGACGATTGACTTTCGGCACAACACCGCAAACCGCTCTGAGACAGAGACATTACATTGCACAAAAGTAGAGACAATCACACTGGCACAGGTTTGAAAAAAGTTTCTTTTGAGACAAAGAAATCATCATAAGAAATGGTTTATAATGCTTCTTAAATATCACTGTTGTCCTTTTCGTTGAATTGCATTGCCTCATGGTAAGTGATGGTAAGTGCCATGAGTACTTTTAAGCACCATAATTTGCTTCACTGTTTTGACAGCCCGCTTTCTTTGGGAAGGTGTGACTTTTTCCAAATGGTTAACATGCCATCTTCAATTTAAAAGTGCAGACATATCTCCCTTTTCCCAGATTATTTTCTCTCAGCACATGAGAGAGTGGTGCCAGGTGAAGAAATAAGAGAAGAAAACCAGAAATGATTGGAAAGTGTCCAGCCTGTCTGAACGCGGCAGAGCTGTGGGAAGAGATTATACTGTTCGACTGATCAGGTCAAATACAGTTTAACCTCTATTGTTCATTCAGAGCATAGGAACCGTAATAGGCACGGCGGGGCTGTCAAGTTTGGGATTTCTTCACATGCGTTGCAGTGTTCGTGGAGCGGTCGGATCGCAAAAGTGTAAGAAATTGATTAAACGGTGTGTTTATCATAGCACAGCATAGCATACCCTCTATCAGCATAGACTGTATATAAGAAGTGGAGGGAGCCACCGTGACGTCTCCCATTTGTTCGTCTAATACCGTTTTGAATTTTGGCCGTCGCCAACTTTGATTTTTGGAGCCAGAAGTGACCATATTTGGACGAGTGGGTGGAGCTAGGGAGGGATACGCATCACTCCGCCTCTATCCTGACTCACAGGATGCTGTGGTAGCAACTACAGCACATACCTTGCTATATCGTCACATTTACTCTAAATGGGAATATCATTTAATGAATGAACATCATGATGTATTGTAGGAGACTTGAAACTAGAGATTAAGACCAAAAACTCTAGTTCACAAAGTTCATTCATTCCTTTATTAACACGCCTCTTTGAACCAGTGCAGACTTATTCTGTTATTCTGTTGGTTAAATTTGACATACAGATGATTTAATATATGCAGTGCGACCGCACGACTCCTGACAGTTACACCCGACTTGCTGAAATACTGAAAAACGTAGACATGGCAAACTTCCGGATGTGTTTAAGTACTGATCATGAATATGACACATGAAGCAATAAATACAGCCTGTCACCCCCCCAAAAAAGATTGTTTTATTGAATTTACTTTCCGTGATCCAAAACAGCTTTCCGGGTAAAACATGTGAAAGAGTAAGGGCATTTCCGACTCTGAGAAAATCGCCGTTTTACTTTCGTGACGGTTCTCGCTAACAGTAAGAAATACAACATCCATCAGAAAAACTAAAGTTCAACTTTCAGTCCGTCTAGAGATAAGATGGAAATAAATGTTGTTTGCTTCATCTGCCCTGTCTTGGCAACATAGCACTCTTGTGGAAATTACATTGAAAGTGATATATGTGTCCAGACAGATATGGATCAATCTGGTCGCCCCCGAAGTTATTTGCTAAATCATTTTGGTGCTGAACCGCCTCGAGGAATACGGCAAGGAAAACACAACCTCATCTAATCCGCCTCCTCCAGCTCCTCGCTGTTCCATGTCAGAGCCAGAAATAAAAGAAGACGCAGAGGCTGTTGCAGTCTAACCTTGACAATAACCAGATCAGATGGTCTGGCCTCACACCCAGCCCGGTGCCTCATTTATTAAAGGATCTTCTTACGCCAACAGCCAAATCCAGCCAATGTTTGGCTTCAGAGGAAAGTTATCTACACGTCAGAATGAGCAATTTACATTGACTTTCTCCTGTTGTGTATGATGTATCACGAGCTAAAGGTCTTACAACCTGCCTCCGCGCCTGCATTGAATTGATCTATTTCCTTAAACCTATGTTTTCGAGACGCTCATACGATATGTTATCAAAGGATATTTTCACAAATGGGAACTCTGGAGGCTCTTATAAAGAAAGAAGCCCAAGAAAGGAACCAATTTGTTCAAGAAATATTTCATACCTTTCAAAAACTGACCCGTATCCCCCTCTCATATGGTTGTTGTTTTTGCCCTCATTTAAATTACAAAAACACTGAAGATTCAATTGCTGAACCAAACTTTGGTCATCACTATAACGTGTCTTTAGTCTCTGTCTTCCTCTGAATGAATACAGTGCAATACAAATAACTAATCACATTCTCTTCCGCCACACTACGTTTTACATGATAAAGCAGGCCTAACTCCCTGAGGGGGGCTTCCCAAAATGTGTCAGCTCTGGACCCATCTGAGGAAGTCCAAGTTCAGATTCTGCTTTACTGTCACAGTAAAGTAAAGCTGGTGGATGTCAGTGGAGAGCAGAGGAAAACTGCATTACACGTAAAGTAAAGTAACAAATGTTCTCATGACATGATGTACTTCTTTTCCAAAGAATGTTGCACTCTAATAAACTAAAACCAAACCCCAAAAAATGAATCTTGACTTCTTATTAAAGGGTCACTGCTGTTGGTTAACTAATTAAAATCATCATTCAGTCTCTGAGTGGTGATCTTCAGGACATTATTGTATTACTCTCCCAAGTGATACAGTTTCCAAAAGAAGGATATACTGTGTGGGGTTCTGGGAAAGACACAGCGGGCGGTTTACAGAACTCGTTCCACGGCCGCAAAAAAGTTTCAGGTTCAGCCCTCCCTACAGGCATCAGCAGCCACTTGTCCTGTCAAAGAGTCCTTGAGTAAAAATCTGATCTGGAAAAGGCAGAATACCAAAATATAAGTGTATAGTGTAGTAACTCCCTGCTGTTGGGCTTCGTGGCTCAGGCCTATTAGACAGTGGAAACATCAGCTCGGAGTCTTACCTGAAACAAGTGCTGTTCTTCCCCCCAGCTCTGACACAGGGATACTCCACGGTCACGACCTTATCATCTGGACACTCCGCTCTGAGAAAAGAAAGACACGTTGGAAACGAGTGCGATGGACCGGCACTCTTTACATCCTGGTGAAACAGGGGGCGTGACAAAGGCTGGACTTGAACATGTGAACGTTGTGGTGCACTCGTTGTTAAATGACTTCAGCATGAATACATACATGGATAAATAAATTGGACAAAATGGATAAATGCTGAAATAAATGGAAACAAAAGGAGAAAAATTAGCATACTAGAAAACAATGCCGGTTGCAGTGGAAATATATATATATAATAATAATAATAATAATAATAATAATAATAATAATACATTTAATTTATATAGCGCTTTTCCAGATGCTCAAAGACGCTTGACAGAGACAAAACAGTACAAAACAAAACAAAAATATAGAAAGACAATGGAGCAAACAAAACAAACAATCCCAAAAAAAATAAAACAAGAAAAACTGGAGAAGCTGCAACGGAATTAGTCCTGCAGTGGAGGGTAGTGAGCAGGGGTTAGCAGGTGAAGGCGAGTTTGAAGAGGTGTGTTTTGAGGGCTTGCTTAAATGACGATAGGGTGGGAGATATATATATATATATATATATATATATATATATATATATATATATATATATATACCCCTTTATATGTTCACTCATCCCATCTGATAATAGTCGATAACATACAAAACAACTTTTATTTCTTTCTATTTTTGTATTTGTCTATGCATTTATGTCTTTAATTATTCATTAATATTTAGACATATTTTGTCCTCCATAATGTGATTTATGGTCGGCCCCATAACCGCTATAGGCCACCAAGGGTTCCCCCATATTTATATTTATAAACAGTTAAAGAAAGTGACATTAAATACAAACTGGGAATTTAAAAGAACAAAAAGCTACTTGTTTGATGTGATACATGGTCAATGTGAATATAACAGTGTCGTCATACAGAGTCTCAGCTAAATAATTAGAGGAGTCTTAAAGGCTTTGACACAGTAATTTACTCCAGTTGGAGGTCCATCAATCGCTTTATTAAAGTGTGAGTTTACACTGTACATGTCTTTACCTTTCTACTTTTAAAGTGGACAGATTGTGCATAGGTCTACATAAAATACAATAGAGCAGTTTTATTCCTCTCCTCACACTCACATCCTTTCCTCACCTCCTGACCCATGTGTCCAGGCACCTTAATAGCATCTGTCATGTTTTGTCTTAGCACAAGTAACATTTGGCTCCATGCACCGCGACCGATTCCAACCATTTGGAGTTTCCCTTTGCCCTTTTTTGTTGTGTGCATTTCCCTGAAAATCGCATTAGATGAGACGCGCTGCAGCGGTTCATCCAGGGGTCTCCTCTTTGACAGCCTGCTCACAGTATGTCGTAAAGAGCAGAAACCAATAAAACACAGACTAAACTCTATTATGGCTTTTGGCACTGTGCGCTAACCTGACAAGGGAGCCACTTGTATACGGGTGAGTTTAAATTAAGAGTCGAAACAAACAAGTAACGTGAGAAGAGTGGTTGTTCCCAAGACATTTATGGAGCTGTAATCTCCCATTAACCTCTAAAAGCACGTCAGTAAACTGTTATTCAATGCTTTTTCTTAAGTCTGTCGGAGTTTTGCGTCATACAGAACCGACATTTGTAAACCATTACATGCCTGATTAACTTTATTATCGATGAGGTTGACATGGCTTCATCAGCACTCGTTCATTCACAGAAGATCAAGACATTTTTAGGATCCTCTAATCAGGTCCATGAGGCTTACCTCGAGGTGTCGACTGCAAGCGTCGCCCTGATGGAGCTGGCACCAGATTCCCACAGGAAAACCACACAGATTGCGCCAAATGGTAAAAGAGTCGCACCATAAAGTTGACCCATGTCCCCTCTGCGCTCCGGGACAGATGCTCCGTTCCAGGGGAAAACGCGCCTTTCACATCAGCAAAACGCACCACGTTTTCATCTGTCAGTGACGCGCGCGGGTTGTGGTATTAAAAAATATGAGAAATCCTCGTCGAGTATCCCGCAGAGGTGCCGCACATGGAGCCAGTGGGATAATAAGCGCTGCGCAGTGCGTCCCAGCTTTACGCACTGAGGCAGAGACCCCTTGGAGAGCAAGTGGAGGGTTTACAGCCCAGAGTGTTCGCACTAATCCCTCTGGATTTACATTCCTGCCTTTAAAGAAGAGACTGAGTAGACACCCGCACAGCCCATTGGTGGTGATGACGTAGGCATCATAATAATGATTGTCACAATAACAACAACAATAATTATGATAATGATAACAACATCAGTTAAATAAAGCCCCCTCGTCACAAAATTACCTCCAAATATATACTGATGACATTGTGAAAAGGTCATTAACACGTTTCATAATTGAGTTTCACGACGTCACAGTGAGCTGAAATCGGGCATTAGGGGGCGCTATTGGATGCTGTGTCTTTTTAAAGGTGATTTACATTAATAGGTCTAATACAAATACACAATTCAAGAAATAGGCTGGACTAACTAATGATACAATGCAAAGTATGTCAAAAAAGATAACAATATAATTGTACCTAACAATCAAAGCACCACATGTGATACATAGGGGCTTTTCTGAAGGTATTACACTGACACCAAAAGAAAGACTAAGGGAGAATCACATTGCAAACGAAATGATGAACAAATAAAATATCAAGAAAACACAATGATAATGAAATAGCAGCATATAGGATTGTCCCGAAATTGAGTGAAAAACATTGGAAAACAGGTGCATTCTCACCTTTTGATTTAAAAAATGATAACCTTTGAGATGAGATAAGTCTTCCTGAAGTTTCAATGTGCAGCAGAGCAGCTACAAAGCAGTTTCACCACGTTTGGATTTCATTTTTGAGAACAACCAGACCATTGGCCGACTCTGTTGATGCGGCAGCAGATGATCCAATATGTATTTTGGTCCCAAACCACTAAGCGTTTTAAAAAGGAGCAGTACAGACTGGAATTCAATGCATATATTTGACACTTGGTGTGATGCGGTCTTTGTGAGGACTCCTGTGACAGCCTTTTTAGAAAAACATAAAGACACATAGAGTCTGACAGACGTTTAAAAGAACAGAATCCATTGTGATTCAATGACAGACAGTCAGGATGAGAAGCTTCTTTCTTTCCTCTTCAACACCGACCACCATCATTTCATGCTACAGATATGTAAACGGGAGTGTCATCGGCAAAATTATTATATGAAAATGACTTGTTCCAAGCAGCCACAGACTCACAGTGCAATTTATTTCTTAACACCCAAAAGCTTCCCATATTTTGGGGCCAGATCTTTGCAAAATGCAGAAAACATCGGGCTGTTGTCATAGCAATAACAAATATGTGACGTGAGATGAGACAACATTTGGAGTAGGGTCCACACGCAAAAGGCTTTTGGAACAACGGGATCTGAGATAGCCTCAGGAAGAAGTAATCTAGGGCGCACCCAGAGCTCAGCGCGTGTGTTTTGAAATGCACAGCCAATCAATTTGCAGATCATTCACTGTGTGATGTTCATGATCTGCTTCGTTTCATGCTCTTTAGATTAAAAACAATTAAACTTTCATACAAATAATCTCTGTGATTGGACTGCACTGGAGTTCCTGCTGATGTGTATTCAGTGTGAATGTATTGTCTGCAAAGACTTTCAAAAATGCAAGTTTCGAAAGAAACAAGATAAACCTTCTCCGAACTCACTTATCTTTCAAGTATGGTTTGGAAAATAGGCGAAAGGGGAAGGGAGGAAGACTTAAAAATAGAAGAAGAAAAGTGATTTCAAACCTCCAATAGAGGCCAGTTCTCTAATAGTCATCCGCTCAGTTGTGCGTTTTATTAAAAACTCGCACACTCGCAATCGCAGCCTGATTACTTTGTCTTTCAAAGTTGAACCACACATGCTGCTATCTGATTAACCCAGCACACGATGTGCAGAATGTGTATTTTCACATTATGATGAATTGTAATCTTAGCATCTCGCCGTTAAAGACATTAATAATCATGCGCGCCATGTTGAGTGTTCGTTTATTTTTATTTGCACTGAGAAGAACATTTGTCCTTTCACTTGTCACATTCACAGGTCTTTCAATTGACTGGGGACCGAAACTGTCTTCACTTGCCAGTTATGATGCTTTATTATTGTTTATTAATCCTCGGCTTGACATATGTTTAATACAGAATATTAATACAAATTAGAGCATGAGTGATTTGAATGAAATCAGAGCCAAATTGGAGAGTCAACCTTTTACCTACAGAACGTCTTAAAAAAAAAAAAAAACTATTGTAATCCTGTAATAAACTTTAGTGCCATATTACACATAAATCCCTACAGAACACTAAGTGTATGCATTCATTGTGTTAATTAGTTTTCTATGGCATAAAGTAGGAAAAAGTATCTGAGTATCACACATAACATAAGTCCCTATGGAATGAAAACATTCATTCTCCCTGAATATGATATTTGTTTCAGGGCGTCTCGGTTGCCAGTTAGTTGCAGTACTGGATTTTCGGATGGTTCCTCAGAAGAAATAAACGTCTCTTCTGGTGTTGTGAGATCAGATCTGACCAACAGTCCCCTCAGTTGGAAAGCACAGCGCGCCGGTCAGCGGATGGTCAAGGCGATGTTAGGTAACTCTGTACTCTCCGTCTATTCCCCCGGTGCATGGGGTTCTTGGCCACCGTTCAATAGAAACAGCTGGTTTTATTCACCACAAATGAATCATGTTAGGAATACACATGCACTCACTTACACACATACTGTGTACATGCATGCTCACGGTAACTCGGTCAAGCACGTCAAATTAAACTGCTCAGTCTCCTTTGGCTCCATTCCCCTCCAGAATCAAATGAATTCATAAAACATATAGCAGCGTTATAAAAGAACCGCAGCAAAAGGCAGCTGTTGAAATGGCGGTTCTCTGCTTCATTATTACGACCACACAGGCCACAGCTTTTTCTTGTTCCCACGAAGGAGAGTCTCCTGTCTTGGTTTACTCTGGTTGTGGTTTCAATTTGGTGTTTGTCTATCTGCTTATGATCAGGCTGGAAGAAATGTGTTTTTCATTCAAGGCCGGGGCCGCATTCTGCATCGCAACCAACCATTTTGGAACACATTAAAAAGGCAAGATATCTATCTTTGACTTTCCAATGAAGAGGGGATTTTAAACCTTTGGCATGAAACGCGGCACCGCTTTGCATGAAATGTACGATATTGAATGATTAGGGTTTCACGCTAACTACTACAAATCAGCTATAACTACATTTCTCAGTACTTTAAAGTTCACATAATATGCCAGTTTTCAGGTTCACACTTGTATTTTGGGTTTCTACCAGAGCATGTTTGCATGTTTTAGCCTGTATTAACCCATTAACCGTTCGGCGCGTTTCATCGGAGTTGAGTTACGAGGCAGCAGCTTGATCAGCTGATGTCATTCACACACACTTTAACCTAAATTATACTGGGACACGTTTAGAACATTTAGAACTGTGAACTGGTCTATTTGTTGTAAAGCTGTGATGCCGACGGGCCGGGTGGATTTCTCCATTGAAATCTGCACCATTCTGCCAAACATGAGCTTTCTTTACACAGCCTTTCTTACGGGGAAGACCCACTGAAGGCTGCCCATTCAGCTTCTATGGGACACAAGTGAAGGGCTTTGCAATGTATTGTACGGATTATATATACCGTACTTTTCGGGTTACAAGCCGCTACTACCTTCGGTCAGTGTCCCCGACAGCTCCCCGCTGTAGCCAGCTGGGGCTCCTGCTAGCGCTCCGTCACTTCCCCGCTAACTTCCGCTAGCTCCCTGAAAACCACCGAAGGTAGCGGGACCAGGCTCGACACCCGACTTGGGCAGAGGGGACGCGGGCAGTAGCAGCAGCAGCGGGCAGTAGCAGCTAGTGGGCGGTAGCAGCAGAAGCGCTAGCTAGCAGCGCTAGCTAGCAGCGCTACTAGCTTGCTACAGCGGGGACACTGATCAGCCGTAGGAGCGGCTTGTAACCCGAAAAGTACGGTACATAGACGGATTATGAGACAATGGGCACCCGGGCACAGACATGCAAAAGGCCTCAACATCATTACCACAGTTTCCACGACCCCTCTTTTGCATGTCCGTGACCTCCAATTGCAGGAACCGACAAAAACAAAGTGCTGTTTGGCACTAAGTCACACTAATTGTTAGTGAAAGTCCTGTTTGCTCATTTAAATCATGTTTTTGCCGGGGAGCTCGCAAGCGTTGGCACAGGTAGAGATGTTTGTAAGTTTATTGTACAAAAAGCTAAAAAAAGGGATTAAAAGAAGATGTATTTCTATTGTAGGAGTTCAGTTATGGAACAACGCTAACATGGATGTAAGAATGGTCAACTCATTTTTGGTTTTCAAAAGGATTATTTATAAAACAATTTTTGAGGGTTACAAGTGTGAATGAAATGTATGTATATGGAAGATTATTATTTATTTTTTCTTTATTTTGAATTAATGATCTGATTTAATTATTAATAATAATTTAGGATAGGAATATATAAGCATTTTTGCTTCTACCTATACCGTTTCAGTCTTTCTGTTTTGCATATTATATAGAATATTGTATGCCCGGCATGTGAAAGAACGTTCTTTTTGTGCGTTATAATCTCAGTACTTCAGGGATGAGTGTTGTCTCCCTTGATGATAGTATCTGTGTTGAGTATGTAGAAGACGTTATCCTATCTAGAAGCCTTATCTCTTGAGTATCTTCTTTCAGACAAGTCCAAGCAAGTGGAAGTTCATTATCTGGAACATAACATGGAACTGGCATGAGCCTGGGCGGCAGGAGGAGGTGCAGGAGTTACGCATTATTTGCATGTACAACATGTTGTTGTTGTTGTTGTTGTTGTTGTTGTATCTGGGCGGAGAGGCTCCCCTCTGTCTTATTGGAAACAAGACGCATGGTGGAGAGGCATCAAAGCTCGGTTATCAGTTTAAAATACCGACCCACACAAGTATGCTAGCGGATGACCTCACGCTGGTTTTGATGCAAGTTTAGATCATCAAACAAGGCGCTGCCCCAACGGGAACGAAGCTGCAATCCGTCAGCTGGAGGACGTGATGAATCCATCTCACCCACTGCATGACCTTCACTCGTACGAAACTCAGCAAGTAGCCCCTCCCAGCATGTCCAGCAGTCCCTTTTTACACACTGCAGTCTTTGACCGTTGACTCTGATAAGCTTGAAGCATTGCGTCTTTCTCCTTTTTAAAATCGCTATAGTTTAATTATTTCTTTCTACTTTGAATAGACTCTCAAACCTTCATCCTTTCTTTCAGTTGTGCACTGTCAGTCATTTTAAGAGCCGGTGTTCCCTTTCACAAAGTAAGAAGCAGTCTTATACACTACAGACATTGCGCAATGTTCAATACGATACTGCACGCACTTTCATCATTCTTGGCATTTATTGATATTTAGTCCAGTTAAACACATGCACACATCAAAGACATATTTGTGATCTTACACACTGAGAAAAAACAAAGGCTCAGAGTTGGAAAATGTGTAATTATATTTCTCCACAATGCTTTTTGTCCTGCGGGCTGTCACTATATGCACATTGGACAAAGTAACATTTCCCAGTCTCTGTTCACGCTGTTGGCAACGATATCAACATCTCCATCACAGAGATAACTTATTTTTACAAGTGTACTCAGAGGAAAAATCTGATCTCTGTAACCTATTTTTCATCTCTGCGATTTATTCATAATGGTCTTTCGCTGCCATCAGCAACACAACCATCCAGCACTGCTTGTCAATACAATACTGACAAGGAGGTGTATGTGTGAAGCAAACCTGGCCAAAGTTTTCATTCTGCTGCAATTCTGCTTTTATTGTCGTTCTGTTGCACAGAAACTAAGGGAGTTTCGGAAACATGAGCGCCGCACGCCTCTCTTATCACACTAAACACCTGACTGTTGGAGGAGCCAAGTGACACAGAAGCGATCCATCAGCGTCAGCAATGATCACGTGGAGGGAAAACCTCTTTTTGGAATACGACTCGCACGTTGCGCAACTCAAAGGATTTGGTGTTGGTTTATGTTTCGCAGAGACAAAAGTTAATAAATTGACATTTGGCTGACCTTTGGACAAATGCTTGGCTTGCGTTTTTTTTGCGTGTGTTTCGTTCCGTCATCATTTCTGACAATTTGGTGTTTTTTTTTATTACAACAGACAGCCCAATGATTTAGACATGCCTGTTCTTTAACAACCAACGGACCGCTACGTCTACATGCCTTCACCGGGTCTCATTGCTTCATTTTAAGCAGGAGGTGAGGTCAAGGTGTCATGTAGTACAGACTCACAGTTCTCACACGAACATGGACCCGGGGCCTTCGCTCCACAGGGACCTGGTATGAACCTGAAAACACAGCGGCATCACCTCTTATTGTTTCATGAAATTCAAACTGGAAAAAGTAGAGTTCTTCCCTGCTTATAAAAAGCTCTAGAGATGTGTCGCAGCCAATGGAAAACATTTTTTTGGGGTTTACTTCGTCCTCCCGCCTTCCAACATCTGATTTTCAGTTTGAGAAGCAGGTCTCTTTTGGAAAATATAATGTTTTTAATACTTCCTTCCTGCAGGTTCGCTATGTTGAAGAAAGGTGAAATACATGTGAATCATTCACACAAATTTCCTGGAGCTGTCAAACGACAATCAATCAGTTCCCCCACGATTTGTCTGCAGCATAGCAAGCACTATGAATCATGAAATACTGTCTCCTCGGCTTCTTCCTGAGCATGCAAGAAATAGTAAACCAATCAGAATGAGAGCGCATGGGGAAATCGACATGAAACTTGATTTTTGTGCATTAAAAAGTGCACGAAAAAGGAACAATGATGAGTGGAAAATGTTCAATATCCAGAGAAGGCGATGTCTCTGTTAGCTACGGCCTGGATTCTAAAAAGGAGGTGGATAGTTTAGCACATAAAAGATGAGGATGAGGACGCTTTGGTGGTTTCATGCATGTCGGTGACAGCTGAGGTGGTAGACTTTTGGCTTTGGATAGAAAATGCATCACGGTGTAGTATTTTGAAGTAGAAATTGCAACTGCTTCATGCATATTCACCTTTAAAGAGTAATACCGCAGTGGTGGCAGAGTTCCACCCTCCTGATTAGCACGCGTATTCAGTTCTTTGTATATTCAATGTGAAATGCAATCCCAATGAAAACAATTGCTGAAATGTTCATATATGAGGTAATGGTGGAGATAAATTGCCATAATCACCCCTTTGAATTCTGCCCTACCCCGACTGTACCTGCACAAGCTTCTATGATTTATACTTTGCGGGAGGCTTTGAGAGGCAGAGTTCCTTTTGCTCTCACAGGTGCGCCCAGCAGTCAGCAGCTGAAAACACAGACGCTCGCGAGCAAGTCCGGCTTTGGCGTGACTCAGACCACAGCACATGTGGCCCTGAGCAGCCATGTGCTGAAGCTGTGTCAGCTGATGGATGATGACGTGATGAAGTAGCCTATAAAAGAACAACAACCGAGAGTTTGATTCCGGGGACAAGGTACGAAACAGCTCAATCTCAGAGCATTGTGTTATCACAGGTGAGACAATGGGCTGTGATGTAATGGTGTACACATATCTTGCAATGATTAAACTTGGAAATCTGTTAATTTGTGCTCTTTATGTGTGTGGTAGAGTTCTGTACAGTAGAGTTTATTAAGGACAAAGTGGAAATACGCCTGAGTGTTACACATGAGAGAACGAGTGTTCCTGAAGTGACAGAGAAAATAAAAGCATAAGATTTTGAAACAGAGGGGAAAGCTGACCTGGTTCTGTCCATTCATAGCAAAGTCTGCCTACCACAACCACTAACTCTCACCAATTAATATATCATCATTTGTTTAATCCAGTGATTCTCAACCCGTTTTCAGTGGGTCACGTTTTCAGTTGCCTGAAAAAAAAAATATATATATATCTCTTTTTTTTTTTTTCATCCTGTGGTTTTATTTTGAAAGGACTTTTTTATGCAGCGGAGTGTCTTTATTTTGCCGGCTCTGGTTTCAACTGGTTTTGCACTTGTCCCTCCATGTTTTCAGCAGCGTGGGCCAGGTTGGGTCAAAACATCCTGATATGAGGGAGACTCTGGGTTTTTAGGATAATTTAATTAAACAGCCTACTGAATATAACATTGACAACTGATGGCGCTGCCTGCATGACAGGAAAACACTCTGGGGTTGGGAGGAGAATTGAGTGCTGCTTAATTTTCTGCAAAGCACAATGTTTTTCAGTATTTACTGATGAGGTAATCACAAGAGAAGTTAATGTTGTACATATGAATACTTTTGAATTCCACTTTTGTTTAATTTATTTTGAGTTAGTGGAAAAGCTGCTCCTCAACACAGTGACGTGTTCCACAGTAAAGTGTTTGTCATAGATTCGGTGAGTGTGTGTTGTCAGTTAAAGTTAGGTCATTTCAGTCTTTTTGAAACTTCTTCTTAGTTGTTGGACTGTTTGTGCATGAAAGCTGTTGAGTCTGTTTAAAAATAGCTGAAGATTCTGAATTGTTATATATGTTGTAATACCTCATGTCCTGAAGATGCAGTTTTAGTTTTTTAATTAAAATGCAGCTAATTGAGTGTAAAAGGGAATAGTTCCCTCTCTAGCATCGCCACCAGCTGCTCGTTTTGGTTATTAAACTTGTTTTTGTGTTAGCATACATGTTCTATACTATCTCAGGTTCAAACTGCACCATCTTTTCATTAAATACATTGGAGAAGTTGAGAATGTTCCTCGATTTGGGTCGCGGCTTGTCATTCAGGGGTGATGGTGGGTCCCGGAGCCAGACCAGTTGAGAACCACTGGTTTAATCTGTACAAAAACCTAAGTACAACATTGACACGTTGGGTGCACCGGGCTGTTATGTGTGAGACTATTTCTTGGGCAGGAACATGGACTCTGGGTGTCACCGTTAAGCTATAGGATACGTGTTCATATTGAGATTTAGAGGTGCTGCAAGGTGGATTTTGTTACCTTCAGACAGAGACAAGTTAGCTGTTAGCCTTTATTCACTCTATATATGCAAAGCTAAGCTAACCAGCTACCGGCTGGAGCCTCATATTTAGCATATAAACACAAGAGAGGTAGCAAACGTCTCATCTAACCGCCGCAAAGGATGTGAAGAGGCCGATTTTCCAAAACTAATCCTTTAGGTATGAGCAATAACAATATCTACCTCGCCTGAATACATTAACAAAAATAAATTTGACTCATTTAAAGGCAATATTTGAGGTAAATCATGTCACAATGTCCTACAAAAGGTGCTGCGCAGCTTAGAAACACCACAGCAGGGAGATATCGCTCGTCAGTTAGACAGCAAGGGGAAAAAAAGATTTCAAAGACGGTTACTAAGGAACTTCAACTTTTACATACAACATTCAACAGTACAAATACTCCCTAATGATTTACATAAGGTATTAGATCGCCTTTTGAAAAACCTCCTGTCCCATGCGTGACCTCCATCAGTCATGGCGCTGGTACTTAATGTAAGTGTAAGGGTTTGTCCCGGCTCAGTGGGAGGGTGCATTTTGAGAACTGAAAAGCTGTGTAAACTGATTCAGGTGGGTTAACCCTCAACTACAGCCCAATCAGCCGGGCCAGAGGGGGATCCCGTCGCAGTAGCACCGTGACCCGGCCAGGCGGAGAGAGCTCACGCTTTGTGTGTGTTCAGCGGTCGGTTTAATGGGGTAGAAGCGGGGGCCGTGTCTGGAATGCCTCCCGACGCGGCCGTGACCTCCTCGGACGGGAGGGATTACAAGCTGTGGAAGAGGACGGACCTTCTTTTTTCTTCTTCTTCCTCCACACGCTGGGCAGGTCCTGCGGTCAGGCCTGCAGATCAGCAACATCAGGGCCACAAGGGAACAGAGTCTGTGACTTTAAAGTGCTGCCCGTGACAACTCTTCTGCGTGTACAGGCGAAGACCCCCCAATGCCGGCTAGTGTCACTGACCCACAAAAATAATATTGTAGATCGGAGAGGGAGGAAAGGTTATTTACGTCAGGATCATAATGTAGGTTGAATACTTGATCCTAAAGCACTGCAGGACTTTTGAAAATCCACAACCAAATGTAACATAGTGTGTGATCGCGTTTCATTTCCAGCAGGCACTGTCACAGTAGGCATCAGAGCCCTGCGCCTGGCAGTGATCTCCCACTTCAGCTAAACGGGACCACATGCAGACTAAAGTCAGATATATGACAGCGAAGCGGTGCGTGGGGTTGGAACTCTATTCTCCTGGCCGACTTTGACTTTACGCCCTGCCAGCATGCAGTGGGGAGCTGAATGGGGAAAATGTGTAAATCTCCTCTGCGGAACTGCAAATTAAACAGCTCTGGAGAAGATAATGAGAAAACCCTCGCCGTGAATCAGGCAGGCTGCGCAGTCAGGCCGCACCGAACCCGACGCAGCTGCGAGGCCCGGGACAAACATTCCTGCACGCTGTAAGTCACACACAGAGGTGGTGGTAGAACACACACAATGGAAAGGACCGGATTATTCATCATTCCGTTCACCCTCCAGAGAAATATTCGACATCTTAACTGACTCTGGAGGTGACGTTGTCCCAAAGGGAGCCAGACTCAGGGCGACTAACGGGGCCAGTTCTTCTCTCTAGTTACACACTGAGCCGCCTGCTCACTGTCCAGCCAGCTCCAGACCGAACCGCCACGCTTTGATTAAATGGACACTGTGCTTAGGGAACCCAGAGCTAATCAGATCGGCTGGATGAATAACGAGGACATGCAATTATAATTAGCGCTGCGCACTAAATCTTATTCCCTGTATGTGAGGTCTTGCTACCGATACGATGTTAGCATGTGTGTGTATGTGTGTGTGTGTGGCTGTGTTAGACAAACAAGTGGCACTCACAATATGAATTACCGTACTTTTCGGGTTACAAGCCGCTACTACCTTCGGTCAGTGTCCCCGACAGCTCCCCGCTGTAGCCAGCTGGGGCTCCTGCTAGCGCTCCGTCACTTCCCCGCTAACTTCCGCTAGCTCCCTGAAAACCACCGAAGGTAGCGGGACCAGGCTCAACACCCGACTTGGGCAGAGGGGACGCGGGCAGTAGCAGCAGCAGCGGGCAGTAGCAGCAGCAGCGGGCGGTAGCAGCAGAAGCGCTAGCTAGCAGCGCTACTAGCAGCGCTAGCTAGCAGCGCTACTAGCTTGCTACAGCGGGGACACTGATCAGCCGTAGGAGCGGCTTATAACCCGAAAAGTACGGTATATAGTATTGCATCACTGTTGTGCACACAGTCTCAGCAAAGAATACTTTCTGAGTAAATGAAGTATATCAGACACAATCAAAGTGACAAGAAAAGGAAAAGGTACAAATAAGAAAACACACGTTAAGACTTGGAGCGGCAGTCTGTAACTATAAGAAACTTCAGGTTCATCCTGAGAGGATCATACACACTTTCATATCATCTTTGAACCGTCTGCACTGCGTCAAAGCTATTGGCGAGGTCCACTAACGACAGGACGACTCACATCACACCCATCTCTTCTTCTTCACATTGGCTTCCCTTCAACTTCAGGATTCACTTAAAGGTTTTAGTTTCCCCACATAGAGCCCTGCGTGGTCAGGCACCTGTGTGAGTCTGACCTGCTCCCTCCCGATGTCACCAGTGAGTCACGTTGTCTTCTGACCAGCACCCACTGGGCGTGCCTCGCGCTCGACTTAAAGCAAAGGGTGCCCGAGCCTTTCAATGCTCTTCTGTCACACACTTCCTGTTGAAACTCTTCAGCCCAATCGGGGGACCCTTTTATATCAGGAAAATCAAGAAAAAATCATGGTATAAATCCCTCCCCCCAAAAAAACAAACATATCAAATTAAACATAAAAATCAGGGCTACAATAATATATAATCCCGATGTACAACCTATCAACACAACTCAAACAATAAATAGGATTAGGGGTTAGGGTTAGGGCTTAAAGGGTTACGAAGCGGCTGAAGACTCACTTGTTTAAACTGGTCTTTGTGTCACATTGTGACATCTGTTTTTATTGATTATTTAACCGTTTTGTATTTTTTTTAAATAATTTTAAGGCACTTTGTTAACGATGTTGTATGAAAGGTATATTATTATATCATTAATATTATTATTATTAGAATAATACACTCTACTTAAGTATAATTTTGTGATACTTGTACTCATTACAGAAAGTGTTAAGAAGAGTTTACATTTTTAGAGACCAAGGTTAAATTGTTATTTGCTGTCTTTTTGCAGGAAACAGGACACGCAAACAGATCATCATCAGAAACCTGAAGTCCTAACTAGTTTAACCCTATTCAGTGAAGAGGCTGTATCACAACCTTCAATATTGCAATACTACAGATGGTAAATAACTTTTTTTTTTTAATCACTTCACATATAAGCATAAATTGAGCCTCTCTAATCACAAATATCCTAAATAGGGATTTGCAATCCACATTAAAATCAGCATAGGTTTCCTGGCTACTTTCTTGTTTATAAAGCAACACCAGCTCTGTTTATGAGGAATTATAAGTATGAGTCGAACACGTCTTTGGCCAATCAAAGTGTTCGGTTTGAAACTATGTTGTTTTACAATTTCCTCCTCCTCGCCTTGCTGGAAGAATATACACGCTGAAAACAAAAGACAGACCAGCAGTGTTCCCGCGGTCACTGACCTTCATAAAAACCGTGTTCCATAATTTCCTTTATGAGGACCACTACTTGTCCCTGCGTGCAGACTTACAGGTCAAACCTCAGAGACCTGACAGAGGCACCGAGGGCCCATCTTACATTTGTGAGACGCAATATAAACAAATGCCGAACAAATTGGACTTCAGGCAACAAATAAATTCTGCGGTCCTTAACAAGACGGGCTTTATTCTACGGAGCAGGCGAGTTTGGAAATGGCTGGGAAGTGGTGATTTTCAACGCCGTAAATGTTCCAGTAAGCAGGAGCAGATGGGGGCAAACTTCATGTGGTAAAGTCTTCTAATTGCTCTGTGTAAATGTTTGTTTTACCGTTCGACGGTCTTTACTGTGTCCTGTAAATTTGCAATTTGTGAAAGTCGTCAGCATGGTGAAATGTACCACGGTGCCAAGGAAGTTGTGTCATTAACAAACAATGATTTGAGAAAGCAGATTTGAATCAAAAGCGTTTGATCGCATTGATCTGAACCATCTGATCATGAGCAAGTCTACTGCTGTGTCGAGGAGGTAACTATCGGTTACCGGGTGCACAGTGGAAACAGTGGAGGCTATATATAACACAGCATAATCTACCTCTGTAGTGAGGAGGGCAAGAAAAACACGAGGACCCCTTGAATACTTTTAAAACATTGTGAAATCATGATTTCCAGTAAATTCCGTGAACCATTTTGCATTTTGAAAGCACCGTTTAACTGCGCTGCACACAGTCTGTGAATGGGGGTTTCCATTCACGAAAAGTGAGCCAGAAACATTCTTGCAGATGGAATGAATTCTAGTCTATTCAGGCCAATGCAAATGGCCTGAATAGACAGAATTAAACTGTTTGTAAAAGTTTAATTCTGCCCCATTTCGGTTCCCCCATGTTCGAAGTGCCCTCTTGGATGCATCTATGGTCGATAAAACATGATAAAGTATCTTTCCAGTGGAGAAAACACAATTGTGTGCTCTCGAGGGTGCCCTTCTAGCAGAGAAAACATTATTTCATTCTATTAAAAATTGCTCTGTATAATATTCTGATATCCTCTGTTGTTTGGGTATGTTTTCCTATATATGAGAATAATAGATACAGTTAATTTCGTATTGAAGAACTTCTCCTTTTCCTTTTTTTTTTTTGTTTACAAGATTTACAGCAGCGGTACCAAGAAGGTTCTTTATGTCCGATAGCAGAGAAAAGGAGAAAATAAAGTATTTTCATGGTCTGTCGAACTTCTCGCATGAAGTTAATGACATAAACATCACAGAACGGGCTGTTTATGAGAGTTTAGCACCTCGGATGAGAAAAAGGTGTGTGTGTGTGTGTGTGTCTGCTAATGAATAGGCACATCTGTGTGGTCTGCATCCCTGTCCACCTCCCACCGTGATGTGGAGCGAAGGCAGTAAAGCGGTTGATAAGGAACAAAGGGGTTAACAGGATCTGGGACGAACTCTTTCAGGTCCACAGGGACAGAGTCACGACAATAGACACACAGTCTAGTGCCTGATTGATTCAGAACTATTTAAACTCTTTGGCTCTGAGCCTCTCTGTGTCCAAATTAAGAACGTATTGCGACCAGCGTGATTTATTGGCTGAAACATGAGCCGTTTCATTGAATTCAAAATCCAGCGAGGGATAAGTCGGCAGCACATGATCGAGCCCTTGCAGACCGGATGTCGTAATGTTTACAGCTATCATATACTGCTAATGCTTTGTCTTCTCTTTCTTTTCACAAAGCAATAAGACGTTTTAAAAACTCCCAGAGCGGACCGTCTGTGCATCACATGTTTAGCCGGGGAAACATATCCCGTAACATCATTGTCACATAATCATCTGACTTCCATTATTGGTTTACTCCTATTTATTTATTTCCCTTGGCAGGCGAACAGAGCCGAGGTGACGCAGCGCGGCAAGAGGCTGCAGGCTGGGAGGGTCTGCAATAGCTGTCAGGAGTGAGGACAGCAGCCTGGCTCATAGAGGGAAACATCATGTGTTCACTCTGAGACCAACCCATCCATCCTTTGACGTTATCGCTCTCCTTTGTCTCTTCTGTCACAGTGAACGGTTGCTCCCTGGGATCTGAAGCACTCTGGAGATTCTATGATTGCTGAAAAACTGGCATTTTAATACAAAAATATATATCTAAGAGTAGCATGAAGTGAGGAGCAACATTTTAATTAGTAAAAACGTATGTTGCATTCAGTAACTTCAACTTTTCCTTTCCTCCACAGGATGAACAGTTTACATTCCTGTCAACGAATACTGCAGTCGTACCTTCGAGCAAGGCATTTAACCCCAATTTGGGTCTATTTGTGTTGAGTCCTTGCGCTTATATAAAACAATACCTCAATGTCTTAATGCTCCATCACAAGCTCTGCCTTCACATGTTTTACTTGCGAAACTAACAGTTGTGAAAAAAAGTGGAGAAATATTGTGAAAGGCTGTGCGGTTGTGATGCTTTTCTTCACTTATTGGGAAAAGTGTGTTCCTTTTGCGGGACAACTCCTTGAATTTAACTGATTTTGCCCATCAAACTGTATTGCTTTTACAGAAAATCAACCACGAATGAGGCTCCAGCCCATGAAGTTGTGGACTAGTGAATGGTCTGAAGTTCTGTTGAAACTTCACAGCATCCTCAAACCCATCAAAGGTTCAAACGTGTGTTTCGTGCAGAAGGGCCTGTCAGCAAACACAACAATGGGAATAGTTTGAATAGGAACGAGTCTCATGTGTTTCTGCTTAACGTCGCTCGGCCCATTGTTTACACGGAGACGAGAGAGGCACACTGAGTCCAGCTGCTCGGGGATATTTGGGCCTCGCGGTCTTTAACACATCTTCATTGTAGCGCTCGCCTGCAGCTGCAGTCTCGCACCATGCTGTCCCGCTCAACGCTCCGCAGGGGCAGCTTGTTGTGGCGCAGATTTGTGCACGAGTTTACAGTGTAGTGGGACACCTGTTCCCTTTTCTCAAGCGCACTCTTTGGTTTGTTTCATCAGCTTCTGCCTAAAGGTAATGATGTTGACAGGCACATTAAAACCATCCCCCTCTTTTAGACTCATGTCCAACTTTATATTCTGAATCATTGCTGCTCATTAAGGAATATGACATTTATACAACTGGTGAGGAAAATAACTCATGAAGGGACTGCAATGGAAATGATTGGGATTATTGTTAAACATATCAGGCTACAACATAATCCGATCCAATTCATTGTTATTTCTAACATTTGGAATTAAACAGTGCAACCGGCAGTTTACTAGCTGAGTAGTGAGACAGTTTGGTGGCTAAATGGTGTAAATAGAAGTGCTCCATTCCAAAATCTTCACGGTTAAACGAATTGTACCTATTTATTACCGCCATATTGCTTTTTTGAGATACAAGCTTGGAGAGTGTTGGAGTTTTCTTCTTCGGGAAAGGGTGTAAAGAAAATCATAAAATAAAGCTGGGGAGTGTTTTGCTTTAGTTTTTGTACAGGATCTCATTTATGAAATTAATTTGGTCCACATGTGGTTGTATACTGAGTTCAACACTCCCAGCAAGCTGAAGGGCGTCCCTGTCTTCTTCGATCCATTTGATCCGGTGCCGATGGGCTGGAGACCTCTGACCCTGCTGTGATTTCGGGGCCCAGAGCAACCTGAGCCCGAGGGGTTGAACTTCTGAGCCGGCTCAAGAGGGCATGAAAGCTGGTCTAATCGTGACGGAGCGTTCATTAATCATGGTCACAGAAAGTTTGAATACAGGCGACGCTGTGGCTCTCTGATCCTCCACCGGGATCCAGATGTGAGGGCCAACAGTGTGGGATCACACACACACACACACACAGGGGATTTTTTTTTTAAATCACGTGCAGGACTTTGCCTTCAAAGAGCAGCGTGGCGGACGTGTTTCTTTTGACCGAATGCAGCTTGATGTGCCGTTATTGTGTTACTGAGGTGGAGACAGCAGCTTTCACCTGGAGATGCAGGGTGACAGCCAGGCCTTTGATGCTATTTGTTCCACCGCCTTCTAGTCATTGTGTGTGTGTGTGTGTGTGTGTGTGTGTGTGTTTGACTTGTGCTGAAGTGACCTGATTCTAACAGCAGTCATAGTTTCAGCCAGCAGATGCTTTACCTCAGAGATCCACAAGAGGGCGACCTTCAAGCAGTTTTACTAGACATCATGGTCAGAGTTTCATTGTTTTCCCAGTGGAGCCAGGAAGTCATAAAAACACAAATAAAGACACTATAAAGCACTTAATTAATTACTGTAAAGATAAACAATGCAAGTTTTATTTAATATTAAATGTTATTCAAAAAGCAGTGCTCCAAAATCTAATATCTGCTTGCTCTTATACATGTTTGATGTTAAGATATATTTTGATATCAGTTGACTTATATCGTTGCTGTTCTATTCCCCAGAACTGTGGATATCATCACTTTGGTGCACTTGGACTTGTTTTCCTTCTGTTTGAGAGCAGGTAATAAACTTTCATTCTTTTTGTGACTTTTGAACCAGACATTTTACTCCGACTAGTCCGATGATGAAGTGAATCTGCTCCTTCAGCCTCACCCAGTCTGGGTGTCTCCAGTACCTGACCCTGTTTTTAAAGGGGATGGGACAGAATCTTTCACAAAGGTCATAAATGTGTTAGCACCCATGAGTCTCAGAGTCATCTCAGCGTGTGTCAGCAGCTGCTTCCCCCGTGCCCACTGACTACTGCCGTGTTCATTTATTCTGCATCACCGGTAGACAAGACATATTGTGCAACTTTACCTGTCCATGATGCAGCTCCTCCTGTAAGCAGAGGGAGGACATTTTTTCTAATTTCTGTGTTGTGTTTATTCTTGTTGAACATTGAAAGCGTACAAAACATTTTCAATTTAGTGGCCTTTTTAGCTTAATTGTTTCTTGAAAATTCATGAAGTTATAGGACATGTTCTTTAATAGACATTCAGACATCATTCAGTGTGATTTACACTTCCAGGCAATGCCAATCTCTCTGACACACTTCAGAAGACCTGGTGCTGACATCAGCCTTTTATGGAGCTTGTGTTCTTTGTTGGGAATTTGGTAATTTTATAGTATGTTGTTAGTATAGTTAGTATAGTATAGAATACATAGCATAGAATAGCATGTCTGAAAAAGTCAGTCATAGTCTAGTGTTTCGAAATAAGTCATAAAAACATCATATTTACCATGTCGAAAACAGTCATCGATGCCGATTTTTTTATTTTTAAGTGAAGCAAAAAAAAAAGTTTGACTTCCGAGTATAAAAATGACCCGGATGTTCCGGTGGTTTTCCACACGGGCCGTAGAGAAGGGCTGGAGTATTTCCTTTAACTCTGGATTTGGCTTTTAGTGCATTTACAACTTTTGGGACCCACTGATTTAAATAAGGGCCAATTAGGTGTTTATTTACCGGAAAAAATGATAAGGCACTTTTATTTCACAATGTAAGTCTATCGGAAATAGTCTTTTTGGACCCCATGGCATCGCATTACTGACCCTAAAAAATGCACTCCTCCTGGGGGCTTGGACTCCATAGAGACTTCCAACATCAGCTCCGGTAAAACTAATTCCCTAATCAATTCCAAATCCTTTCAAAAATATGATTTAAATTTGGACAATTTTGAAACAGATCCCAGAAGATATGACCAACTTCCTGGCGAAGCAACTACAACACACTTGAGAGTTCACTTAGTTTCTGAGATAATTGATCAACATCCAGCCAGCTTAAACTGTGGCCCAGATTGGGTGGGACACAGAGAGGACATCAATAATAATGAATAGATATAGATCGTTTTCACAGTTGTATATTGTCATCATATGTGGTAAGGCAGTGTGTGGGATGTTGTCTTTGCTGCACTAGAAAACAGTTGTTTTGAGCATGTGGGACTTCTCAGCATCCAATTTAGCGTGCAGGACACGTCCCCTCTAACCCAAATCAGAAATCTCCTCGGAGGAAAGCAGGTGCACAGTGACGTGGGAGTAAATGTCAGACCATGGGTGTAGTAAAGGCAACTGAAGCAGCGCAAGGCTAAAGGAGTGAGTCACCGATTCGGTGTGCGGAGGATGTTGAGACGCCATAAGGCTGGAGATCATTAGCTCCAAAATCATTAGCCAGATTTAATGGTTAACAATGATAGTTTCTATGCTAATGTTCCACCACCAGATCGTTTCCCACACAAGCCATCAGTGTAGCCGTCACACAACTTTGTCAGTATGATGCCTGCCGTGTTTCAGAGTCTCGACAGACGTGTGGATCAATACTGCCAAAAAAGTCGACAGGGCCGTGAGTCAGGGGCTGCTTGCTGCTTACTGGACCGGACAGAGTTAGCTCCCGCTTCATTTTCCATCGTTGCACAGAGTGTCCAGCCCACTCGGTGTCCTGCTGGTTTTATTTTACATAACTGATTCGTGGTTCACTGTGTAGCGTTACGCAGCACCTGTTTCCTCTGGAACTCTTTCGGTCCGGTTGAGCAAAGTATAATATGTGAGACAATAATGAGCAGCTTGATGAAATAGTGAAAGTTGGTATACTTTTACACAAGACAAGCTTTTTGTGACTGAAAGTAATTTAGAGAGATGTGACTGAAAGTAATTTAGGAAACCATCAATTCTGCAGTGGCATGTGTTAATATAGTTATTAATAGTAAGGAGTGTGATTTTATAATAAGCCATCAGAAAAAGTTCTAATACTATTTATGATATTCTAACTAAATTAATTATAATGATACTACTTGTATTTGAAACCACCTTCAAGACAAAATTGAGTAAATGCTCCAGCTGCAAATAAACAGTGGAAGGTCCAGTTATTAAAAAAAAATGAAGTTGGTTTGAAGTGCCAGTCATACAAAATTGAAAAAGCTTCAGAAAAATACATGTTTGTTTGTCTATCCCTATAATCCAGTTTGTAATTGAATTGTAAAAATGGTATTAACGGATTGTGGTCCAGATGCTCTGCAGAGGTTGGAGGGCTTTACTTGATGGATAATATTCTAAAGAGCTAAAAAAAAAAAAGCTAAAGTAACCTGCTGAAGCAGGGTCAAATCCAGCTACAGACATTTTTCACAACCTGTCAACTAAATTTCTTTTCTCGGAAATTCGTATTAAATCTCTTCGTTGCATTCCATGAACCATTTGATTTATTAGACAGCAGCACTCAAGGATCCTTGTGTGTCCCACTTCTTGTGCTAAAATGCAAATATACTCCCATATTCTCCGCTTTGAAGCAACTTCTCTCAGCCTCCCCAGCATGCAGGTCAGATCAGAGGACGGAGGAAAGAGAGGCACGTCTGTATCAAACGCTTTACAGCCGCATGCCAGGAATTTCATTTCATATCTACACTAAACAGGATATGCAGTATTCTGTGCTTTCATGTTAAAGGGATTTACAGAAGCATCTTGGGAAAATATTCACTCAAAGTCAATGGATCCAGTCAGATAATACAGTGTATTGGAAATAATAGTTATAGGTTGATTGTATTTTACTGCCTGCATTTATTAAGCTGTTGGGTATAAAAATACACCTATTGCATTACACTTGAGTAATCTGGAGCTTTCCATAGACAGAAGTGATGTTCAAGCCAGTAGAAAACGCAATTGACAGAGTGAAGAAAGGAGCCGTGAGGAGAGAAGGCAGAGGACGAGTGTAATTAAGTGCGAGATTGTGTTTTCCATCCAGCTGGGCCCATGAGATATATACATTTCCACTTTTTACACATCGCCATGGTTTTCCAACCTGGAAGGACTCGAGCCGTGACCTTTTTTGTGTGGGTGTGCGCATTAGTGTGTGTACTGTTACTGTGTCGTCACATTTGTTTGGTGATCCGATATGACGTAAGAACACCATATGGATATTTATAACTATCAGAGGGCTTTCACCCACTGTGAGCAGGAAACAATGACGAAAAGTCATGAGGCATTCAGTCGGCACAAAGTCTCCATTGGGACCAGATGATTTGACGGCAGGGGGGAAGGTCTACATCTGTCTCAGGGATATGAATTGGAATTAAAAGGGACCATCTGCATTAAAACAACATTTTTATTGCGCTAGTAATCAGAGCAGCAAGACTAGTGACGCTCTCTCTGTGCTCATATAGTTTAAGTTTATTGACTGAAGTAGAAAATGTTCCCATAAAATCACCATAATGGCTGTTTGAAGTCTAAAAAGCATTACTTTCTCCAGCACTTGTCGTTCTGTGACGTCATCATCACGTTTTTCAAAGCTTTTTTAATTGTTTGTTAAGCAGCATCATTCCATCAATGGCAATGGCATCTGTGGGCATCAAACATCTGTTGCCTGATGGTGAGTATTTTGAATTGGCGGCTCCACACTGTGGATCCTATAGCTCCCTAGTGTGACGCGCTACAAATCAGTTGAGCGGCCTTTTCAGCACTACAATGTCGCAGTGAAGATGGTAGCCAGTCTCTAGTGCTATCCAATGGCATGACTGCATCAACGATTGCTTGAGAAACACAAAAAACGCGGCTCATTTTTGCCAATGTAGAGGCACTCAAAAGCGAAAGCAACAGTCGCACTTTTCCAAAATACCGTAAACGGCGGGTTACAAGCCGCTACTACCTTCGGTCAGTGTCCCCGTTAGCTCCCCGCTGTAGCCAGCTGGGACTCCTGCTAGCGCTCCGTCACTTCCCCGCCAACTTCCGCTAGCTCTCCGCTAACTTCCGCTAGCTCCCCGAAAACCACCAAAGGTAGCGGGACCAGGCTCGACACCCGACTTGGGCAGAGGGGACGCGGGCAGTAGCAGCAGCAGCGGGCGGTAGCAGCAGAAGCGCTAGCTAGCATTGCTACTAGCTTGCTACAGCGGGGACACTGATCAGCCGTAGGAGCGGCTTGTAACCCGACGTTTACGGTAGGCAGCGCCCCAAAAATAAAGAGAGTTCAACTTGAAGTTAAGTTAAGTTTCAGTGCAGGGCGACCCAGAGCTTCAAATGGAAAAGAATGGTGGCAGCGGTCACCGCTCGCCCTCTCAAAGCTCTGTCTTGTTTCGGTGGATTTCTATTTCAGTACACGATGAAAATCACAGTGCATTGGATTTAATGTTGCTTTAGATAAGTTATCTTTCCTCTTTATTTTGTTTCCATAGTTATTGGGCAGGCTAACTGTTCTTTTTCACAAACATATAATACCGTACTTTTCGGGTTATAAGCCGCTACTACCTTCGGTCAGTGTCCCCGACAGCTCCCCGCTGTAGCCAGCTGGGGCTCCTGCTAGCGCTCCGTCACTTCCCCGCTAACTTCCGCTAGCTCCCTGAAAACCACCGAAGGTAGCGGGACCAGTAGCGGGACCAGGCTCGACCCGACTTGGGCAGAGGGGACGCGGGCATTAGCAGCAGCAGCGGGCAGTAGCAGCAGCAGTGGCCGGTAGCAGCAGAAGCGCTAGCTAGCAGCGCTAGCTAGCAGCGCTACTAGCTTGCTACAGCGGGGACACTGATCAGCCGTAGGAGCGGCTTGTAACCCGAAAAGTACGGTACATCGTTTGTCTGCCAAAAACAAACTCAATAAAATCCACATCTTTGGCAAAATTCTTTTATATATATCAATTTATTTTAAATTCTTTGAAACTATTCCCTTTTAAAAGCAAAGACATTCATATACAGTTAAGACAATACATGCCACCAGCAGGCCTCTGCATGGTCCATATATTATAAATACAAACACAACACAATAACTCCTTCCTCAAAACCAAAAAAGTGTTACATGTTTGTATTAAAAACACATGTCCTGTCATTATCAAATATGTGACGGGTGCCGAATGGATATCTTATCTTATAAATAATTTATCTTTAAACCCACTTCAGTTTGTGAGTCTAGGCGTCACATTTTTCAAATATTGAAATGAAAGTTTTATGAAGATTTAGTAACGTGTGGTCCAATTTAGAGTGAAATAGAGGATGAAGTAGGATATGCTTTCGGTCGTGGCTACAATTCAACAAAGTGTTTTTATCGTTGACAATAAAAAGCCAGACAAACGTCTGCTTGAGCCCAAACATTATAGTGTAATAATGTGTCAAATAGTATTATTTATATTCCAACTATTGTCATTGTTTTAGTAATCCGACTTAATTTAGCTTTGCTTGACTAGCTAATATTTACTGTGCAAGTAGACCGCATCTATTTCAGTTTTTATTTTACAGTGTTTCATCGACTGCAGACAAACTATGCTAAAGTCATCATGCAATCAATTTCATTTGTATTCTCCATTGAGGCTTCTCTTGTATTGAGAGGCGTCGTGAATCAAAAATGGATTCACTGCAGCAGATTGTGTTCAATAATAAATGCCAATAGCAAGAGAGCCGCTGTGTAAGAGTAGTGCATGACACTCAATAAAGCTGCTGCTTGGCCGAAATCAATTGGCGAGCAAAGGCCTCATGTTCCACTGCAACACAGCAGAGAAATTACAAAGTGGGTCTTGTCTTACTGTTGAATAAAGTGGTAACTCTTATAGAAGTCTTGAAACCTTGGACGTGTGGTTTCGGAAAGGAGCAAAACTGAGAAAATCCTCTTGGGAACTGAAAAACAATAATCCATCTGGCCACTGTAATGGCCTCCTACATACATATAGGTGTTTACAGTCCTGGATGTAGACAAATACTGGCACAGTAATACACCACAGCAAAAACCACGAATGGCGACCCAGACGCTCCGTAACATTCAACATTAACATGTGCAGCACAGTACAAAGAGTAACACAACATCAGCGCAAGCTGCATGAAACCAGAATGACTACAGTTATACAGACTACAGTTTTAAGAAGTCACTGTGGAAATAATCACAAAGGCAATGCCGGGATACAGAATACTGTTGATATGGAGAAAGCTGCCGCTCATCCCTGCTCCATACAGTGTTCAGGGCTTCTCTCTCTAAAGCTCTGCAGATACTTGTCTCTTCCTAAAGCAGCATGATCAGTTATTGAATTCATTACACGATCTGTTGAGTAATGACGTGGACATCGATCAAAGTTGCCAAAGCTACAAAAAAAATCAACAGTGGACCCTGAAAGTAAAAGGAAATACATCTCATTCCCATCCAACTCCAGCTCTCAGTGTTTCCCTCAATGGGCGGCGGAGTGGACAATCAGTCCTGCAGCACATCTGATTGGATGGTGTGCCAGCGAGCCGTCTCAATTTGCCCACGACTGCACATTTCCTTCCAGTGTCCCTGTCCTGCCGCTGACGTATCGCCGCCAATCGACACACGACCCAGAATGCTGCTCTTGGTGTAGAGACGGCCCTGTGGATATAAGAGAGAGAGCTGAATTAAACAACTGTGAAGGTGGTCAGTTACCGATATGTCGAAAACTGCATGTCGCTGTTTGATATGTAATGAATATAAAACCAGTTTTCACAACTAATAATGCAGCTTAGTCAGTGCTCCTTGGCGTCTGACACCAATGCTCATTTCGCATATCGTCACTTTTCTAAAATAATTTCAGGTTTTTCAGAAAACACAAAAAAACTTGACCAAATGTAATAGGGGTGCACACCATGCATACTGTAATACCGGTCAAATTATGTTATGATTACTAATATTATGTTCCAGTGAAATTTTCATTGACAAAAATGCTCGCAAAAATGCTAACTAAATTGCTAGCTTAAATGCTAGCTTCAAAATGCCATCTTGAAAAGCTTGTAAAATGGCCTCAGTCACATTGTCTTGTGCCTAAGTCACACTCTTGACACAGGCCGTTATACTACAGGGGTAGAATCACATGATCTGTTGAACTGAGGATGAAAATATTTTTTGTCAAAAAATGACTTTCCATAATTTTAGGAAGGTGACGATATGTAGCCGACACACCAACGAAAGTTTTGTTACTGTCGTTAGTCACGTGACTTGCCAGTCAGTGACTCATTAGTCTGTCAAACTCTTTTCCTTAACCAAACTAAGTGGTTGTGTTGCCTAAACCGAACTTCCTGTGAAGACAGAAGTTCATTTTGAAATACACTATGCGCGTAACGAGCGTACATTGACACGTCGTGGTCACTGACGCATGCAAGACAGACGCTAGAGGTGTACCTAGAGCGCCATAGTTTGAAGCTCAGTGCCACTGAGCAAGCTGCGTTATTTGACACTGCATTATTTACCTGCATGACGATAAACTCAAGCGCCAATGGCAGCTGAGTGATGTCACCAGAGGGCAGGTCGAACAGGAATGGGGCGTTCCAGACGGGGTTCGGACCGCTGGCCCCTTTGGTCTCCTTGGTACCAATTATTTTCCCATCCTGACGCAGGTTGATGACAACGTAGTGGTCTGTCGGGAAAGAAATACATGCACGGTCATGATTTAGTTTCATTTATTTCAATGTCATATTTAGATGGTTCAACAAAGGTATACATATACAAAGGAGCTGTAAAAGTCATGGTTCAAAGTCAACGTTTCTGGTTGTCATCTAATGTGTTGGGTTGTTGGACCTCCCCATGAAAAGGCCTACACATGTTGACCTCCTGTCTCCGAACCCCTACCCACTGTCACTGTTTGTGATCTGCATCATCATCATCATCATCATCGCAGAATAGGATTTCCCTCGTGTGTCCATCCCAACATGCAAATTGGATTTGCATGTTAGAAAAGCAACGTTACATTGTCAGACCCAAGAGTCACGTATCGGCAAACAGAGTGTATTTGGACAGATTTCAGGAACAATTTCCTCCTGAAACGTACAAATGACTGACCACGTAGCCTCGAACTGTCCCTTTAAGTGCGGGAAACCAGAACATGAAAGTTGTTTTCCTACTGCTGCCTCCTCTCCTCATCAGCATCATCAAAGCAGAGCTTTAAATCAGATGCAGTGAGATACGATACAGGCAGGAAGGGAAATGACAACGGGCTGATCGGGTCCTAATCTTATTATACTTCAAGCCAATCAGGGATCCGCTCTGTCTGACTGTGGCTGAGGCAGTAGAGGAGAACACAGACGGAGGTTTGTGGGACCATATGAGCAGCTTGCAGTCAGAGTTTAGTGACAGTATTTGCAGGCAGGAACTTGGGGATTTTATAGCTGTATGCAAATGTTGGAAAATTCAACTGAGAAAGGGTTCAAATAACTTGAATAATTAATTAATTCAGAATCAGCTTTAATGGCCATGTAAGTTTACACATACATGGAATTTGACTCCAGTTTCACTTTGCTCTTTGTACTTATACACAATATACAGTAAACAAGATAAATACAAAAAAGACAACAGATAGTGCAGATGGAGGTGTCTGATTAATTGTTCATCAGAGTGATGGCCAGTGGAAAGAAACTGTAATTAATTCAAAACTAAGAATTGTAATGTTTATTTTCCCATCAAAATACGAGTCAGTTCTTAAAGTGCCTATAGAGAGTGTTTTTATATAACAAATTGCTTACATGGCTAGTGTTGTAGCAACTTAAAAGAGATGATATGTATTGTGTTTTAGCTGGTTTCTGTTGTCTCATAGTGTCCAAAGAATTAAGGACAAAAACAAGTTACATTCTGATAAATTAGTACATGTTTGACAGTTGTACTGAAGCAAATACAGAAGTAGCGTTACTATTTTTCCCTTCTCCAAATAGCCGTAGTTGTTAGGTGCCCCAGTTTAGAAAACGCTCACATGCTCACATACACAATGGCGAACAGCCCATTTCTACCTGCAGCTCCTGGGATCCGTGTGAGCTTGGCCAGGTTCTCAGCTTTTCGGACCATCACCTTGACGCGCTGGGCCGGCGTCTGGTACTGCAGCAGGATGAACAGCTGGCCCAAAGCCCGCGGCACAGACACCGAGCTCTTCCTGCGACCCAATGTTTCCTGGGAACTCACACTCTGAGGGAGGGAAGAAAATGAAGACAAAAAAAAGTGAGAGATTTAGCAAGAGGGGGGAAAAACGTCTTTCACTCAGCAGATGTTCCCTTCATCCTTTGAGAGGCAGGGAATGACCCGAAACCAAGGAAAGAAACGAAGAGAATGGAGCGGATTCACGCTTGTAAAGCACTTAAAACCCCCACGCTCATGAATATGGTTCGACAGTGCTGTCAGTGAGTCGACCAAAGCATTAACAGTCAGAATCAATGTTTCACTTCATAGGGATTTGCCGGGTCTCACTGCCTGTCAAAGTAAAGGAGCGGGTTGGCAGTTCAACTCGAATCAGTTTCTCTTCACCTGAAGAATACAATTAAAATAATGTTTATTTGAGGCCTCTTGGATTGACCTGCCTGAGGAGCTCAGCTGGGCTGAATATAGTTGACATGTAATATGGTTATATGTAGCTGTCAGGGTCAAGCATCGTGTTGCCAATTCCACCACCCATCCCATATACAGACATCCATGCACTAAGGCACTCTGGGTAATAGCGAATGTACACGTATGATGATAATTTGCTTCCGATTTCATGTCACATCTCATCCGTTTGCATTGTTTGGGGTGCGGTGAGTCACAGGCTGAGCCCGCCAGCAGCTTTCATGAGGCCGGGCAGCCGAGTGCGAAGGCGGTTTCATCCAACAAGTGAGTTTCGGTTCACTGCCTCGGTCCGTCACTGGCACTTCGCCCTCAGACACCGTCACTCACACTTACTCTGCCTTTTTGACAAGGAGCGATGTCAAACAAACCCCACAGCTGTGGCAAGATGTGTTTTGTTTTTAGGGGTACAGTTTCAGCTGATAGCGAGCGGTTTGGAGGCAGCTCTCTAATCGTGAAACCTCAGACATTTTCAACATTCGTGTTTGCTGTCGTTCTGGGAGACGGTGCACATTCATCACGCTCACATTCGGTCCCGTAGAAGCCGTCACTTCACACACCGTGGACCAGAATTGTGACAGACGAATGGAGGTGTTACACCTCAACATGATTACATTTATTTATTCATATACTGGATAAACAAATGGATCTACACATGGATCTACACAAAACGGTGATTTGATTCAGCAATCAGAAATTACCACTCCAACTCTGTCCTTCATTAAAGCTACTATGAGGAACTTTATTTTTGTGTTGATTTTGGCGGTACCTGTGGCCAAAAGCAGTAGAGTCCCTTTAGAAAACCTCTTGGTTCTGGTTCTCCCATGACCCCTGGCCTCTAATGGGTTTAAGTGAAACGATAACAAACACTTTTTCTGTATTAAACCAGACCATGGTCATCAAGTGCTGCCAGTGCCTGCCTTAACATACTGGTTGAATAATTAGTCCGTCGTCACAACAAGCAACTGTATTGTATTGTATTGTACAACTGAAATACATTGACAGTGCACATATGATGAGTATTAACATTCTTCATTACTTTCCAGATATACTAGCTAATAAAATGTTCTCATTATGTTAAAGAAAACACAATCCACCGGCCAGTACGATAAGTGTTGGCTCACTATGAAATCAGAGCTGGTGAAGAAAATTAACAAAATAGGAATAAATGGGATGTTCATGGTGCTCTCAGACTGTTGGATAAGTTAAAGGCAACTCTATGCTAACAGATTAGCCATAAAAGCTTGGGTTTGGGGACTCGCTGCAATGTGAAATGATTGTGTTAAGTATCAAACTCCAGCTTTCTCTTCACCTTGCCAGTCGAACGAGCCAAAGCAGTGCTGTTTTTTTGTGGGTGTACAAAACCACTAGCTGAAATAAGCCAATTTGACGATTTTAAAGCACCACTCGAAATGGTGTGGCGCCAAAGTAAATGAGTGGCCGAGGATAAAAGCAGGGCAAAGAGACCTGAAAGATTATCTAAATTATCACTCGCAACATTTGGCAGGAAGATTCTAGCGGGATTCCCATGATGCTCTGTTGTTAAAGCTGGATGGAGCAAAAAAAACATAAAAAAATGTTTTTAACAGTTGTTAAATCTAATATCTGGTATTTAATGTATATGTTGATATGTATATACCGTATATATATATATATATATATATATATATATATATATATATATATATATATATATATATCAGTCATTCTCAGTTCTGTTCTCACTTCTGTTCTGTTCTCACTTTGTGCATCCCTAATTATTCATGACTGATAATAGAAAGCTGAGCGTTGGGGCCATTTGAAGAGAATGTTATATGATGAATAAAGAGCCTGGGAGAACATAACGTCGATTATCCTGACAACTAATAGTCGTGATCGGGATCCTTTTGTGCTAAAATGCACAGACCTTAAATTGCTGCAACGTCATTCCTCCATGACATGTCGAAGCGAGGGAGGCAATGCAGACGGATAATCATCAATCCTCTGACCTGGTCCCATTACGCCGAGTACAAAACTCCAGCTCTTTCACAGCAGCCTCCTGCTCCACATCCACACAGTGACTCACACCTGGCAGCTGCTTTCATTGAGAAAGAGGAAGGGTATGGTGTGTGTGTGTGTGCGTGTGTGTATGTGTGTGTATAAGCGTGAGGATGAACCATACGTGGACGTTAGAGGAGACAGTGATGAGCACATCTGACTCTGATTTTCACATATGTGAAACATAAATGTGCCAAGCACACAGTAAAAAATGTCTGACAAAAATCTGACTGACTGAAACAACAGGACCCTCCTCCCTTCAAACGGCAGATATTAATGCCCTCTGGCAGCGTTTCAACAGAACTGCGGAGGGCACGGCGTGGGCGCGCTGCCAACTTGCTGCACTCTGCTTGTTTGCTCTGCAGTCGCCATACAACAATGTCGCCATGACTAACAACAGTGGAAAATAAACGGCTAATGGGAGAGCTGATTAGACGCTACATTCCTTCATGGATAAAACATGATAGGCGCCATTAATAGGCATGCGTGCGTAGTTTCCTATCCGTTGCAGAGTTTGTTAAAAAGATTTTCGAAAGAAATCACATCGTACGTCCAGAGAGAGCTACGGATACACTCAGTGCCCCGAAAAGTAGTTACAATATCCACTACACACACACACACACACACACACACACACACACACACACACACACACACACACACATGGTTCAGAGTGCTTTAATCAAGAGTCTCAAAGACTCAAAGGCCTGACTGAACCAGTACCATTTCAATTACGGTCTGTGCCAAATCTTGAGTGTATCTGACAAGACCCAAAAGAACCTGAGAAAAAGCCCCATAACATAAGAAACACAGGCCACATCTTTAGCTAGCCAATCAAATGACTCGACTGATCTTTTTGCTGAGTTAGATACATACACTGCATGCCGGTCTTATCATTTTATGACATCGTATTTATGATGCCATATTTATCGCCCACACCGAGAAGGCCGGTCCGTGAAAACATTGTCTTAGACAAAACCGGCCGTGGCGCAAAAAAGGTTGGGGACCGCTGCCCTAAAGCATAGCCTGCTTTATGGTTTATTTGACTCTAAATGGGAATGTAGGGAAAAGACTTCAAAGAGTCGTCCCCTGATGGCCACGAGAAATAATGCAAGTTTAAGGCACTTCCGCGTTAGAATCTGGTCACAACAGATGATCCACGCCACCTCACATGTCTGTCGGTTCAATATGAAGCTACAGCTACCAGCCAGGTAGCTTAGCTTAGCATAAAGATGTGAACGTTCGAACACGTATCTCAGATCGAACCAACGAGATATGACTGTGGATCGTGAGCTTTTAAAATGCTGGTCGGCTCGATGGCGAGTGAGTTTTTCCTTAAGTTCGCCACATCTTTGTGCTCGCTGTGCGCATTGCAGCTCTAAATTCAAGTTCCAACTATAGGCTAAGAGTGAAGAGATAACTTGTATTTAATCAATTCGGTGTTGTGGTTTGGTCCAGAATAAGGCACCGAGGGATTTGTGTGGCCTTAAAGCAAATTGTGAGCATCTCATAGACAAATGCTCATGCTTGCGTTGACTAGACTACTTGGTTCATCGGGCTCCTCCTCTGTTGCTCTCCCTCAGGTTTCTTCCCTTTTTCCCGGTTTTTACTATCTTCATTTGGGGGAGTTTTTCCTGATCCGATGTGAGGTCCCGGGACAGGGATGTTATGTGTACAGATTGTAAAGCCCTCCGAGGCAAACTTGTATCTGTGATGTTGGGCTGTATAAAATAAACTGAACTGAACTGAACTGTTTGGGCTCAGGTCCAGTTGCTGGTCCTACTTGGGTTTGAGCCAGAAGACCGCCACAGTTTTGACTAATGCTTTTTCCACTGCACTCTTTGCTTATGAAAGCTTAATTGCGTATCAAATAAATGAAACCACGCGATCGCCGTATACCTTTTTCAGCTTGCTTTTGGTCGGGCTGAGCGTCCTGGTGTAGGTGCTGGTGGTGTCAGGCTCCAGATCCATCTGCTCACAGGGCAGCTCCACCACCCCCAGCGCCGCCTCCCTCAGGCCAGAGAAGTCCCTGCTGGAGACAGCGAGTCTCAAGGTGCAGCCGCGCAGCTCTTCCACGGAGCCCACCTGCAGCACGAAGCTCTCGCTGTGGAGGTCCGGGCTGAGGCTGCGGCGCCGAGAGCCGACCGGCTGAGCGGTGGGGCAGAGGGGAGGGAGGCTGGCCCGGACAAACACACCGGTGCGCCTCCGGCTGGCCCCCGAGAGCCCCAGGACGTCGACCGTCAGGGTGCCACGGGCCGAGGAGAAGAGCAGCGAGAAGTGAAGGAGGGGAGCCGGCTTGGAGGAGCTGGAGAGAGAGTTGGAGCCGTACTGAGAGAGATAGGACTCCCCCTGCTGGGCGGGAGCGCTGGCAGCACCGGCAGTCAGTCGACTGCTCTCGGCGTAAAGAAAACTTTCGCCGCTCACGGTGCTGCGGCGACCCATCGCCCGACGGGACCTGGACACCAGGCCCAGCTTAGTGAGGGAGGGCAGGGAGGCTCTGCCGTGACGCGGCGGCTTGCTGGATGAGCAGGGAACCGCCGGGGTGCTGAGGCGCCGCATCGGGAAGGACGACCCAGGAGACTGCACCCGCTGGGCCGGTCTGGTCGGGCTGCGGTCAAAGGGCAGGGCGGTGAGGTCATCCTCGGAGGGAGAAGAGGTGCTTTTAGAGGAAGGGAACTCCAGCACGTCGCCGTCCAGCTCCTCGTACTGCTGCTTGACAGGCTGGGTGCACGCCGACGGAGTCACGGTCACGGTCACCGTCTCGGCGGGATGAGGAGACAGGAAAGCGGCCTCCTTGTCCTCCGACGAAACGCTCTTCCTTCTGCGATAGCAAAGGACGCAGCCGAGAACCAGGCAGTAGCAGAACACAGCCAGACCCACAGCCAGCAGGATCTGCAGGTGGACTGGAGAGACAGAAAACAAAGCAGTCGCAGATTAATGTCGTGTTCGTGAGGTCAATGAGGGGGAAAGTGAGCAGTTGGGAGAAGGAAATAGGCCAATAGACGCGAAAAGATCTTCAGACATCTGACTTTAAACATGATCGTGTTGTGTCTGCACTCGGCGTCCTTGATGAGATTAAAGAGGAAACGTCTCAGGGTTGTAATCATAATTGTATGAATGGCATTGCAGATGCCGCTTTGCTCCAAAGCAGGAGCAGAGCACCAGTGTGTGTGTGTGTGTGTGTGTGTGTGTGTGTGTGTGTGTGTGTGTGTGTGTGTGTGTGTGTGTGTGTGTGTGTGTTAGTTCATCATTGGAGCATCTTAGACATTCATGGTCAGCATTGAGGATTTTAAAGTAAAGCAAATCCAGTAGAAGTTGAATAAAACATCACAGATAACATTGTGGCTGCACCATTACATCAAAGTAAGTTAAAAAAAAAAAATAATAAAGTTCTTGTGGCTACAGCTGTGTATAAAATACTGACGGAGCTGCCCAAGTTACTGAGATAGAAGCCGTTAAAGCTGAGCTCCGGTGTCCATTTAGCATCATATAATGAGGGTGTGAGGTTGGATGACTCATGCATCTCACACACACACACACACACACACACACACACACACACACACACACACACACACACACACACACACACACACACACACACACACACACACACACACACACACACACACGGGCAGTGGTTCAAACAAGGCTGGAGAGATGGGAGCTTCAGTAAGGTAAACATCCAGCACTGAGAATGAAAGGCTGCATGTTTTTGATATTTAAAAAAAGACAATATTAGAGAGGGATGATTTTCTTCTTCAACAACAAAAAAAGGAGGATGTGTTGAGGGCACAAAATCCGTGACTGGAACAGATTTGTTTAATCGAGAGAGAGAGAGAGAGAGAGAGAGAGAGAGAGAGAGAGAGAGAGAGAGAGAGAGAGAGAGAGAGAGAGATGATGTGTAATGTGTAAAAAAGAAAACACAAATCTCATCTGATTATCTGAGGGGTGTGTCCCAATAATCAGCAGCCATCTCATCACAAGAGCCTCACCAGAGACTCAAAGCACACGGTGCACGGGGTGCACATAGACTTGCACATAGAAACGTGATCACCATCAAAGCAAGTGAGTGCTACCTGTCAGTGCAGATCCATGTCAGCCATTAAGAGATGAAAAGCAGCGAATGCTGCAGTGATGTTGGAAAATAGAGGCTGAAGGGATCCCTCTAAAAAACATGACTCAGACTGCAGCCCAAACCCGAGCAGTGCCGACTCAGCATTTTGTCTGTATTTAGTTATTGTGGTGTCCCTGGTAGACTTCACTTACATGTCGTTACTTTACTCTGGGCTAATATAATCTATTGTATTTGCCCACACGCTCTTGGTGCCTGTTCATACAAAGTTATCTAGAACAAGCAGAACAAGGGCCACCTTCTAAATGAGTTGCAGCCGCACGGGCTCATGTCTGCATAACAAAAAGCTCCTTCAGCCTCCTCCCCTTCCACTCCAGCTCCTAATGTTTGAGCTGTTTAACAGGACACGTTTGCAATATTACTTTTGTTCACAATACACGTGCTACATCCTGATAGTTTTCTCTCCGTCAGGTAAAATAATATATACGGAAAATATAAGGAAGCAACAACTTAAAACAAACTCGCCATGCAGATAATTAAAATACAAATAAAAAGCAGTTAGAGTGAGAAAGAAGAGCATATCCTACCTCCCAGAGTGTGCTGCGACATGTTTCCATACAGTTAGATGTGTGTGAGTGTGTGTCGAGTCTGTTTATGAGCGCGCTCCATCGCCAGTGCGCAGGGACCCGCAGCCCTGCAGCCAATGGCTTCACTGGACGACTGAGCTTTTCATTTCAATCGCACTGATTGTGCGTCGGAGGCAGGAAGTGGTCCACTGCCTCAGAGCAGCGCCAGAGTCACTGGACCACTCGGAGATGCCGCGAGACGCATGAAACAGCCGCCACTGGCTAATTGTGACACTAACAGGTATATGAGTGACAACCTAATGTACGTCATCCCAGCAGTCATGTCAGGGACTCGTGCATGACATAGTGTGTCTGTCAGATTGCCTCCACTTGTATGTGGGGACAATAATAGACACATATATTTGGGTTTGTTGAGATGTACTGACATGTATGTAAATTATGGGTTATTTCTTTTTTTATAAAGCAAGCAAACTTTCAATTATCAGTCAAGTTAACGTTTATATGCAAGTTTAAACACATTTGGAATGTAAATGTGAATGTAACTTAAAATGGCAAGTTGTTCACACATGTTAAACTTAAACAAAAAAAGCCGAAATGTGTCTTTGTTCGACTAGGTAAGGAAAGTTTTCTTGAACTGATAATGTTTTAACTCGGTGGATCAAGTTTAAACAACAAGGGATCAAAAAGTTTCACTCAACTCTGACAACTGCCCTTTCAAGCCAGCAGGTGAACTTTCATGTGCAAGTTGAAGTGCCTTGAAATGTTTTACAGTGCAGGACCACATGTATGTTGCTCTCTCTCTCTCTCTCTCTCTCTCTCTCTCTCTCTCTCCTGGAAAAGAGCTAAAGATCAGAGTTCCCACAAAGCTTCAAGATTTGAAGACTTGAAGATTTGTGTGGAAGAATGAGCCAAAATCACACCTGAGCTATGCATGAGATTATCACACAGGACGCGTCTTGAACCAACAAAGGCTTTTGAAAGAAGTATAAATGCATTTCAGTCAATACGTTTTCCCTGTGTCATTCCATTTTATTACACGTAACTTAATTTCTGAACTTATTTGTTTGATTTTCTTTGTATGTATGGATTACTTGGGTTGTTAGCGACATCTGGTGAACATGTCATGTCACTAGCACCTTTAGAAATATATTTACTGAGAAAAATGGTGACATGTTCAATACTTATTTTACCCTCTGTATAATATATATAATATATTATATATCTCTGTATAATATATATATAAATGTATATATATATATATATATATATATATATATATATATATATATATATATATATATATATATAAACAATTAATAGCAACATTGTGTGTGTCTGTTCTTTCATGATACTTTAATTCCTATTTTTCACGATACTAATAGCGAGCTAGAAAGCTTTTCCAGTCATTTGTGACGTGATTATAGATCAATTCAGACCAGACATGTAGGAACTCTATGAAAATCGGCAGATTAGAATTAGATTATAATATAATGCATGTGTATTTATACCCAACCTGTTTAAATATTAATGGGTGAAGCTGAATCACAGCACTGACGCTCCTCATAGGCACAGCTGCCTCCTGTGTCCTAATTGTGTTACATGTTCATTTTGGTTCAAATAAATAAGCGCACAGCTGGAACTTCAAAGATGCAATAATGTAAAAATGAGGGTTCCCTGATATGAAGCTTGAATTCAAGGGTTGAGTTGAAATATTAGGATGTTGTGTTTTGATTGTTGAGACTCCAAAGCAAATATTATTATTCCTTGCTTTAAAAAAAGTAAGGTTCACAGAACAGTGGTACCTATATCATTAGAACAAATAATAAGAGATTCCATCTGTTACCTTCTCAATTAATCAATCAATTGTCGTCTATAAGATGTCACAAGTTTCCAGAGTCTATGACCTCATCAAATCGCTTGTTATGTCCAACCAACAGATATTAAACTAATAACGATATTCAATAATATCGAAAGAGAGAAAAGCAGCAAGTCCACATTCATCGGGCTGAGATGTGTTTAGTGTTTAGATTCTCTTCTTCAAACGTCAAAGATTCATGTTCTGACAACTAATGGAGGAATCAACTGATTGTTTAAGGATCAACTCTAAAGAACATTTGATCCAATAACAAACAAACTGTTTTTACCACTACTGACCACTCTAGGCTATTGTCTCTCTTTTAGTTTGACTCCAAGACTGGAAGTAAAAAAATAAAGAGTAGAGGGTCACTCAAGCAATGTATGACCACTAGGGGGCAGACGTAAGCAAACTTTATTTGTATAGCACCTTTCATCAGCACCTTCTAAGTGTTTTACAGATGACTGCCTGATAATAAGACTGTGAGTGAATATAAGTGAGAAAAAACAGTGAGACGAATAAAAATAAAACCTGATTAAAAAACCTTCAATAAAATAGATTAAATTCAAAATAAAAACTACATACAATTGAAAAAATAACATATACAAGGGAAATAAATTAAAATAAAACATGACTACAGTGAAATAAAGGATACAATAAATAATGGCAGTCAAACGTTCTAATCAAAAGCCAGTTAGAGATAAGTTTAAAGTTTTTGTTCCACATTTAGGAACAATAAAAGCACTATTACCACAGAGGAGAGTTAAATGGAGAGGAAGCCCGTCAGACTGGTGCATCCACAACCAACCGGGTTTCAGTCAGAAATTGTGTAGTTCATGATCAATTAGATGAAAACAAACTCAGAAACCCTTGAAGCCCGATGCATTCATGACACTTCTTTCAACTGTCCAGAAGAAGATCACATTTTCTTTGCAAGTATATAATAAGTTCTTCCATGTTAGTCTGGCATTGGTCTCAGCTTCAGTGCTGCCAGACATTTTGGCTTTGCAGGTTTGTTGAAGTGTACTTCTCAGCGAAGTCACCACATCAAGTTAGTAATTGTATTCTTATATTGAAATATCACTCAGTATTGACTTGTATATACCACAGGATTCATTAAAGATCTGCACTATTCAGTTTAAGTCATGGTTGCAATACACATTTTGACAGTAACCTACCAACGAAACAAAAATAATTAGAATCAGGAAGCATTATTGTAATGTGCAGTATGTGTAGACCTTTCAGACGTTTCAAATACAGTTCAGGAGAAGGAATTGTAAAAGTTGCATAACAGCCAGGAAGACCTCCGTCTCCGTCTATATCTCTAATTTCCATGTGTGGACATTTCTTCTCACGTTTGTCAGACTTTTCCAGAAAAGATGACTCTTTTCATCTCGATGATTTTCCTAAATTGGAGCTAATCTCCGACCCTCTTAGTTTTGTTAAACCTACCACACAAGGCTCTGCCTCCACGTGAGTCGTTCCTGCATCAGCGTCACTTCTTTCAAAAGCTCCATTACTCACTGGACTGATGTGGTTATGGAGGTGTTGAGCGGCGTCCCCACCTACTCTCCTCAGCTAAACGAAATTAACTTTCTTTTATGACAAAATGATGAAAGAAAACTACTTTGAACAACAGCAGGAACTATTTTCTTCTCCTTTCTTTTAAACCAGTGGAGACAGCTGGAATCGATTGAATAACCATTGAGGTCTAGCAAAAACATTCAGAGACTTGATTGAAAAACAAAGCTTCTCGTTAAAACAATTAAATGTGTCACATTTTTTGAAAGAAGGACTTATTTCCATTTCAAACAGGAACCCAGTGGCCTATTTAAGGACCGTATTCACTAATATAACTCAATGTATAATGACTTTATACAGGTATGTTGTGTTTTGTTACTAATATATATATATATATATATATATATATATATATATATATATATATATATATTTTTTTTTTTATCTGTCACTCCTGTAGGGTTACATGTTAACGGTTTATTAAGAACGATTAATTGCAGTTTGTCACTGGTTTCCACAACTTTGCTTATCGTCTCCAATGATGCCAGCAATACCTGAAATGTAACCATACATACATACACGTTGATACACTATAAGATGTACACTATAATGATCAGAATTCAGACTTTCATCCTGACTTTTGAATTGATGTGGACTGAGTTGGACTTTTATCTTTCTCTGCAAGTCAGTTTGTGAAAAAGCTGCACAAATCCAATTTGTTTTATAAACACCTGGTCAATGTACTGATTGAAACCTTAAAAGGGGCATTCCTTGTGACAATTATCACCCAACAATTACCACCCAACAATTACCACTTTTTTTTTAGTTTGAGTCGTCGTAGGAACCCCAAATTAATTCCAATACTTGTGTTTATTGTATGTATTTGTTCAGCAAAGTCTTGGGAAAAAAATGTATATCTGCAAAAAAATCACTTTTAAAAGATATTTTGATCATAACTGTAGAGGCTCAAACCTTAACCTATTTAAATATTCGAGCCACTAGGGGGGCGAACGGGAGAACAAGTTCGGATGCGTGTTCTGCCACAAACAAATCCATTGTCCATTCCAGCACTGTCTCTTTTCCATACATTTAATCCGGGACACCATCTTACATTAGTCACACCAGAAGTTACCACGAGACAGGATACAACACTTGATCTTAGCTGAAAGGCACGAGAAGCTATCTCGACCACGGTCAAAAACTATTTCACTTCCCATCCACACACCTGTTCCCATCACCTGGCACTCACCTATATGCTTTTAACTGAATGTGCCACCTTGTGTCCAAATAAAGGAACTACATGTCCCCACTATCACCCAGTGATTCCCTCAAACAATAAAACCCCATTTTGGCTCCAACAATAACTATGAACATCCAGTTCGATATGAGCAAGATTTCCCAAAAATGCCTCCTCGAGCGGTCACCAAGTTTTTCAAACTGTATTATGGTGCCCTAACAACAGCGCACATACTAATAAAACACCTTTTTGGAAAGATTAGGACCTAAAGAATCGGAATCTGCAACACAAATCATAGTAGAACACAGCATTTGGGTGTTCAAAGGAGTTTCAGTCAAAAATGGAGTTTACGTAAATACTTAAACTTAACGGTTACTTGAATTATGTTTCACACCAGATGTCTCTTCTCACAAGGGTTGCGGTATTGTAGCAATTTAAATGAAGTTAAACAACGATGTGGTTCCGGAGATAATATGTTGTTGTTTTTTTGTCTGATAATAGGCGCAGGGGGATTTTCGCACCCTGTTTTTAAAGGGTTAAGTCCATTTTGAATCCTTGTTTTGTTGGCCCACATTTACTCTCTAGTCTACCTCATTTCCACCACTAGCAAGCAGATGTTTTCAGATAAAAACCCTCTGATAAACCCAATGTATACACTACCTGCCAAATGCCAAAAGACAAAGCTCGCCACTGGCTGGTGAGCACAGTGGAGCCTTTAGCGTCTCAAGACTCATATTTGTCTAAGGAGTTGTACAGGAGTTAACCTTCTACAAAGCTAAATACAGTATCTTGGGAGAGATATGACGTACCATGCCTTTTGGCCAACAGAGTGCCTGTTCATGAACCATGGTTCATGGGCTTTGTTATGCTATAAATATGGCTGCCCTCTGGGCCAAAAGGGGCCATTAACGGAAGTCTTATGTCGCTCCCAATTGAAGCATTAAAACACCCGGGGGTCACATTTTTCTGCTTTTGTGTGGGTGGTCAAATATCCTTTCATGTGCATACAGATGAATGAGCTACCATTTATAATGAGCACATTAGCATTATCCTTCAGTGCGCTGATAGCACAGCAAATTGTCCAAGATGCATTTTAAACCAGGACACTCCTGGAGGTTTAACACTAACTTCTCTCAGTTTTGAACACATTTAATGTCTCAGAATAACCATCATGTTGACATACTGACAGGCTACACATGGTCCTCATGTCGTAAACATTTACCCAGAGATGACACCGTCAGTGTTTTCTTGAGAATTAGATTTGTTTTATTTTTGGCACTTATTTTTGGAATCTCGGCCAAAAGCCACATCTCTGTAATATGACGCAAAGCAGGAGCTGCTTTCCACTGAGCTCAACAGTTATTTAAATAGACCAGTTTTAGAGAGAACAAAATTTAGCTTTGAATAATGTTTTCTGAAATTTAAGCAGATAGTTTATCTGACCAATGTGGAAAAAGGGGACTGGGAAACTATATTTTTCTCATTTTTTTAAATGTTCTTTAGATTTGGATCTGGAATACTGTATTCTATACAGCGGCTGTACAGTACAAGTAGTAACACTAGTAGTAGTACTGAATTATATACACAGTGTTAACACAATTAGTCAATTTTAGCATCTTAGCAACAAAAAAACAAAAACAAACAGCTGAATACATTTATAATTATACATTTATAGCTCCGCCTTTTTTACCTTGGGTATCGCATGCACCTCCTCCCCTACACACAGACACACACTAATTGATTTAAATTGCAGTACCTTCGATTTCTTTAACAAAGAGAACCTGAATGAGGAGCCAGAGGAGCAGCAGCAGTACGACGCCTTCGATCATCCCCTTGCAGCAGAAAGAGACGACGTGCTGCCAGGCGGGGTCGTCGGGGTCGTCCTCTTCGGCCGGACGAGGCCTCATCGAGTGTGGGTACATGTCTGTTGGAAGTTGGTGGCCATCTTTGAATATCATCTTCCTCACACATATTCATAGACACAGACATTGTGCACTAGGAAACTCTTTGGATCCCTTTTCATGGGCAAAGTTACGTCACTGGACGTAACATTTGGCCTTCTGTCTCACATTTGCCTACTGCTGGACTTTCTCAGTCTCAATCTTTTAAATTCTACTCGAGTGGCGATTTTTTAAAATGTTGCACACAAAAAATAACCAAATTCAGAGCAGCTGATCTGCAGTCAGGTGAAAACTTAACATTGGCGGATAAAACATTTGACTCACGTGTGTTGTGCATCTTCACTCCTCATCGGAGCCAGCATCCAGCGGCTGTTGGTCTGCTGTCAGATGAAATCCTCGCAGCGTGAACAACACTAATTGCTCGTAATACACCTGCTCTTCTTCCCGCCACAGTGGCATCCGTCATTGTGTGTCGTGAGTAGAGTTGGGGAGCAGGTGGCCGAGCTCCGGCCACCTGCTTCGATTATCAGCTGCAGTCAGCTTTCAGCACGTGCTGCAGCAGCATTTGCAGTACAGCTGGCCAACTTCCAGTCTTAACTGCAGTCTGCTTCCAGCTGTTGGCCAGTGAGAGACACACACACACACACACACACACACACACACACACACACACACACACACACACACACACACACTTAGCTTAGTTTCAGAGAGGCACATGATTCTTCATCCTGCCTTAAAATGTATTTATGCAAATATATAAAAGGTTTGGTTGTAAGGAATTCACAATAACACGTAGTCAGCCGTTTCTGGTGAGGTAATATTGTTTATTCCCATCTTTATTTTGAAGTATGAATGGCTCCACAGTGCCACCTGCTGGAGGTTTAGTCTAAAGCAGATCCTTTTGATGCCCATAATTGGCTTTTTGATTGGCCTGCTCGAGGAGGAGAGGCTGGAAAGGTCAGCTTCATACTGTCAGAAAACTGACAAACCAAATATTACTCAGTGCTATAACATAATCATATGCATCAGGGGTGTCAAACATACGGCCCGCGGGCCGGATCCGGCCCGCCAGGGGGTCCAGTCCGGCCCGCGGGATAATTGTTAAAATTGCAGAATTCTAGAATGGAATTCTAGAATTGATTGGAGCACTGACATTACTAGAGATATTGCTCAAGTGGCCGTATTCATTCGTGGTGTTGATTCAAAATGGGAAGTATGTGGCCCCTTAACTAAAATGAGTTTGACACCCCTGGTCTAGGTTAACGAGCTCCTGTCGTTAACCTAAAATACTTATTTTATAACATTGATCATTCTATGAAAATCGCAACTTAAACAGATTCCAGTACTTCTTTGAAGTCACCATCATGTCATACAGTTGTATTAATACTCTATATATTTAATAAGAGAGAAGGGAACATAGATTTGATTAGATTTTTTATTCATTAATTGTGTGTGTGTGTGGGGGGGGGGGGGGGGGGGGGGCGGGCGGGGGGGGGGGGGGGGTCTACATATGACATTGTAATACATATCCGAGCAATCAGCATACTGCATTGCACTTGTGTATCACTGCTATAAATATAACTAACCCGTCACACATTGTCTTATTTATAACTATTAAAAGGAAGTAACCAAACATGCATCTGGAATCAGTTTATTATGTACTTTGAAACCTGTAAAATGAGAAAAAAAAAATGAAAGAAATTCAGTCCCCTGTGTCAGGCCTGGACTAAAATGAGGACTCAGATGCAGAGGTCAAGTGAGGGCAAGTGACTTGAAACGAGAGGAGGCTTCAAAATAAAACAGGAAGTTACGAGTAAAAAACCCGCAAGACAAGACAAACCCTGGGATTTTACATTTTCTCTCTCTCTTTAATAACTTTAGGGTGACAATATTAAACACCTTTTAAAAACCTTGTTAAACCTCCTTATCGGTATTGCATCACTAATCGCCCCCAGGAGGAGGAGACAGCTGCTTCCTCTTCTCTTCTGCGTCCTGATCAGAGACGCACATTTGGCTGAGACCCCAGACGCAGGATGCTGCCCTTATTTCTAACGGTATATGTTTTATTGACATGTCTCAGGAGTTTAACGGCGACAACGACGCTTTCGCCGAGGATGACGTTCACAGATAAAGGTATGAAATATTTCGCTTTTTTTTTCTCCGACTTTAATACATGGCAATAGCCTGTGCCCTGTCGCGTATCGGAGAAAACAAGGAAAACGTTTCAGAATGTGTTATCGTTTCCCCAAGTTTGACTGTCGACGGACCGAACAGCTGCTGCATTGCGCTAAAAGTAATTAAAGTGCTTTTTTTTTTGGCACTAACACTGAGGTTCACTCATCGGAATCAGGATGGAGACCATCCTTCTCGAGGCATTTTGTTTATTGTGATGGGGAAACTGTCGGACATGTTGATAGAAGGACATGAATATCTAATGTCTGACTACAAGTCATTAATATTATAAGATGTATATGATCATAATATAAAACATTTTTAAAAAGCTAATAATGTCTTAGTAAACGTATTGTTTGATTGTGCCATGATATCAAAACTACCACACAATATTTAAAACGTGTTTACTGAAGGATTAGGGGATACACTTTTGGAAGGTGTTTTTTAAGTTGAGACTTCATCATGAGCAATATGCATTTTTAACAGAAGATATTGAAGTAACACACAGGTTTAAATGATGAAGTTAACGATGGCTGAATGCCATTCAGCTGCTTCAGTTTGTGCCCGCTGTCACACTTGGATAGAACATAAGCATCATTAATGTCCTTTATAGCACCTCTAGTTAAAGTGTCTGGAAAAGATTGGTCACATTTCAACATTTCAAGGGGAAGGACAACTCTCATTCTCGACATTCTCTCACGTTTGTCCTTCCTCTTGTGTTAGCTTTCTGTTAATATCTCTCGTGGTAACGGGCTAAAAAGTCTCTCACAAAATAAAAAGCAGAACAAGTCATACCACAAAATATAGATTTGCAAGGTAAAAAAAACGACAACCAATCAAGCAAATCTTATTTGTATAACTGGGTCGCAACCGACCCTAACAACACAAAGGTCATAATTTCAACCAGAGCATTTTATAATTTAGTGGAAAAAATAAATAAAATTGTTTTATTTTGTTGAAATAGAGGTTCCTGACAAAGTCAAAAAGCCTTGATGCAATAAACACATTTTATGTGGTTCTTTTATGCATTTAAAACCTAAAACGGGTCGGTGCCGACCTTAACACAAGAGGAAGGTTAAACGGACGCTGACTCTGCAGATCTTGCTGATTGACCAACCTCAATCTGACACCCCTTTGCCTGTCACCGCAAGCTGTCGTGCTTTAAAAATGCTTTCATTCGCACAATCCGGCAGTGTTCCATATGGGCCTTGTCTGTTGAGAAGGACACCGTCCATTCGAATGAAGGACGCATTAATTAGATTAATGAAAAAACTCTCAAACTGAGGTAGATTCTTTAAAACTCCACCAGAGACCGATAAGGACAGATGCTTTTAGTGTGTTAGCATGCTAATCAAGTGCAAAATACAAGTGAGGCTGATGGGAGTGTCATCGGTTACACTGGATATATTAATCTGGATAGCGCCACGCCGCTGGCTCGGCTAATAACCGGTTAAGCTTGTGTACAATGACAACTTGACCTTATCCATTGCACACCAAGTGTTTATCATTCAATATTTATTCTTCTTCCCTGTAGAGACGGCAATGAAAAGGTTTCATTTACCCGGACACCACGCACCCGTAGGGATTGTTGTGGAAGAGGAGCCGGACACCGTCATAGCCGCTGGACAAAAACACCTGAACTCATTCAACTTCCAAAATCCTCAGAAGGTACAGTAAACACCTCTGACAGTGTTTGTGTACATACGTAACGATCAAGGGTTTTCCATTTAAACAACAGATGGCGTTCATTTACACTGACGTGGCGATAATGATAACAAGGCACTCCTTCTCCTCACAGACACCTGTGGAAATACGCGTGTCGTGGAAAGATAGCATCGACGCCGGACCTCCACCGAGACTGAGAGCAGTAAAAGAACATAACTTAACAGCACGCAGCAGAACATGTGGACATGTTCGTCAGATCTTGTAATATCTCAAACAATCTGTCTCTTGTCACTTAGGATTACAACTATAACATCACATTGGTCCACAAGAGGGAGGAGGCCAACCAGGTGTTTCTGTGCGGGACCAACGGCAAGGAGACCCTGTGCTGTGACATGGTAGGACACTGACACGGAGATGAGCAGGAACATGTCTGTCTTGCTGTCACAACATCTTGGGGATAATCGCCGGAGGGGCTCCTTTCTGTCTGGTCACAGAGCCACTTCCGTGTATTTGAAACAATCCAAATTGTGCTGCCAGATGGAGAACAGCTGGAGGTAGTTTGAGATCTCTTGTGTTTTCTCGTAGAATTTATCAGAGCAGTCGCCCAGGTGCCTTCCCTCTGAAAAAACGGAGAACATAAAAGGGAGCATCAGAGATTTTATCATAAAGGAAGGTGAACCGTTTGCCCTTCTGGGTGAGTTTCTGATGAGCAGGATTTTTCTGAAACGGCCGATTCATCTCCGCTTTCTGATGCCGATGCTCTTTTCAGCAGAACTAACCGTGCTTTCATCAGCTCAGCACTTTCTCATGATGATGTCTCCTTCTTTGCTACCAATGCTTGGTGGGAAGATTGCGCTGGTGCTTACTGCTTGTGCCTACTATTCACTCCAGACTCCAGTTTCCTCCCACTGGCATCACAGCCAGCACAGACACATTTTGTCTCTCTCCCCAGGTTTTGCATGTCAGTAAACTGGCGTCTGGATAATGAAACGGTGAACTGTCGCTCGCTGCAAACCAAAAGCACAGCGATGTTTCTATGATACCATAAACATTTGTAACAGTTTGCTCTGTCTTTTGCAGATTCTCCAGAAAGTCATCTCTACATTACGTACTCTGGATCTCAAGATTATGTTGGCATCCACAAGTTTGGGAAAAACAGAGTTGGACCTGCAAGTCACAATAAAGGTATTTTGCATGGAGATAGACATATACATAAATGATGTATATGTTCTACGGCGATAGAGAGAAACAATGGCTTTGTTTTTCTCTCTTTAGAGCAGCACTATGTGGGTTTGGTGCTCAGCAGACAGAGAGAACCCCTGAAGAGCCAAGTCTATGCCTTCTATAGGGAGAAAAACAGAGACGGAGGCTTGTACAGTGAAATGTGGCTCCCTTTTGTGGCCCGGGTTTGCACGGTAAGACCTGCACAATTAAGATTTCTTTTTTTTTAGCAAAATTGTATGAATAAAAACACATTTTTAGCATCAGATATGTGCACATATACGAGGTACATGTACTATACTACTCATTACATATGCACTATAATAGAGTGATTAATCCGTTGGCTGCGCTATTGTTGCTAGGGGGATCGTGGCGGTCCCAAGAACATCCTGCAGTTCAGCTGGACATCCCAGATGAATGCCAGGCTCTTCTGTGGAGACGCCGACAGCAGACAGCATTTCTCTGAGCTGGTGGACGTGGCCACTGTGCACGCAGACCAGTGGCAGGACACCAGGGTTTACGCACTCTTCAGAAATGAATGGTATAGACTCATGCATTATCATTCATGCATTCAAGAAAAGGTGGAGAGTTTCAAACACTGCTTTTTTTCCAAGTTTGAATCATGTTGTGGTGGGATACATTTAAGTAGAACTCAAGTATAGCCATGACTTAAGCATTAGCATGCAATGATGTGCTTTTCCAAAAAAAACATTTTAAGACTAAAGTCAGCCCCAATGTGAAAACAAGATGACTTGACTATTTTTGTGTCTTTACATAAAACAGCAGTCACATGTCGTTTCAGGCAACTGAACCAAACCATAGCCACAAACCATCAAGAGATGGGGATAAAGACTCTAAAAATAGTTGTTTACTCAGTTGACAAAATGGGCAAACCGTTGAACATTTCCCTGTGCTTTGAAGATGATGTTGATCAGATGATGATTGGTTTTATCTTGTTCATTCTAAGAGAGAACATCTTGTTTACGCTTCCTCCTTTTGGCTCGAGTTGAGTTCCTCCTTTCTAAATTTAGCTCTGTATAATCACATTTTCCTGACCAGCATGACTAAAGTCTTTCTGACTTCTTGTTGCTGCAGATGTGTCTGACCTCTGTGTCTCTCCGCAGGGGTATGAGTGCTGTGTGTGTCTACACCATAAAAGATATTGATGACATCTTCACAAACTCCCCATTCAAAGGCGAGGTCAAGGAAAGCAACAGGCCTAGAGAGGTATGTGTCGAGCAACTTTATCTGAGGTGTAAAATAACAGCTGTATCAATGACCTTTTGTGTACTATAGTAGCTTTGCAGTCATCACTGGTGCTACTAAAATACCCAACAACTGCATTATTACTGCATGTTTGGTTTTAGCTCGGTATTGTTATATTTTGTATTTTAAAGGCACTCATTTGTCGAAATTCCCCACTTTTACACCCACAGCAGCATCAGAAAAGATACTCAGTCAGACAGCAATGCTACACCATCCCCTCCTTGGATTTTAGATTAGATTAAATTTGATATTCCTTTATTAGTCCCGCACTGGGGAAATTTGCAGGATTACAGCAGCAAACAGGGTAAAGTGCACACAGATATAGTAAAATCAAAACAAGTAATATAAATAATAAACGGGAGAAAACAGTAAAAAAAAGTACAATACTGAATTATATATATATACACAGACAGACAGAATACATATAACTATTATTATGAACAGTGTATTAATATTGAAAAGGGTTGAAGTGTCAGTGTCAAGCTCAATTTGATGTACATAGCCATCAAATATTTAGGAACACTTTTAGGGGGTTCTTCTTTAAAAACCATTCAGCTGGAAACATTCAACGGTGAGCCAGACAGGTTTTTCCGTCAACTCATGAAGAGACCGATAGCTTCAGCTAGCTAGCTTGGTCAGCTGTAGCTAGCTAGCTAGCTAGCTAGCTAGCTACAGCTGACCAAATGTGTTGTCATTCTAGCTAGCAAAGCAGACTCTCGCTAAAGATGTGCCAGATTATTATTTTTTTTACACAGAACCAATCCGAGAAGGCGTCATTGGAAACTATTTGGAAAAGGGTAGGCACTTTCAAGAAAAATACTTGGCAGGTTACTGGATGAACCGCCAATCGAACTCTCACCAAAACGGGAGAAATTTGATTGACAGTTTGGGGGAGAGGAGAAAAAACGTTTTTTTCTCATGGAGTGCTGTTACTTGTTCTTCTTTCAAAGAAGAGACGCTCTGCAGTTCAGATATAACTGATGTTACAGAACCTATTCGGACCTCTTTGGGAGCTGCCGTTGTTGTCGAGAGCAAAAAGTCGCTCCTCTGCGTCATCTCACACACACACATACACGCGACTCTCGCGTGACCTCGTGACATTGCGAGGAATCCAGTTGCCGCGCAAGGCAACATGTGTGCCACGCAGGAACGGGAAAGCTGGACATGCAGGACAAACGTTAACACAAACTAAAACCCACATGCCTTTTTTTTTTTTACATCAGTGTGTTGAAGACAGCACAATGATTCAACCAGACGTCCTGAGGATGATCAAGGCGAATTCGGAGATGGAGCAATGGGTCCGGCCTGTGAACAACTCTGGCCCGCTCCTCTCTAATCACCACATCTACACTCACATCCACGTCCACGGTTCCCGGAGCAACAGAGACCGTCACCACACCGTCATGTTCCTGTCTCTAAGTGAGTGATATTAATCAGGGAAGTTGAGATTAAAAGTTGTGTAGTTTCCTGTTAATGATTGTACATTTGAGGGTAAGTACATACACAGGTTCCTCTAAATCAGGGGTGGGCAATTAATTTTCCCATGAGAAATTTGGACCGTTGTGAAGGGCCGAACCAATAGTCTGAACTTAGTTCAATTAACTCAATATTAATGTTATTACTTTATAAAAAAACTGTAAATATATGGTTTTGAGCTGCTACTGGTAAGAATACATGTTACAATAAGGCTATGAAAATAAGTAAAAAAATGTAATTTCATTTTTTTAAAGATTTTTTTAGACCAGCAATTTATTTACTTTAAACAAAAGCAATAAGTGCTTTTGATGTTTTCCAGTTCAGTTTTTCTTACTCGGTGAGAAAAGTCCAGTCTGTGTTGGCTTGAACAAGAGCATGAAGTCTGGTTGGATGAGGTGGAGATGTGAAGGACAGCTGACAGGTATCAGTGAGAGAGGATCTGATCTGTTGAACTTCATCACTAGAATGTTTGTTCTCATGTAGGTAGATCCAAAGAGAACCAACATCTTCTGAGCAGGCCTCCTCATGTGAGGAAAGTTCTCCTCTTTGAGAAGAATCGCAGGTCAGATCCGCGGCGGCTTTGCGCGATTAATTTTCAATCTGGGAGGCGGAGACTGCAGCGAGAGGCTCCATGGGAGGCGGGGGTCTCGCGGCAGCACCCGCTGCTCGCTGAGAACAGAAACTGCAGAACAATACGCTTCCACTTCAGTCTCCAAGTCGGCAACACTGCCCGTCGTGAGGCTGCGTAAGCGCTCGCACATAAATAAATCGCCTTCAAAGTAAAAGCAGTGCCGTTTGTATTGCATTCATGGCGTGCACCTTATTTATTTATTTTTAATTTTTGATTGACCTCACGCGGGCCAGACTGGGAGAGCCGTAAGATGCCCAGGTCTGCTCTAAATAGTTTTCTTTCAATATCAACAATCTACTGTTTGACATTTTAAACAAACAAGAGATGTTCAGTTTAACATGGTAGCTGAGACAGAAACCGGTGTTGCAGCTCTAAAAACGAGTTTCAAGTATTGGAAAAAGGATGTGCTGACACTCACAGCCTGATTCAGCCGAGTCCTACCCAGCTAAGACTGGACAGGACAGGTCACCTATGACTAGGACTGAGACCTAATACTGGAAGTACGGCCTCTCAAAAGCTAAGTGCATAGCAATAAAGGGAAATTTAGACACGAGCACTTTGAGAAGATATAAATCATAAAGAAGATATAAATCATGTTTGGACTTATTCTAACAAGTGGCGCGCAAGCCTCAAGCCTCCTATTTGACTGTCAAGTTTGCTAATCAGTCTCTATTACATCAGCACTGCTAACCGCTTTGTTGGCTCTTTGGAAATGAAATAGGTGCAACAGTCAAGTCACAGCATTGTGCAAGTACCAATGTAGTGCAAAGCTCAACAGACTTTATTTTGTCTTTCATTTTTTGCTCAAAACCTTTGATACGCTTTCCTGGACGAGTCATAACGAGGTGATGAAACATGAGATATGTTTCATCACATGTGGGTGCAGAGTGTGTTTATACAGGGTTGAGTATTTAGTCATCTTCCTTCCTTTCTCCCTGATTCAGATAATGGAGGGATTCATAAAGTGATGCAGAATGAAAGTCAGACATTCATCATCGCTGAGTATCAACCTTTCAACCACAGGGCCCACGTCGTCAGCATCAGCCTCCACCCTTCCTCTGTGAGTAACACACCTATTCAAACAAGACACAAGGGGAGATTTATACTCATACACACCAATTATGGTGAGAGTGAGTTCAAGAAAAATGGTTGGAATTCTGAAAGAAGGGCGTGAGACTCGGATGTTTTTCAGAGGATATTGGGGTTTTAAGAATAAAAAAAGAAAAGTGGTCCCATTACATTTTTAAAAAGCGAACGTTGTGCTGTGCTTCATTGCAGGGGAAGCTGTACGTGAGCTCCAGAAATGAACTGGTCCAACTGAATGTGGCAAACTGTGCCCAGTATGGAGACACCTGTGAGCTATGCGTCTTGGCCAGAGATCCCGACTGTGGCTGGAACGGCACCCACTGCACCCCTGAGACAGAGTAAGATGGACCAGGAGACATTTCATCATCTAAATATTCAAACATACGCCTTCATTTCACAACCAGAGATTACATGTAGTGGGTTTAGCGTAAAGGTGCTCCGTGGAGTTTTCTTGTAAAACCAACAAAAGCCAGGTTCTCATTCATTCCTTTTATTAAAACTTAACAAACAAACATTTACATTGTTTTTCACACTTCCAAATGTCCCATTGTTTACATTTACTTTTCTTGCTTGCAGTGTCCTTCGTCACTGCGTTACATCTCTTATTGGTTACATTACATTAGCTCTAATTGGTGATCGGTGGAATGCCGTGTTTAGGACGTAAACAACACTTAAACATTGCTAAATCCCGTTACCGGGAGAAAAGATATCCGCACACTTAAATCCACGCAGAGAACACTTTATTCTTAGCGTTCGGTCTAAACTAAAGGACCTTCATCAGAGCATACATGGGATGTCAAATCACGTAATAGTTCAACACTCCTCAAAGTTACTGCCAATCATTTTCATATCTCACTACAAATTCTGCATTTAAACCTGTTCAAAACAGAACTTTCCCGAAAACAAATGATCCCTTCAGATAGGGTGACCAGACGTCCTCTTTTTCCCGGACATGTCCTCTTTTCGAGACCTAAAAAAAGCGTCCGGCAGGGATTCCAAAAACGTCCGGGATTTTGCTACGTCCGGGAAAATAGTTATTACCCCCTTACAAGTTTTGGAAATGGTACGTCCGGGATTTTGCTACATCCGGGAAAATAGTTATTACTCCCTTACAAGTTTTGGAAATGGTATCTCCCTCACGTTCCACCTTCTTGCGCAAGCTCTGACTGTAGAGAGAACTGTCATTGGTCGACCGATCTCAATGTAAATGTAAGTTCACGGCATGCTACACACCACTACTAGAGCATACAAGTCCATTTTACATGTTTATAACACAATTCAACCATAAATATTAACATAAACCATAAATATGACTTGAAGGACTCGAGAAAGTTATGAAAATATGATTTCTAGTCTATATCTTATTTATCATCTCAACACACTGAGCAAGAGCCTGCAAGACAACGAGCAGGTACCACAACCTCACGCACACATGAAGGTGTTCTGTGTGATGCTTCGTCTCTATGAGACACAACTACACAACTTCAACACTGCGCTCTTCCCCACGCTGTCTGAAATCAAATGACCTTTTCCAGAGGTCAACCTTTCAGCTAAAAAGGGGAAATCTGTGTCTGTCATCACATCTCATGACAGAATTCAGTCAGTGCTTCCTTTTTTTAATATATATATATATGCATAATTTACCTAATTTGATTCATTTCACGATATAACTCACCTGAGCAGCCCAGACGTTCGTATATTTTTCTGGATTAAACGATACTTGCTTGGTATGTATTGGTCCAGGAAGAAAGTTAGGGCATTTTTGCTTTCAGCTGACCTAAACCTACGGTTCACGAAATCTGCACTAAATTAATTACTAAAAATATTTAACTTCACTTAATCAAAGTGCAAGCATAATAAGTGAAGGTTTAAGTGCTTGTGCGAAGTTTCAGCATATTAATATTTACCTGCAGGCCTAAGTATGCGGCTGTCATGTGTTTAAACAGCAGTCACCTCACCTGACTTCTGCAAGGCTCACTGTCACATGTTGTTATTGTTCATGTACTGCAACGCAGAACTGACAATATCAGAAAAAAAGGTTATTCCCACAAAGTCTTTTATTATGAGAGGCATTTCCCATTATAATAAAATATGTAATAATTTTTTTTCTTTCCAAAACCAACTTTTATCTATCAGTTTGAGGATATAAAGATAAATCCTGCCTCCTGTACACTTATACAGGTCTAAATATATTAAGTCTGATCAAATCTGAAGATGAAAGGGTGTAACGAGTAAATGTAGTGATAATAATGCTATTTTGGTCCAAAGTGAAATGATTTGATCCAACGTGTTTGGACCAAAGGCAAATATAAGTATTTCGCAACCTGAGAGCATTAGCCCTTAACAGCCAATGGGAGAACTCCTTCAGGGAAGGAAGAGGGCCTCACCTCCATAGATACCACTTAGTGCTAACTGGATTTGTTGTAAAGTACAAACGCCAGCAGGAATCAAGTAACAAATACATATTTCTGGAACTTACCATGTAGTCCTATGGCTTAGCATTGACTGTTATCTGGACAAACCTGGTATCATTACTACATCCTCACTTTACAGAGACAAGTTAACTTGAAATGGACTTTCTCTGTAAAGAGGAAGACAGTTTGTTGAAATGAATATCTTTAGATTTCTCAGTATGTGGTGGTACTTGTCTCTACACACCTACATACAGAAACAGTCACCACCCACTACCCGCCAACTGCCAGCACATCTGCATACACACGTCCTGTGATGTGGTTGATGACTTTGATCAGTCAGATCACTTTTTCATTTGACGCATCGTAGAAATGTGATCAAAATTGGCTTTTTGTCTCTACAAGGATGAAATGCTATTGATAGGGAGAGTTTCCCCTCATGGGGAAAGGCTGACTAACAATGGTAAGTGGAGAAAATGTATTCTTGCTCTGACTAATAGTCTGTCTGGCAGAGCATATATTGTCGGGAAATGCAAAGACTGCAAAATCCCCTGTGAGCCCCCCTCACCACGAGGTGATGCGGTTGATGTAACCTCATTTCTTTTTTAATGCTGGTGTGGATTCATGTGGAATCTAGTGAAACCCCCCTCCCCACACTTGATATGGTAATCTTCCTCACAGTATTAATCACAGTATAATTCACTGAATTATTTCACTTTCATTTGTTTGAATTGCCTTTTGTTTCATAAAATAATAAGGCACAGTCACAAAGTAATTGGATAATGGTGTAATACTATATATATATATATATATATATATATATATATATATATATATAAAATAATATAAGGTTTTCTAATAATAAATAAATAAAGTTAAACAGAGGAGCTTGAAAGCAGACCAGATACATTTAGTCATTAATAACTTCCTTTTATGGGTGCTTGTGTTCTGCTCTGCTCACACAAGGTTAATCAGATGATGTGGGTCCCAGCAGTGTACAGTAACTTGGATCTGTTGTCAGACTGTATTGTGACAGTTGTGTACCTTGTGTGTTTGAATTGAAATGTTTGATTTACTTGCAGGTAGCTGGCAGGTAGTTTTGTTGCATCTGGTATGTTTGTACATAATGCCGGTGCATAATGCCGTGCTTTCGTCACATATTTTGATAGTTTTGAAGTATCGCAATAGAAAAGCTGTATAAAAACGGCTTAATTGCAAAAAAATGTGTTGCACTTGAGGTGTTTTTTGCCTTTGATGCACGAACTGGGTTATAGAAACGTCCTCGTCGGATAAATTCTGTCGCAGCGAACATTTCACTCACATGACTGATCAGCTGTTTCCGCTGTCTGCGTCTTGTTGCATATCTCTATAATATATGAATGCTTGTTTTTGTCTCCGGACAGCATGACAAATGGCCAACAATCGCTGACATGACAGACAATTAAACAATTAGAACTTGCCCAACTGAAACTAATTCTTGAAAACCTCTCTCCTTTTTCTCTTGTAGATGGTTAGATATGGTTAGAAGGCCAACTTGTTTTGTTTCTTCTACTTCTTCTACTCTGTTTATACTGGCGGATTACAGCCATGCGTAGCTTTAACTTCTAACCGAACCACGCTGTAGCCCAGTTTATTCGCTCCAAACAAGTTGATGGAAACACGCTTATTTCGCATTTTCTCTTTCTGCGGCATTTCAAAAGTTCACCTAAAATTAGCTTGACAAATTAATCTAAACACGCACGGTCGGTTTCTGTTTGTAACCTAACCGCCATCTTTTTCTAACTCAAATACCCTTTACTTTCACAGTGGCACGCTGCAGGATCTGACCTATGGGAACCATGCCATCTGCTTGCCTGCGTCAACGGTTCAGCTCGCTGAAAAAGGTATGAGGGTCGGGTCTGGCTAAGCTAGGCTCACCGGCTACTAGCTATAGACTTATATTTAACAGGCAAACATGACAGTGGAATTGATCTCTGCAAAAAAAAAAAAGCATGCAAGCCTATTTTACAAAATGTCTAAAGCTACTTTAACATCAATAGTTAGTCTGCATGGTCTTTGCAGTCGCAGTTTCCTAATGCAATCATTTTGTATGCATACAACGTACAAAACCCTACACTTTCAAAATTGCAGATAACTACAGAAGTGAAAAGCCTGATTTGAAGAACTGAAGGAAGAGTCATAACAAAAAAAGAAGAAATAAACACATGGCAAGCGACTGCTAGCAAGAGCCCTTGAGCAAGGCACTACACTTCCAAAACATTCATCACAGGTTCCCTGGGAGATAACATTGATCCAAAAAGATCAGGATATGCCTGTGGCATGATCAACGTAGGCAAACATGCAAAACACATGCAAAAATTCTACTCAAAGTAGACAGTGTCACCTCTTTTACTGCCCAGTGGGAGCAGGAAGGCAGTGCTGCGGGTTTGGGAGGTGCATGTGTGCTCTCATTGCTGCCTCCCAAAAAACGACAATTTGGGACATTGCAAAGACAACAATCATCCACGCACTTCCATCTTCAAATACATAGCTAAGCTTTATAAACACAACCGTACTAATTGAAGATCAACGACCCAGACCGTCCCCAGCAGTCCTCTTCCATACTCTTCTTTTACTGTTTGATTAGACATAATTACATATTGATTTTAAAATACTGTCTTTGTGTGTCTCTAAGTCAGTGAGGCATTTAGGCTGTTTTGAACCCTTACCATCTTATCTTGCCATATGCTTCAAATGATATGGGAATCTTGCAAACAATTGACACGGCCACTTCCTCGACTTCCTGTCTATCTTGCCCTTGTCACGTCTCTGCCACCATGAATGTCGCCCCTGACATCTGACTTACGGGGCCATGTTGTGCTGCACTGAATTTTGTTAACTAGAACTTTGACCCGTCTTTCAGAATGACTAAATACGTATTAGCCAACTTCTTTCTTTCTTCTTTTCCAACTTTCTTATCTCACACACACACTCCTGGTCATCGACTTCAGTTGAACATCAGAGAGCGTAATACCGTACGCTGACGATACAGTTCTCTATTCTCCTAGTCCCTTAGTCTGCCAACCCCACACCAGAAAAACCTCCTCAATACCCAAAATGTCTACTTGTTTGTGCCACACATTTCAAGTCAACGTGAAGAACTCTACCTCTGCTTTATAGAATAACCCTTGATAAAATACATCTTCAAGCTGTTGCATCGTACAAACATGTTGTGAGAGTACCTTTACTATTTATATTACACGTAGTCAACTCCCTTTAAAATAATCCAAGCCTGACTATAGTACAAATGACGCCGTCATTAGATATTTTCCTTAAGCCTCGCCTTCATTAAACATTTAAATCCACTTTGGCTTGTTCCACCTGTGTTTAACCTTTTTTCAACTGGCAGACTATTGGAAACGTGCCTGGATACTCAAACACCCGTCTAAAAGTTTAACAGGGCTGTTGTTTCTTTCCTCAGTGTTTCGAGGTTCCACTGCGACACATGCAGCCGAGGCCGCGGGCAGCGTCACTCTTCCCTCGAAGTCCAAGTATTTCCTGCGGTGCCCGGTGTCGTCCCATCACGCTCAGTACACCTGGCGTCACCTCGGAAGCAACCACACGTCCTGCAGCTCGAGGGAGCAGCAGTGCCTCCTCCTGATCGACAGCATGGGCCCCGAGCAGGTGGGAGCGTACGCATGTGTGTCGGAGGAGATGGGCCACAGTCGAGTCCTGGCGCAGTACCAACTACAGCTGCGGGGCGGGGCGGCGGGGCGCTCATCGAGCGCTCTGATCTGGCTTTGTCTGATGGCTGTTCTGATCAGGAGTTTGTCCTGAGAGAAGAACATGGGAGGAAAACCATGGCAATAAACGACATTTCCGATCTCCCAAGTGTCTATCCTAATAGTAATTGTTTCCTTTGATTTAATTAACAAAATAGTATTGCTGTATGACGATAAACCCGTGACAAAACTAAAGAGCGCAAATGAGCTCCACGAGAGCGCGCAAATCAATCAGCTGCGCGCGTAATTTACTTTGACGAGCGCTTTTACATCACTAGGCGAGAAGTTAGTTATTTAAGCATCAAATCTGTGGTCGGTTTGTCCAGAATCAGCCGACTTAAAAAGATACGCCGACGGTTTGAGTTCCTGCTGAGGGACCGTGAGCTCCGCAGCACCGGGCCGTCAGCGCTCTGTCTGCCCGCCGAGAGCAGCCTGATCCCGGCAGGACTTTTTGAAATGATCCGCTGGCTCCGATTTCTCCGTAGCGGTTAAACATGAGATATAATTCAGTTTTGAGGATCTAACGAGCAATCTGTATTATTTATTATTTATTCACAGTAACGTTACATCAGTTTGACTGAGGGAAAGGTTAAGATTCATAATTTAAGATTTTAATTTAACTTTTACTTTAAACTGCAGCGGTGTCTTATTACTTTTGACCAAATTGTTTGCAATTATTTATATATATATATATATAAATAAATAAAACATAGTTATAAACACAATATATATACAATTAGATGTATTTGTTATTTTGAGTGTGTATGTGTGAGTTTACCTTGTATTGATTCAAGATTCTTTTATTGTCATATGCACAGATAACAGGCAGTTATTCTGTACAATGGAAAGCTTATTTTTGCTGGGTCTTCCTAACACACAGAATTACAATAAACTTAAGGCAAAAAATAAGACACAAAATATAGTGACAGTATTGCACAAAAATATGTATAAAGTGCACTATGCATTGCTACAATATCCAAAGTATGGCCGTGACATGAAGTCACAGCAGCAGGAAGAAACTGTTTGTCAGTCTCGTAGTATCTCTATTGATATTGTCTTTAATAAGGGATCTGCATGTCATTCAGTTTGTTGCATACGCCTAATAAATACCAAACAGTGTTTCAAGGCAGTTAATGTATCTTGGGTGTGTCCAAGTTAAAGAACTATTCAAGAAAGGGTCAAATACAATTACAACACAAGATAAAAGGACTAAATAAGAGGCACAGACCTTTTATTCTATTGGAGGCACCGCCAGTTAATTCCGTTTTTAGAATAAGAGAGCAACGATTGTAGGAACCATTATATTATATCATCGCGCCATCACTTTTAAAACTGTACCCAGGACCCCACCCATAGTACTACTACACCTAGCAGATTCATATAATAGTATAGATACATGGGACGGGTGTAACATAAATAAACACAATATATATATATATATATATATATATATATATATATATATATATATATATATATATACTTATATAGATACACATATAATTGCAAATAATTTGGTCAAAAGTAATAAGACACCACTGTAGTTTAAAGTTAAAGTTAAATTAAAATCTTAAGTTATAAATCTTAACTTTCCCTCAGTCAAACTGATGTAGCGTTACTGTGAATAAATAAACTAATAAAGATTGCTCGTTAGATCCTCAAAACCGAATTATATCTCATGTTTAACCGCTACAGAGACTCAATAACAGTAGTATTCAGAGAACGTCAACTTTCAGTTGTGTTTTCTCATCCGCCATTGTTCCCAGTGTGCTGGTGAGAAATGCATTCCAGCCAATCTGAAGCCGAGGATTGTAACCAATTAGATGTAGAGATCGATGGTGACTGGATCCGCCCACTTACTGTCAAAAAGAAAATCTACTCGAGCGCGAGCAGGTAACAGACACGCGAGCGAGCAGGTTAAAGCTTCGAGAGCGAGCAGGTTCAAACTTTGAGAGCAACTTTTGCTCGCGTAGTGATGTAAAAGCGCTCGTCAAAGTAAATTACGCGCGCGGCTGTTTGATTTGCGCGCTCTCGTGGAGCTCATTTGCGCTCTCTAGTTTTGACATTGATTTGCCTCCATATTGCTGCAATTGTGCATTCAGGAATCAGTATTGCTTTCAACAGAGTAGACATTGATAAAGAAATCAGATGTCCCAATGTACATAATAAGTCCTCGCCTTTTGATGCAGACTTTCAGAAGAATGTGACCAATAATGATTAGAATTAATATTTTGTCAGCCCACCTTAAGCCTTAATGTTTTAATTTCCGTTATAAAATTAATCTCAATGCAAAACCACACGACTGGGTGGAGGTGGTATTGCAACGATTAAAAGATGACCTCCTCGCTTTTTATTTTTTTTACACACCAGAAATGTTGAATCTGTATATTATAGGCCACGCAACATTGTAGAAAATAATATTGACAAATGTCTCCGTTAATTCGACTTTTCAGCACTGTGTCGAACAAAGCCAGAATGACGACGAGTCTCTTCTGCTACCATTTTGGGATTAAGAGATAGATGTAGAGTTGCAACTGGGTCAACTGGTTGAACATGTGAAGGAAACCAGAAAACCCAGACGCTTAGCATGAAGCTAATACGACTACGTAAACTGGGCAAGGGAATGGCATGAAGGAAACCTTTGTTGGGTTTGGTAGAAACCACAAGCGACAGCAGGCAACCACAGTACTATGATGCATTTCAGTTCTTTTGAAATATTACCCGTTTCCTTTACTGAGAAATGATGTCCGGAGGAAGCGGGGACATTCTCTCCTTACAGTAATTTCCTACCTCAGACTTGCCCAACATGCTTTAAGCACTTTATGTACTGTAATAAATATATATTTGTATTTAATACTTGTGTTTGACATGCCATATGTGTGGGTTTACAACGATAGGTTTTAAAGCAGATGCCAGTCATGTTTGTGGCGTTTAATACCAATTGCACTGTTGTTTTCGTTGATTGTTGATTGTCTCGTCTTACGTCCCATGTCCATGTCCAATGTATGCACCTTCCGCCTCAAAAAAAATCCTCGTTTGTGTGAAAACATTCCTGGCTAATAAACGGTTTCTGATTCTGATTCTTCTGATTCTGATTTTGTTGGGATTTGCGCTTACTTGAGCGTTACAGTGGATTTATTTTTTCAAAACATGTAATATAAATGTCAATCTGTTTTCCGTCATTGCTTGTTACATTTTACCAGTTTAGTTCTTCAAACCTCATGAAGGGCTGTGGCATAGCAGCAGCAGCAGTCCACATGCACCACTTCATGCTCTACCACACAAAGGCTGTTCTTCATTTTTTAGAAATGTTATTTACTTATTTATATTTTCCTCCATAAAACAAAAACGATACTTGTTCTGCCCTGTATATGTTAAAGAAGTGTTTAAGTTCACTGTTATGTGTTTTAATTGTTTCATGCATAAATGGGTGTAGCGCTTTTATTTTTACACCTGTAATGAAGCAGGAAGTGAGAAGCAGGAAGTGAGAAACAGGAAGTAGGAAGTTAAGAGTTGTAAACTGCAGGGAGCGTGGGCACGGCTGTGTGGCACCCCATGTTTAATCCACAGTAATCCTTCCCCTGTATTCCTCAGAAAGCAATGACTGAGTGTTTTATATTCTTCACGTGTTGTACAATTAGGAATAATGACTTGTTAGCATTTAGCTTTTCTAGTTTTACTCTGATTTGATGTTGGAAGTCAATAAAGGAGCAAGTACGCTCGCATTCCTGGCTCTTGAAAAGAAGTTTGGCTGGCTGTTTATCTATGTTAACACTATGGAAGTAAAACACACAGAGAGAACAGTACGATACTGAAAGGGTTGAACTAGTCACAAAATGTCACAACTTGCATTGTGACATATCCTGTGCACATTGGTTTGCAGTGTGACGCTCACTTGAGAAACGCTATTGATCGTATAAAGATCAGCCCTTCCCAGGGAAGGCCAGAATGACTCATAGAAAACCCGGGGCTGATGGACTTGTGGAATAACCAATGTGACACATTTCAGTGGTCGAGGCTCTGGGTTTGTTTTGTGAGTGAACTTACTGAGCCAGGACACAGAAAAAGTAGAAGTGAATTTGTTTCGCCCGACTAGAAATCAATGTCAGGATGTGAAACCGCTTCTAAATGTTAACCCAGCCTCTGAAAAGTGAGCAGGTGTGGCTCACATCTTTTAAAGTAGACCCAACGACACTTTGAAAAAGAAGAAATAAAACAAAACACATGGAAGGAAGATATAAAGTAAAACTTTATCATGACATACAAGTTTAAAGCCCTGAGAACCATATCTTTATATTACTAATATGAACAAAACTGAATGTGTGAAAACCACTTTGGAAAAGTGCTCCTCTTAAATACAATCAGCACAAACCAGTTTTTACAAGCATTCATGTGTTTTGTCCTATTTTTTTTTTTTTTGCTTTAATCAAAGAGAAAACTATAATATCAGTAATATCATTATTACCATGTCCATAATAATAACAGTACAAAAATATGCACAAACCCCACAGTTGAATTAATATACGGAGCATTGTACAAGCCAAAAAACAACAACATAAAATTGATAAATGAGGTATTCGATAACCACTTGCATATGCGCCTGTTTTTACACAGATCAGGTTAGTTTTTAAACAATTTTAAAACTGAATTAACTAAAAAAAAATCATCTGAGAGACAAAAGGTTCTGCAGACTTCCAACTTCACAGCTTCCTGAGTGACGAGACCTCGCCTACAGTTACTGACGACGCAAATCCAAAAAGAAGAAAAAAATAAAACAACGTTGCATTTAGCGAAGTGACCGTCAGCACTCGTCCCCCAACGCAGCTTCAATATCGAATGCAACAGTGACTGCAGCCCACTGCCCTGAGGTATTGTGGTATGACGAGGTAGGGGGTGGTCTCTAATAGACACGTGCACACACACACGTGCATGCACACACACACACACACACACACACACACACACACACACAGCAAATCAGGGGAAAAGAGCTTGGAGGATTGTGAGGTGACCGGAGGGTCGCTGGCTTGAAGCCCGGGGATCGAACTGACGAACAGCAAAGTGGCACAAGCGACAGCAGAAGACACACGCGGGTGTGATGAGAAGTCCCAACGAACCATATGGGGGAGAAAAAATAAACTGCATGGATGTAAGGGAGGCAACTGTTGGAGAAAACTTCCCCCTTCCATTAAAATACCATCAAAACCTCTATGTTTGTGTGATGGCCTGTTCTCTCACACACACTCTCTCTCTCTCTCTCTCACACACACTCTCTCTCTCTCTTTCACACTCACACACACGAGAACCTGGACTTAGAAACAATGAAAGGTTTCAGTAACATGGCGCCTAAAGGATTAAGCTGAACTGTTACTGAAAACGAGGTCCACCAGGACGAAAACAAAAAAACACACACACACACACACACACACACACACACACACACAAATAAATAGCCAAACTCAGTTGTTACCAACAGCATGAATGACAACTGGTGTCTTAACGTCTGATTGAAGTGTTCGCCAAAATAAAATATAAAGTGATTACTCTCCGATGGATTAAGCTCGGAGAGAAAGACATTTTCCCCGACCAGTTGAGTAGAGAAAACTGCACCGGCGGGATCTCACCAGCAACTATCTTAAGGCAGCATATACAGTTCTCACCTTTCTTTTAGTTTTTTTTTTTATAAAATACAGTTATGTGTCATGCAGGGTTCTGAAGGGATCACCAAAAAGGACTCACCGTCCTCAAAGTCCCAAAACTGAGATCTGCACTGCAAAACATTTGCAAAAACCTGACACGCAATAGCTAAAATACAGTCTAGTAAAAGCAACAAGGCTGCCCACCTCGGTTCACGCTGGGCTTAAAGAGGTTTCTAAACAGATACAATGCCTCACATTCAACACCGATAAATCTAGAAAAATTCATTGTCATCCTTTGTGGTATTTCAAAATGCGTAAAAATGTACTTTAAAGGGGAGAAAAATGCCGTACGATTGGAGGGATAATTTAACGGTTATTAACTGGATTATCAGAACGTGTCTTGTCTTAATAAAAAAGGGCCAGACTCGTAGGCCTCTATGGCCGAGAGGGCATGCGTCCCCTCTGGGTGTTGAGTTTTAATTATTATTATTTTTTTTAAAAGGGGGCTGTTTTGTTTTTAGAGCCCATAAATGTAAAGGATTCAATTAGGGAGAAAGCGCAGAAAAGCCACAGCATCTGGGCCGCTGTTCTGGACAACAAAACTTTAATATCTGCCAACAAAAAAATGTCTGTACATGTCATGTAATCAGATTTTGATTCAGAAATGTACGCATTTCCACTGTTTAGTCATGACGTGAAACTCAAAACACGGGGATTCACCTAAAGATATTTTCATTTGCTTTCAAGAAGGAAAAAAAAGAAGAAGAAAAAAATAAAATCTGATTAAATGTTTGTTTTCTTTGCAGCTCCAAACAGACCGTAAGCTGGATTGTACAAGGGATCAACCACGAGCAGCGACCTGGCTAGTCTTTGGTATCTAGCTGTGCAATAACTAGAGGCTAACGTGAACCAGAAGATTAGGGTGTTTTAAACCGCCGGTCACATGATTGTACACATGCATTATCATTTCGCTGCAGTCGTAAAAAAAAAAAAAGAAAAAAAAAAGAGACGCGTTGACTGCGATTTTGGAGTCCGCAGTCAAGTTTAAGGTTAACATGGTCGATTGTTGTATTGTTTTTTTCCTGCTTTGACCCACCGCGACCTCGAAACCCGTCTGTGAGGAAATAACTATTTTTTTCCTCTTCCCTGAAAAAACTTGAGGAACCAAGAAATAAAAAAAAAAAATAAAAAATAAAAAAGAGAGAAAGGAAACTGAAGCAAGCATAAAACAAGTTATACAAGTGAACACAGGAGGGGAGGGAGCGACAGCGAGCCCTGTCCCAATTCCGTTAGTCCCCAAAAAAAAAAAAAAAAAAAACATCAGCAGTGTGTCAGTTCACGATCACGTCAGTTTCAGGTCAGGTTTCCATTGCGGGGGGAGGGGTTGTGGCATCAAGTCTTGATGGCTCTGCAGCCATATGAGGTATGTAGTGTAGCTCTCCATTTGGAGAGTCTGATGAGGTATTCTCGAACAGTCGTGTAGACTTGTGCATTCTTCAGGTTTACGAATCCCTTCTTTTTCTTTATAATCAACAGCGATTCCTTGCAGTTGTCACGTTGCTTCCTGAGAGAGAGACACGCCCGCCAAGAGCAGAGAGGCCGGTATGAGACACCTGAGACACTAGGGGGGGCACAAACAAGACGTGAAACAAACTCACGCCGACTCTTCTGAACTACCTCTCGGTATCAGACGGGAGGCCGGGTGGAGAAACGAGCTCAGGGTCTGCTCGGCCTGCTGTGGCTGGATTCAAGTTGCCGGTCCCCCAGCTTTGTGCGCCACGCGGTTTTAAAAAGACCGTTTGTGCGGTTCTGCAACGAGTTGGATTTTTTTTTTGATGGGACACAAAATTCCTGTGCATTGCTTCGCGAGAGAGTTCACGGTCCACGGCGGGAGGCGCGTTCACTCAATGAACCTTCCAGCCGACGCAATGGACTCGACTTGATCTGAACTGAGGGGCGGAGTTCTGAGATCAGGTACGTTTACGTGCTGATCCACAGCATCCCATCGTTCACCGGTTTTGAGTCGAGTCTACAGCGCGCCGGAGGAACCCGAGCGGCACCGGGTCGGGAGGCGGGAGCTCTGTTCGTGAGGTTCCACTTGCTGAGAGAGTGTTACCTGACTTCCCCTGATTGCAACTAGGTCAACAACAAAAAAGGAAAAAAAAAGAATATAAAAATAAAGTTGATTCAGGTTAAATATACTACAGCTCCTGAGGTAAAGACACCACTGCAGGTTACTTGATTTGAGGTATGTAAAAAGAGAAAAACTAAAAAAAAAAAATCATCCTAAAAAACACAAAATCCGAAAAAAAAAAAAAAAAATGGACAAAATGGCAACAAACAAACAAAATAGCCTAAGATAAAACTTTTCAAGTTCAGTTGTGACTACACCTGTCAGTGGGTTTTGGCTGAGCTGATTGTGTTTAGCATGTACATTAGGATTACCATGTGTATGCGTGTGTGTGTGCGCGTGTGTGCGTAGAATCGTGTGTGTGTGTGTGTGTGCGTGTGTAGAATCGTGTGTGTTTGTAGTGTAGTGCATGTATGTGTTTGTGTGTGTTGAGTAAAATGCATAGCTGTGCGTTTGGGCACGTGCCGTCAGAATATTCTCGGGCTCCGTGTTCATGATTGGACAGCCAAGAGGTCGACAGGGTTGATGAGGTATTTGTTGTGCAACAGTTTGTTATTCTTATCCGTTTCTCATTGTACTGTTTATTTCTTGCTGGGCCTTCCCAGTGGAGGAGAGGCCTGGGGGGGAGCAGGTGCAAAGGGCGGGGCCCCCCACCCGAGTTAGGGTGACCCGCTGGGGGCCGGCTCGGCAGAGCCCTTGGAGGAGGAGGAGGACGTGGGGCTGAGGGTGTGAGCCAGCGGTGCAGAGAAGCCATAGCTGGTGCTGGCGCCAGCAGGGGTGGCTGCAGCAGCCGCAGCAGCAGCAGCAGCAGCAGCAGCAGCCGACACAGCGGGCCCCGGGGCCCCGCTAGACTTCTGGGCAAACAGGGTCCCTGTTAGGAAAACGGGAGACATCCCCAACATAAACATGGTGCCGTGATCACGACAAGGGGGAAGTAAAGGATGTAACCACATGATTACTTTGGATTAAGGATATGTAATGATGAATAAATGCTAAACAAACCTGAGTAGATGGTGCCATTGACCTCCACTGAGACAGTGATGCTGGCGTTCCCATTGGTTGAGATGCTCAGAGACATGTCCTGCTGCTTCTCATCTGAAGAGACAGAAATTGTTTTCATTTAAAATGCTGCTTTCAACAGGCCGAATACTTAGTCAATCAATTACATATATTTAGCATTTCACATCTGTATAGAATTGAGATACTTTGACATTGTTCGAACAAAATAATTTGGGGTGCGACTGGCCAGATAATAGGTTCCTCGCACTGACAAACACATCATTTCCAGTTCTTTTACTAGTATTTGGACAAACACTGACCTCTGGTGGTGATGGTGGGGGCTCCTAGGCGCATGTTCATGGGCATTTGGGAAGCCATGGCCAGCAGGTTGTGTTGGAACGCCTGCTGCATCAGGCGCTGCTGCTCCTCCGCCAGGCGGGCCATCTTCCTCTCCGGCCCCTCTCCGCCGGTCTCCAGCTTTTCTCTGAGCTGCTCCAGAGTGGCGGCCCTCGCCAAGCCCGCGACGTGGTGGTGGCCCAGGGCCAGCGCCATGGAGGGTCTTGCCGCCATGATGGAGTTGGCCAGGTCATCTGGAAGAGGGAGTAAAAAAAGGGGGACGCGTTAGTTTTATGAATCGTAAAAATTGTAATATAGGAAATCAATGCAGACCTCAGGTGTTTTTTTTTTTGCATATCAATGAAGACGCCACATTGTGTGTGTGCTAAGACTACATTTACTTTTATGACCAACTTATTTTAGTTGTAGCAGAGAGACCACCGGCACAGAATGAACTTCCCAGAACCCCACTTTACGAGCCGCTCGTTAGAATAAAAACAAAAACAGACGGTTTCGAACACGCAAAAGCAGTTTCACATCCATAATGACTGCGTCTGATCTGACCCCATAAAGCGATTTGACGGGTAAAATACAGTGCATGGACAAGACGTGTACAAGTCATACCACGGATCACATTCCAGCCAAGTCAAAGTTACATCAGATAAGACGGCAGGGTCATAATGACAGTTATCAACAGGATCCTACTGATGTGGACCGAAGGCTTCAAAGTTCATAAAGTGTCCCCCCCAGCGTGGGAACCGTGTTATTAATCAGTAGTAAAGGTGAGGGCTCCCAGCAGCCTGAAGCAAAACTGGTTCACACGTGGACTCTTTAAAACACCTGGATGGACTACACACACACACACACACACACACACACACACACACACACACACACACAAAGTCATATAAAAAGACTGAAAAAATGCACGCACACACACTCTGATGGCGAGATACAGAGGAGGGAGGGAATATGACATGTTGCGGGAATGTAATACGCAAAATGTAACAGTACACTCGCATGCTAACATTCCTGCATGCGCACACACTGTCATACCAATACACACACACACACACACACATATTTGACATTAAAGGAGCAGGTGCTGGGATGAAAACTATTTTGGTCTCGTGTCAAGGCCTATATATGTATGTATTTTAAATTATTTGCTGATACTGTAAACTAAGCCTCCCTAAATCATTAAAACCTCATCTTGAAGTATGCTTTCATTCAGGTGCCCGTGGCCAGTTGTAGTTTTTCTCAAGTGCGACAGAGGGCAGTGTTCCCCTATGAATACTTCAAAGTCTCAGCACATCTGTAACTGCAACTCCCCAGTTGATCCAACCAGCCTACATTCTCTGTGGTAAACATTTACCCAGTTTAATAGAACCTTCATAAAGAACTGAGCATTTATGCTTGTTTTTCCCCCATCAACACCCTTCTTTACCCTTCATAGTTACACACACACGTATATCTCCGAGCTGCCCGTTTACTTGCAGGCAGGCTTGTGTTAGAAGGTCATTCCCACATACCCCATAACTTATTTTTCGTACATTATTATTTGTGGAATAAAGATTAGCCTTAGGCTAATGAAGCTCTGCGATTATTTTCTAAATATGTATGATAACCAAGTGGAGTAAAACTCGCTAGAGGTTGTGTGAACGCCATCAGAAGACTCCGCGTCTGACTGCATGGTTCCTTACCTTTCTTCAGAGAGTGTCCCGGTGAGCCCTGCAGGCCGTTGAGGACCCCCGAGGCCCCGGCCCCCAGAGCTGAAAGGTGCATCTTGGGAGGCGAGAGGATGTGGGGAGCCGTGCCGGGAGAGGGAGAGAAGCGGAAGAGGCTGCTGCTGTAGCTCGGACGACGGCCCTCGCGTCGGTTACTGTCGATGGCGGCCTGGAGCTCACCGGGTGAGCTGAGGCCTTTCCTCTCGCACTCATACGGGTACAGGTATTTCATGTACCTTGAGAGGGGAGAACACACGGACACAGAGCATCAGATCACCACAGCAAGCGTACCAGTACTAACTGAATCAAAATCAAAAACGTACTCATGATGATCTGGAGTGAAAACTGTAAAATCGTTTACAAATATACTTAAAGAAGAACTCCTTCAGTGCTTTGCACATACACTTGGGTATCTGGAGTGTCTGCCAACCCACAAACTGTGAAATGAGACAACCCAGTGTGATGGAAGATTTTCTCTGTCAATCGGGAAAGGAGGAATAAAGTCTTTGAGTCAAAGTTGTCTTTGTCAGTTTATTTCTTGCACGAATCTGCTGGAGATGAGCGTCCAGCAGATCGGTGAGTTGAAGGTTAGAGCAGACCGATAAGAAAGCGCTGCTGTTAGAGGGAGTAAGAAAAGAACGCTCTTCCAGTCGAAAGGGAGTGCCGATAAATCATGCGATTTCTCGAAAAAAAATCTAATGATAATGAGTATAACGCGATGGAGAACAGGGGCCACAAAAGGGTCATTGCCAGCCTAGGTACAACATAGTTACATGAAATATAATATATGATATTCAAAATCGGCAACAATTATAAACGTACAGTATTTTTCCATTACGCCATTGTATGACCCGTGTACGAGTGTATATGTATGTGTGTTGACAACACGAGGGTTAAATGGACAGGCACAAAAAATAAAAAATGGAACATTTCTTTCAGCATTAAAGCATGTAACTATGCTCTCGTGAACCTGAAAATGAGCAGGATATGTCACCCTTTAATATACTACATAAGCACATAATACAGGCTGTCAGCAGATGTCAAGGACAGTAATCTCTGCCTTTGAAATCTTTTTTTTTCTTCTTATTCTTTTTCAGCTGACCAGTGACTAAATGAACGAGTAGAATCAGCAACATGGACAAAATAAAGGCAGGAAATCAGAGTTGCGGTTGCTGTAAAACACATTTAAAGACCTTTACTAGCTGACAGTAACCGTCTTTCTTAAGTGCATGACATAGCACTGGGTTTAATGACAACTTCGTAGGACAATGGAGTGCCAAAAAACACGTTTTGTATGCAGCGTATACTTTGATGACATCACAGGGGCTCCACAAGTATGCTTAGTCACAGCTCTGGTATTTTCCACCCAACCCATAAGAGAATTGGGTAAAATGAACATACAGTGTTGTGGGTGCTGTGCTGGCTGCGTGATGGTGGAAAAGCAGATCAATAAGACGCTGTGAGCAGCGTCCATTAGATAGAGCCAACGCTGCACACGATGGCCCACCAACATTAAATATACATAAGGTTCATTAGGGCACCCTGCCAGCGGACAGGATAGAGAGGTGTTACATCTACGGCAGGATTGCCATCCAGATTGCAGGAGCGTATTAGTCGCAGCTCGCCGCACAATCTGTCAGTCAAACTGCACCTTAGTCATTGCGAACTCTGACCCAGATCACATCAATAAATCTATGGGAATCAATGGGTGCTATGTGTGATGTAATGGACGCAGGGATTGAATGTGAAGAGGGAAAGGCGGACTGGTGGAGGAAACAAACCCGCATGTGTACAAACACGACATCACAGGTTAATATTGACCCCTGCACTCATACCAACACACAGAAATCCACATAGTCACGGGATAAGGAAGATGATCGTTTCCAGGTTGACAAGTCACACACACACTTGACATTCTTTATTTAGTTCCAGGAAATTAAATTAGAGTTTATATAAGACTGGAACAATTTATAGCTACTGCAGCCAATTAAATGTATTTTTATTTTTGCAACACGGCTGCAAAGACTTACTGTGTGCGCAGGGTGAACGCGGCGCTGGTGATGGAGGTCGGCAGGTTGAGCCCCTTTGTGATTTCTCGCCAGATCTTCTTGTTGATGACCTCCACAAGGCCTCCCTTCTCCGTCACCAGCTTGTACAGCATGTACAGATCCAGGACCTGCTTGGCCATGATGGGGATACGATTGACTGGGGTTCCTGTGGAGGAGAGGGAAAAAACCATAAAATAAAATCAATACAGTATAAATCATACATCCGAATTCGCAACGGCTTAGTGACGCACAACGAATGCTTTATGGTGGATGAAGTGCATTTGCGCATCACGTGCGCATGCATTTTTAACATGGACAACCCCGACGGGAATGGAACCCATAATGCGGACAATTTCTCTTGTGTGTACATCCCCGCTCAGACATATCGGCACCTGACACAGAAGATACATTTAAAGCTGCTCCAGTGTAAATGACGAAGCGGGGCGAATCCTAAATTATGCATTCATTCATCAACCAATCAATGCCGAAACACCCAGAGTCATTCTAGACCTCAAGATACTGATACTAAGTGCTGTCAGGATGCTGGTAAGAGAAGGGTGTCCGGCCTGCTGCCCGTTACATTTGGCTTGCAAACATATTAGCCCAGTTAAGGCAATCTGGCTTGACCTCGAAAAGGGGATTCGCAAACAACACAAAGCGGCTCTAGACTTTTGATACAGATGCATTAATCTTGTCAACAGCTTATCTGCAGTGAGGCTTGCAGGGAGCGCGGCAGGGGGGGGGAGAATCAAAAAGTGCAATGTGCAACCGTGTAAGCGTGAAGCGGGAGGAGGGGACTGTGGATTGTGACAACCTGCTAATCCATGGGCAGCGGTGGGTGGCTGGGGGGTGGGGGGTGGGGGCGGGGGGCTCCTGGATAGGCCAGTATAATGAAGCTCATTTAGAGGATTGTGCCGAGTAAATCCACACCCCTCTGCTGTTAGCGCAGGGGGGAGTCGCACAGATTTGCCCTCGCGGCTAATGCCAGCCAATCCTTCAGCCCCGCCACAGGCTGCTCTCAATCAGACTCATTAATGACCGTGTAAAATAGCAGAGTGATCAGGCCACAAAGATTAGCCCCGATTCATTTTCTTAAGTTAGCAACATGTCTTTAAGCCATGCGCAAGGGGCCGAGGTGAACACACGGGACCTACATAAGCGATCAGGAAGGCAGCTCTGTCAGGGGCACTATGGCTCCGACACGTCAAGTGGACAACTTCATATCGACTGTTCTGTTTGAGGCGTGGAAACTAAAAGCTTTCTCTGCTGTCGTGTTCCCTGAGAATCCCTCTTGAAGTTTGTCCAGAAAGATTTCTAGAAGACAAAAGGCGAGACCCTGTGTTTGGGGCGAGGTGAGAGAGACATATAGCCGGTTATTTAGATGTCATTATGGAGCAGTGGTTCCCTACACGGGGTGGGGGGCGGGGAAAGCCGATGAGGCTGCGATATTGAACTACCATTGTTTGCCACCACAGTTTCCTCATTCTGCATCTTAACATGGCAACAATGGGATGAGAGTGCAATTACATGCAGCCAAGAGAACAACACATTAAGAGCAGAAATAATTAAACTGGTTACAGTGGAACCAGTTCATTCATCTAATGCAATCCAATACAACACCCCTGCACACAAATCCGCCCTTTGTCAAGTTAATTATGTCCATTTAAAATTAGGATTTGAAGACGGTATTAACTTGCATCAGATGGTATTGATTGTGTGAGAAATTAACATATGTATATAAACCAAAAACATACTTGTAAGACCTCCTCTCACTCTGCACCATGAATGTAGAAGACAGCAGCAAAACAGCTCTTGTGCGTACGTGGTTCAGCTGCAGAAAATGCTGTTATGGGAAATTAGCCATCTTATCTCCAGAGCCAATTAACAATTAACAAAACAAGAGGGCCTTTGCCAAGACGGCAGCTTCCCTTACAGATCCCTTGGATTAGATACGCACAGAGCAAGAGGAGACAGAGTATTTAGTATTAAATGACTGTTAAATGTTGGGTCTGTATAAAACCCTCCAATCAAACATACATTTATTTTTTCTTTAAAAAAAGAACTTTAACAATAGGTTGTTGTTTTTTTCAGAGAAAGCTCATGTTCTCCAGTGGATCACAATTGTAGTTACCAAATTCCTAATGGACGTAAAAAAAGAAGCCCAGCTTTATTCTAAAAAAGGTGGGATAGTAAACTAGATGTTCCACTAAACATCTCCGGGCAGTTGTCCCATTTCCAGAACACGCAGCGGGTCACAGCACCAGGAATGCTCTGCTGCCGGCGCCACGTCAGTTATTTAATGCAGCGTTGGACATCAATCCTGCATCAAACAATTAGTACAACCGAAAGGGGTCAGAGATCAGCCGGGGGTTATTGATGTGTGAATTAAACTGCAGGTCAGCAGGAAGCCATGTTTTCATACTGGCCCGGACATGAACAATGAGAGCACAACAAATGAGACACAACGGCTCTGGCCCCCGTAGTGACAGGCCAGCAGTTAGTTGGGCTTTAATTCACGCCGATGCTTTTATTCACCCCTTTATCAGCGGCTGCCGTCAAATCAAGATCGGATTTTATGCATTTTACGAGCGACTGCTTTCAGAGCACGTGTGTGAGGGAGTAAACCAAATATCTATCTCTATATTTTAAGGTGTACCAGAGGAGCTTTCGAAAACAGCATTAATTAGTCAACGCTCTCATTGGCCCAGTTTCACATTTCAAGCACATGTGAAGGCGCTGGGAAAGCCCCTTTGATAATATCGTAATTGACCACAAAAAAAAAAAAAAAAATCACATTAGCAACACGTGGGGCAGTTAGCCGGAGAGTTCCCTAATTTGAGAGCCGGCCTTTGGTGTCCAACATCTGCTCCGTGTCCAACCCTGGAGACATTTAGCTCTAACAGGCTTAATTAGACGGGTCCAAAACCTTTCTTTTGATCACAGCATCTCAACTCCTCCGCCTCACAGTCCCTTAATGTGCACTCAACTCCTCCGTTATAGTCGTTCCCATTTCAGCCACGTTGCTCACTAGTCTGTAGAAGAAGACTCGAGACACTGTGATCAGCAGTGTCGCGAGACCACTTCATGCCACTAGGCCACGCAGGCCTCAAGTAGGCAACTATTGGGTATTTCATCTGCCTGCAAAGCCCTGATTTGTCCGCTCGGCTGTTCCGAGCCAATCTGTAATTGGCTGCAGGCTTCACCTCCCATCATCCTTTGCCCCGGACTGATTTTCCCCCAGGGACAGGGCCATCAGGAGCCTAGTGATTAATGGCACCCGGGGTTAGAGGTCGCTCTGGTGGGAAGTGCCGCGGCAGAGGGCCCCCGAACCACTCCCTAAGTCCTTCCTCCGACTTCCACAGCGAACACAAGAGCCACACGGCTTTTCTTCAAACGGCTAGACTTCAAATGATAAGAGATATAGAAAGAGAGACTGACAGAGGAGAACAATGAAGTTTGACCAACACAGATCTCTCGGGGATAACACGTTTGGACAGGGTTTGATATTAGGTGACGTACGCTTTGATATTTTGTGCAGATAATCAATATCTTTTTACGTGCTGAATTTTATGCCCGGGATGATTTCCCAGCAGAGAAACTATTTACAGCATTTACATCATGGGGAAATAAATCTCTCCATTAACACACAACAGAATGATAATAAAACACATTCACGCAAACTCAATTATACAGTCAAATATGATGTAATCCAGTAAAAAGCCTTTTAGCTATCCTTTCAGAGGCTGGAGACAGACACAATCAGTAATAATGACTTGTAGTGGCGCTGAGCAAAAACAAACCGACAGACTGTCTGTCCATCTGAATCAAACATTCCCATTTCCCACATCCAGCTTTCCATCTCAATGGAAGGAAGAAGAGAAAAAAAATAAGAAAAAAATAAAAAAAGGAACAAGGTCATTTTATCTGACCCCTGACATATTTTTAGTAGGAAACAGCTGTTCACATTAAAAGGGGCTTCTATAATAAATCAATTGCGTGCCCCTGGCACCATTTGTGGTAAATTGCATATCGCTGACTTCACATGATGGGCATTTTTTAAATAATTAAGTGACAGAGCGACAGCCATCCAGCGGACAAGACACAGGAAATGCATTTTTACTGAATGAGCATTGGCTGGTGTGAGGTTTCACCAACTTCTACGGGCGATCTCGGACAAGGGGAAGCAGAGGGGAGATCCATATCATCTCACGGCATTTGGTTGCTTTAATTCTGCTTTAGTTGGATCAGTCTACTAGTAAAGAGCGCATTGGACGGGATGGGAAAACAGAGATGAAGCAGGGTGGGGAATAAAAGAACACAGAGAGAGAGAGAGAGAGAGAACAGAGGTGGATTAAAAAAAGTGTGAGAAAAGTGTGAGAAAAAAAAGAGAAGGAGGCAAAAAAAGAAGAAGAAAAAGCCCATTTTTGGAGCTTTCAGGAGGGAGGGGGAGGTGTAGTAACTTGCCAACTGGAGAAAGACTGGATTACTGCTGTAAGGAAGGTGTCAGCCAACACAAACAGCCCCTGGCCTCGTGGCAGCGTCTGAGTCCTCTCAGAGCACCCCCACCTTAACCACCACATCCACACACACCAGATAACACCCAACCAGGGATCCCTGCCCTCCACTTCCTCAGTTCAGTTGACGTGCGCTCACTTAGCGCACAAGACCCACCTTTAGCGAAAAACCCCGATGCCAAAGCAGCAAACGTGCACACTCTCTGGCCTAAAATAAGAAGCCTGTAAATCACTTGAAGGCATAAACGGCAACAGGGAGTATTACTGTTGTTGGTGTTTCAAACGGCCCTGTAGCAATGCAACTCCCGCTTTTCGCCGACACCTCCAATTTATGAATTCTGTCGTTACGGAACAGCCCAGACCCTTCAGAGAGACACTGACAGGTGAGACAGATGTCTGGTCTGCACATGCCAAGTGTTTACTTTACGCCGGGCAGCCTCCTGGCTGTTTAGTTTACGTGTTCGTACGTCGGGCGCAGCATATTGTCAGGACCCTGCTCTGCCGCGGCGTGTTTGTTTTATTTTTAATGCACGGCCAGGGACATAAATGGTCAAAAAAGCCTTGAGTGTATGGAACTTGCTATCTTTAGTCCAGGCAGAGCCACCGCTCGCATGGCGGACCAATTCATATCAAGTGTTGAGATATGCACCCTCCACATTCAGGGAAGTTAAATGTAACGTTACACTATAGATACATCGCTATTCTAAGCGTGACGCTTAAGCCACAGCTGATAGAGACGTGGACAGAGAGATAGAAAGAGAGGGACGGCCGTCTAATTAAGTCCACAATACAGCATTGTGGGTCGATGAGCGCTATACCGGCCGCTGCATAGGTTTTCATTCCTGTCGTGTCAATAAAGTGTGATTCATGAGAGTTGACGGAGGCAGAAACAGACAAAGGTGGACAGGTGAGACAAAAGACAGGATCTTTTGTCAACTGCACATAACCGTGAAGACAACAGAGACTTTCCACAAAAGACACCCTAAAGAATAAATAACTGAAGTCACGTGTATCCACCTGCAGAGACATTAAGACAATGTTAGCCCATCAATGCTACGGCATTAGCGAGTCACGCCATGGCATGATGTTACTACAACAACAATGCGAATAAAAAGGGATTAACACATGTGTGGGTGGGGGATGACACAAAGCAGAGGACTGTGAAGGCTCCAAGTGAAAAAGCTGTCACACATGTCAGCTCAAAAGAACATTCGGGTCTTCTTTACAGGAACCCACTTCACGGGTTTCTTTATTGATTAAATGGAGAATCTAACTTATGACTGTCAAGTAATTACTTTCATATGAGCCCATTTTGTTGCGCCGTCTCGACAAATTGAACAAATACAAAAAGGGGAAGAAGAAGAAAAAAAAAAAAAGCGAACCTTCAATGATGGATAAGTCACTTGAAGCTATATTTACTCAGGAAGCAGGGGAGAGCAGCTTCTTAGTAAGAGTTATTGCAGCGAGCAGACAAGACAGCTCCTTTTTTTTTTAAATACTGTCTCCTGTGCACTGTCAACTGCTTCGGCATGTGGTGTAAAACATCGCAAAACGGCAGAGGCTCCAAACAGCCAGAGGCTGTAAATCTCGCCGGGTGCCGTTCACGTGCCGGGGAGGCTCGCCGGCCACGAATAATGACACTATTAGAACTTGAATTACACGATCAGAGGTCCGCCCGGTACAAGTCGGCAATGAATCTCTGCACTGACAAGTCCGATACAGTTAATGTGGCGTTTAAAGTACAGTTAACTGGTTTGTCCCGCCTGGAACGTTTGACAGAGAGGCGTCTTTGAAACTGAATTAGAGCGACGAACGGAGAGAACGAGTGAGTGGAAGAAAGGGAAAAAAAGGGAAACATGACACCTACTCCATGTGTCACAAAGATGGGTCACCTGGTGAGATAGAGGGGGAGTGGGTGGGGGGGATTGAAAAGGTTGGATGGCGCGAAAAGTGAGATGGCCTCTCTGACGGTAACCCAAGTCCCCTCGATCCCCAGAGACCCAGCAGATCAACTGACTGGACCCCAATCAACGCCGGCTGATATGGAGCTGACAGAGAGACGGATGAATGGTTGGTGACCGGTCTTTCAATTCATGGAGGTTATGAGGAATCTGAAAATGTGGGTTTCTGATATACAGTAATAAATAAATATATATATATATATATATATATATATATATATATATATATATATATATATATATATATATATATATATATATATATATATATATATATATATATATATATATATATATATATATATATATTATATATATATTATATATATATAAAGTACAAATATAATGTACTTTAATGCAAGCAATACAAGTTTCGGATGTAATTAAAGAAATGCATACATTCACCCCCTGCCCTCTCCGTTTCGCGCCTGACAAAAAGAGAAGAAAAAAAAATGACTGACTCGTGTTTACTATGAGTATTTGTTTATGCATCCGTCCATTACAGCTTCGGGCAGAGTCTTGTTTCCTCCACCCAGCGGCCTCATTTGAAGGTAACCAACCTCTCTCTGGGAATGTTTGTCTGCCATTAACATCTAGTTGACCAGTGAAATTGTGCAGGTGGCTGATGAATTTGCAATGTACTAGCCAAAAGGCCCAGCGCTTTTGAGTGTGCTGCTGCGATGCCAGCCCGCTGTGCACTCACGTTATGATTAATGCATCGGATGATAAAACCTCCATTGCAGTGCGAGGACGTGCCACGGGGGGGCGGGGGCGGGGAAATCGACTTGACAACGCTTGACCTGAGGAGTGTGTTTTTCTAATGTCTTCAGCGCCGTAGGCTGTACGCCTCCGCACAAAACGCAGAAACCACCTAAACCTGTTGCATGCCTCGTGCATGAGCAATGCATTTAGTGTGGGAAACGACGTCCGGCCACCCACGTTGCACAATTCTGTTAATGCTGGGATTTGTTGACAATCTTTGCATCGCTAGTGCCGATGTAAGATCTGAGTTTTGATACTTTCACAACACTATATAGGAAATATGCTGAAATGGTGTGTAAAAGGTAACAAAATGGAAACACGCCCCAGAGATAATTTGGTCGGTATTCATATTAATGTTGCATATCCAGTTCTGCTGCGAGTGTTTGAATGCATCCTTCATTATCTCCCCCCTCCATCTGAGGAACATCCGACACTCTTGTTTGAACTGGCTTTAAAAGCCTCCAGCTGTAATATGGGATTGGACAAAAAAAAATCTTTTGCCGAAATCTAATTTATTAGCAAGCTTGTTGATAGAAGGGCGAACGCAGCAGATGACAGCGAGGACCTTTAGAGAGGAGGGCGGGGGAGGTTCAAATCTTTGTTGACATGTGTGGTGGTTATAAACACTGGCGATACAGGCCTGTATTGTGAGTTACAGTCCGGTCAATAAAAGCTGTTTTTCTATCCACAAGTTGAACTACTTAAGAACACGCATGAACACACTAAGAGGTATATAGTCAACTGAATGTGAATACAACATGTATATTATTAACGCTAAGTACCAAAACCTGTTTGCTGTGCAAGCACTCCTAATCCATCTAGATTTTTTAAACCGCAATGCATCGGATATCGAACACACACTCGATAACATGCACTAGAGTTATATCAGCCGATGCCTTTCTCGCGACACAATTATAAAACTTAACAGCATGGTCAAACGTAGTGGACGACCTCTGCTCTATATTTACATCTGACTGGAAGAAAAAGTAACCCAATAGCTTGGCCTTGTAAACAGCCATCTCTGCTCTTTGCAGAAATGTCAAGAATGTATGTGTCACAGCAACATGACAATGGTATGTTGTACGCATAATAGAGGCGGAGGGTGGGGGGTGTTTATGTTGGAATAAACTGTAGATTCTTGAGACAAAGCTGCTGAGCTAGGAGTGCAGGTAAAATGTATCTGGGAGATCTCATAGACGGACAATGAGAGGCGTATTTAGAACTAATTTTAAAAAAAGCTCATAAAGAGTATGCATGAGAGAAACAATGCACAAAAGAGAGGAATAAAAACATGTTCTTCGTCATCTGTGACAGCTCACTGCTGGTTTAAAGAGTAAGTAGGTGCCAGGGATGTCTTCGCTGGCAGGTGCAACACTGAGGGTGTCCCTCTCCCCTTCTAGCGAGCTTCATAACACAGCTAACTGCTCCGATCAATGGACACCCGGATTGACAGATAAAGCCATCAGCGGACGAGTCCCATTTGGGGCCGAGCGTCACTGATCAATACGGGAGACATCAGCTGCTATAAGCCGAGGAGAGCGAGGGACATGTGGACTCACAGGCGAGTGAACTGGGGGGGCGGTGTGTGCGTGCGTATGCGTCTTGGAAATTTTGACTCCCATCAATGCTAATGACGTTTGGCTTTTGGAATCCATGACGGTGAGTCATACATTTACCTTTCAAGGATTCAGCCGATGCTCTTAATGCAGAGTGACTTCAGATGAGATCAATAGCAGCAAACGCTTTAATGCATCAACTCCAAACAATATACCCTGGATGAAAGCAGTATAAACTGCACATTGCTCAATTTAAAAACACTCAATGGTTCTGAAGGACTTAATCTCGAGGCTTTCAATATTTTTTTGAGGAGCCAAAGTTACACAACAGAACGAAAGCATCAGGAAAAGGATGCTGTTGCGGACGATGAAAACTCATCCATCATAACTTGTTAACTGACCAAACCATCTATCCGCGCACCCCAAACAGCAAACCACATCAACAACCGACAAAGCGGCAATGTTTTCCATTAGGCCCCTTTGCACTGAGGTCTCCGTTGCTGCGCGGCTCTTCCAGCGCAGCTCTGCAGCCCTGGAAGTGAGCTCAGGGCTATTGTGCTGGTGTAGGGCTCCTCTGGGGGCCGTAATGCGTTTCATACCATCCATCACAAGGGGTGTGGAGGCCGGAAAACTTTGCTTTAAGAGCACACACAGGACACAGATGGAGAAGCAAGACACGCAGATATGCAGAGATAGCAGAAGTTTGGGGAATTCGTTGGTCGCGGGAGAGCTTCACGAGGGAACCGCTTCACAAAGAAGACATACATATATATTTTTGAGTGGAAAGAATTTGAATATTTCACATGAAAAGGTGCAAAAGGGGCTTGAAAATTAAGTCAACTAGAATTTTGTGGATCTTCTTGATGTATTACAGTGTTTAGTCCTGGCTTATCTTGTATTAACCTGAATCTACGTAAATCTAGGTTTTTTTTCTCTGCCATTTTCACATTAGGCCTTTTAGAAAGTTCCTCTATCAAAAAGACGTTGATTTTAATGGTGTTGCGTTTCCCTCTTCATTAAAACAGCTTGCGTTTTCACCGACCGGCCCCTTCACACTTGTTCTGTAGAAATGTAATAGCATTTGGTTTGCAGGGTATTTCCAAATGTATTCCACTGAAGCCACAACAAAGTGCGCAGATCTGAGGAGCCCGTGTTATTTTTACCCTGACCGATGACCTCGCCGGGAAGCATGAATCTGCTCGGGGCCCGTGCTCGTCCCATTCCCATGCTCAGTTTCTTACGTGCGTGGTGATTAAGAATCTCCCAGCTCGGCAGCTTAGGGACTCAAATCCCTGTACAGTATGGTCGTAATTAAAGATGGACAGCACAGTGGCAATCCAGGCCCGAGGAACAGTCTGGCTAAATGACAGAGGAAGTAGCAGGGAGGCAGAGCGGATTGGGGGTTGGGATGAAGAGACCGAGAGAGGAAGAGACACAAAGAATAGTCTCGGTTGGTAACGGAAACAACAACAACAAAAAAAAAAAAAAAGGTTTGAGATTTTAAATCTTACATTCCCACATACACACACACACACACACACAAAAAACATCTAAAACTACCATTTCCTTTTGTTTTGAAAGACGAGAGGAGCATAACCACCATATACTCGCTCCCCACAGGCGGGGCTGTAATTTGCCAGCCGATGGGTGGAGTCTGCCACGATAATCTCAGCCCTCGCACACATCAACATGGTGACCACAACGTCTTTGATCGCGAGCGCAGGGGGGGGGGAGGAGGATTCGTCTCTTCTTTTAGCGTCCGTCTTGGAGTAATGATTGGAAAGCAGCGGTTGGAATCTGTGTGTCATGTGGGTCCCCACCCTTTCCTGAGAGTAGGGGCCCTTTTTTGGTGCGTTTGCCTGATTATCTTTCTGACTGCTTGGTGAGCTCGGTCAGTTTCAGCCCGCTGACGGAGCGCTTTCAAAAAAAGGGAAATGAAAGAGCGGGGCCTCGTCTCTAGGCGAGCTGGCCGACGCCTCCCTTAACCTCCCCCTGTGGTACCCCGTCTGTCCTCGTCTCCTACTGTGGTTTCCCCGTCTGCCCCTCGTCATTTTTCTCTTTACTCTCTTTTTTCACACATACAGACACGCGGCGGTCACTCCCTTGTCTGCTGCCCGTCAGCGTTTGCCCTATCAAAAAAAAAAAAAAGGTTGGCCCTGCTTCTTTGGAGATCATTAATCATCCCGTGTAGGACAGGAGGCCCCTTAATCCAACCCCTCCTCCTGCTCCTCCTCCTCCTCCACCCCCCGGCCTCACCGAGCGGGCCACAGTGCGGCCCTCCGCCCCTATCCCCCATGGTGTTATCAAGTTTCAGTGGTTGTAACTGTAGCACAATAAACAGAGGGGGAAGGAGGATGGGGTGGGGGCGAAGGAGGAGGAAGGGGATGTCAGAGAGAGAAAGACAAGAGAGGACAAAATGTCATTTCCTAACTGCATTTTATTGGCGCAGTCTCAGTAAAACGCGCTTCTGGGGTCCTGAAAACTGCATGGATTGTGAGTCAGAATACAGAAATAGGGGAAATAAGTGGATGGCTCGATTGTGTGCGACAACTATTGCATGGATTGTGTGAAAAGGTCGATCTTAAATGAAAAAAAAACATTCTGTCCGAAACCCGACGCCATCTAAAATGAACAAATGTGCCCACAATGCCCAGTGCTTTTGTTGTTAAACCAACCAGGTGCTGCCACTTTCCAGAAGTTGTGGGGTGTTAACTAAAAAAAGGAAAATGAGGCCGTATCAAAGAGCCGGAGAATGTTCCTATTGTAGTGTGGTGTTTGTACAGCCTGTTACGAGGGCCAGTGTGAGGCTGACCGGGGGAGTAATATAATGCATACATGGATCCCCCAGAGCCCATTCATGGTGTAATTGGTGTGGACAGAGCTCTCGGTCTCAGGGTTACAGTTAGGGAACTTGCTCTAATGTACTGCTGGGAGGCCACTCTTCTCACACACACCAAACTGAAATATATATATCAACAAAAAATGTAATCCAGTTTAACCGGGACCGAATTTTTTCCACAATGTGAAACACTGGCAGAGTAATTTTAATCTGTTTTTGACACAAATCATATGTGTGTCTGTGTATAAGTGGGCTGAGCCTGCTCTTCTCATCTGTAGTAACCTAAAAATGGCAGGTTATTTTTTAAGTAAAAAGGAAAATACAAATTGCGAGAAATGCGCCACTACTGATCAAACAAAGTCCATGTACGCCATTTTGAATTAAGGCCCTTGAATGATGGGAGCCACTGACTGGGCTAAATGAGACGTCTTCATTATAATCATTATCTCCCCTTCCTTCCCTTCCTCCTCCTAATGCTGAACATCTTTCCCTAGCCCCGTCAAGACCACAGCAACTTAATGACAGACAAGTCCGGCTTAGCACTTTATTGCTATTAACGGGCCTAAATCGACTACGGAGGGATTTCCCCCTAAAATAACTCTTAAGCGGCGATAGAACACCATGTGGCCCCTCTTAAGCTGAATCTACACTTCACATTAAGAGCGTCACACTGGGATGGATCTAGCCTTTGCTGAACACGACGTGTGGGGTTTTCTGGCTGGAGTAGAAAGAGCTAAAACACTTGTCTTTACCTCCACACCCCCCATTACTCCCTCCTTTCTAGACTGGCGATTTCACTGAACAGGAGCGCCTCTCTCTCTCTCTCTCTGGCTCTGTCCATCACAGCCTGTGGCCATTAATCATCTCAAGTGGACAGCGCTGACAGGCAGTTGGCTGCATCACTCTTTTTATTTTTTCCCTCTTTATCGCTCACCCAGAGATCCCGCAGCCCCCCCCTCCACCTCGATCACCTCTTCACAACCTCACCTCCTGCCCCGCACCCCCATCCCAAGTGAGAAAGTGGCCGGGGTGTCAAGCCACAACAAACATTGCCCCCATCTGCTTGATCAAAACCTTTGAGGTGGTTAATGGCGTCAGAGCTTTTCTCCGCGCTCCCCGTGGGCGTGAAACCGCACCAAAAAAAAAAAAAAAAAAACACACAACCTGTAATGGATATGATGGACAGTGACTCTTGTGAAGGCCAATATCCTCCTCGTGCATTTACATTACATTTACATATCGGGGCCATTAGTGGAAAGTTGTAGCTGCAGCGGAACAAAGTTGAGCTCCTTCTTAAAAAAAAAAAAGAAATCAGAGCAACAAATAGTGCGAAAGGATCAATGGCGAGTGCGAAAGGGGCCCAGCGATGGGTGTTGAAGTCGTCAGCGAAGACGTAAAAAAGGTAGAGAGGACCTGCATGTGTGGCGTCTGCCATTTCTGTGATTCAGAGCCCATCAATGGGCCCCTTTACGCACAGACAGGCTTTAGGACAGCTGCTAAAATTCCTCAGCCATTAACACCCTCTCTCTCTCACACACACACACACACACACACACGTGCCTGTTTTAAAGCGCAGAGGCAGGAAATGGGAATCCCTCGTAAGTTTTCCTTCCGCTGTAGCTTTCCTCTCAAGGCCTGGAGGCCCCATGGTGAGGTGGGAAAAAAGCACTTCACCATTTGTCTCTCTCCGGCCAATCTGCTTCACAAAACGAGGTGGTGCTTTTTAAGCATTCGGCTTGTAAGGTCAGTCAAATGAAGAGGCTGGCATTTCCCATATCAACAGCTGTTATATCCCCTCCCCCCCCAACACACACACACACACACACACAGTACTCAGTCATAATAAAATAAAATAAAAGAGTGGAATAATCTTGACTCCCACATTGGTGAAGTGAAATGGAAGGAGGAGGAACACATACAGTAATTAGAAGGTACCATTAACGAGACCTCAGCGAGGTTTGCTCTTCATCCCTTAAACTCTTGGCACCAACAGCAAAAGGGAATCCAACAAAGCAATTTCTTCCCTGTGATTAAGATTCTGGTTTGAGAGACTGCAGAGGTCAGCCAAGTGCCTCTTGTCTTAAGGGAGGGGTGACAAACTCACTCTAGAGAAGCTAAAAGTATACCCTACCCTCCAGCACAATGGTCTCTCATGCCAATAGCAGCGTCGCTGCCATATCCTGTCATTTCTATGACTGAGTCTGTTTTTCTTTTTTCTCTTCTGGGGCCCTTTCACTTCCCCTCATATGAAAACCCACAACAACAACAAAAAAAACCTGCGTCCATCCCTTGTTCTTCCATATTCTTCTTCCTTCGCCCTCATATCGACTAATATAGATGAGCACTTCGGTGACACAGTAATGTTTGTTACAACTGTTTTCGGCCACCGACCCTTGCACCCCCCCCACTGGTCTCATGTACTGATGATGATGATGATACAGGAACTTGATCCGGGCAAGCCGATTCCAGTTGCACTCACTATCATTCACTCCGGAAATGTAATTTGGTTAAGTTAAACAAAAATGACGAGAGCAGTGATTTGGTTGTCTTTGCTTTGAGGTGGGGCGGTTTTACAGGCCAATTTGTCTTTAATTTAATTTTTTTAATCAATGATTGAATAATTCCCTCCATTTGTGTAAAAAACAACAACAACAACGGGGCGATAAACAAGACTTGAAATTCAACCCATTTGTTCTCGCCTAAAGTAAACGCAACGCTAGTGAGAATAATGAGACGCGACGCACTTTAATCAGCCAGTTATCTGCTGTCAGGTGGCTTTTTAGTCAACTTGATGGATTTCCCCGTCTGACCAGCACGAGTAAAGGGTCAGCCAACTACTCCCAGCGTCTGCCACTGGACAGAGATGCTAACAGGGCCCTGACAGATCCTGTCCCTCCCTTTCTCTCTCCCCAACTCGGCTTAATTCATCACCCTCCAAACAAGACCCCCGGGTGCTAAGACCAGACCAGACCCTCCGAAGCCGCTCCTCGTGTGAGAACGAGAGCTCGGCGACACGCACATGGACCCGGCTACACACATTTTTTGCACCATCATCATCCGTCACAGTCTGACTAAACAAACTATGCATCACGTACACACTCTCATACATGGTATCACCCATCATAGCCTGGGACAAAACATAATGACGTATGAACGCGCACACACACGCACACACACAGCCAAAACATAATGTAAAGTATGCGCCACTGTAATAACATTGTGATTCACCTTGGGAGGTATTGCTCAAGCCGTGTAACTTGTTTGGCAACAGATTTGTCTGATAGAAGCTTAAGTGCATTAGCTGGTCATAGGGGTTTTGAAGGCGGTGTCAAAAGGAGCACGCGGTCAGCTGAGCCTCTCCGGCTTTTGGCCAACTAAAGAAGTTAGGCCGGCGCTAGATCCTCTTGGCTCCGATACTGCAGTACCACAGGATCACCCGGGGGAAGATCTCACCTGCTGATCTTACCTGCTGACCCCTTTAAAGGCTTTACTCTGGGGAGGGGAATTAGCAGGGGATTTTCTGAGCCAGTGAGAGTTAGAGCACGTTTTCTTTTTTTATTGATCGGTGACATAGCACACTTGACAGCTATGGGGACGAGCCAATACATTTGGAATAACAAAGCCACAAAGAAAATAAAGTATTATGTTTCTATCTTTATCGTCGCTCAGTTTGACAACCAAATAAACCGTTTGAGCTGTCGGCCGAACAACCAATCAATCTACGGGGAAATTCCAGATGCGGAGTAAAAAATGAAATGAAAAAAAAAATAGCAACCCCGCCTCACACCGAGACAGGAAATGACTCTTAAGAAATGGAAGATGTGTGGTATTTGCTTACTAAAGTACTTCATAATTGGAGGTTGAGTATGGATTCAAATGAATTATCTAGGTACTAAGCGTTTGCCATAGTCTGTGCAAAAAGAGGCAGACGCCTCTTAATATAATGTGGATTTATCGGGGGTGCTCTTACCTCTTTTCTGCATGAAGGTGAAGAGGTCATCCAAAAACTCCTTCCTTTTGGGGTCATTGTCCAGTTCATACAACTGAGAGAGGAAACAGAAGCTTATTAGGGCCACGGTGTGCCGACTTGGCAGTTGACCACTGCATGTCGCAACAGTCCCCTTGCTCTGCGTCTGGCACGGTTGGCTCTAGTTGTCCCGCATGTTAAGTTGTTTCTTTCTTCCAAAATAAGTGCAACTTTTAACCGAAGAGGTGAGACAACACCATAGGGATTTACAGCTCTGCGTTCAGAGAATGTTTCAAAAAGGTTAACTTATTCACAATTTCCACTACTTTGAGATCTATAAGAATTTTTTTTGGGGTTGTTTAATTAATGATTGAACTCCCCCGGTGATCACAGTCTTCAACCGCTTACCTTAGCAAAGTCTCTGGAGGCCTCTCCTCTTCCTCTGCTACTGTCAGCCTCATCCGCCCAGCCTGCACTCCCGTTCTACAACAGACGAGAGAGAAAACACAGATAGAGTCCGTAAACAAACAGAAAGTGGCGACAAACGCCTAGAGAGTAGGAACTATTATTCCTTTATTAAAGTGCCACAGCAGATATAGAGACAGGAAACACGGGGGGAGGGGAGGGAGAGACACACATTTGTCCCTGGCTGGAAGCGAAGCGTGGGACTTTGTAACGTAGTCGCACATTTGTAATTCTTAAGAATGGACTTTGACCGGCCAACGTTTTTTTTTTTTGGTCTAAAGTGTGTTGATTTGAGTTCTAGCAAAGATTCCATCAGGTTGACAATGACCGTGGGGTGAAAAAGTTTGTGTCCGGCAAGAGCAAACTCTAAAGCTACCAACGACTACCAACATCCTGCAACCCAAACAAATGAACACCAATACATACTCAAACTCCAAGAGTGCATTTTTCCAGGGGTTGGAGGAGTAACCTCTGGAGTTATTGTGCCCCTGAGCCCCTGTGTCCCCCTCCCCCTTCATCCTCAAACATCTCCATTTGACCTAAACCATCTGCATCTGGGCCTGCCCTGCCCTGCCCCCACCCATGTCTTCCGACCCAGCTGGATACAAGGGCCCCCCATCCTTCAATCTTAACGCAGCTGTGACGGGTGGCCAAGTTCATGGAGTGTAGCTGGCTGACAGGAGGGGGCGGGCGGGCTGGTCAGTAGCCCTAACACGCGTATACATACACACACACACACACACACACACACACACACACATACATACATTTGCAGAGGCTGATCATGGCTGTGTGTATGTTTGTGAGTGCAAGCAGGCAGAGGAAGGGGGGGGGGGGGGCAATGGCCCCACAAGACGGGAAGGAAGGAAAATAGGGGGCAGAAAGGGGGTGCACGGTATGTGCCGACCAGGAATGTCTCCTAAAGACAAAACCTATAAAAGCATCAGGAATCAAAACAAGATCCGTTCGGAGGGGGACGTTAATAGCTGCAGCCCGGGGTCCAGTTTCAAACGGGAGCCCATTGGTCAGTGGCAATTACAAGGCCTGAAACGAGAGCCGGGAGGGCAAAGGTTGTCAAGGCCCCTGAGAGCAAGTCATTTTCACCCTCTCACTCTCTGTACGTGTAACGGTTGTCAACATCCATGCTCCCTAAACAAATACTGACCAGCCATCAACTTACAAACCCGCTGAAAATGGGACGTTTCGGGGGGCCGGGTCGAGAGCGCGAAGGCTTTTTGTTTTACAGAATGACATAAATGACTGAACAACACCCTCACTTCCACTTTTAAAAAACAACAACAACACAAAGGGTGTAAATTAACTCCCTTACTGACAACATCGTTATAACCATCAATAATGGCTATTTCCCCCGATGAGTTTAGTTCCCAAATGCTTCATTTGAAGTAGGGGAAAAACTAATATTTGAAGTCCAATGTTCAAATGTTCAAAAACATGCCAGGAGATCGCTATCCCCTCAAAAGTGAGAGCGCCATCTACTTTCAAAAGCAATTGTTTCATCACATCGGCTTCTCTGCAGATATCTTGGGCTGAAAATGAGCCCACAAACGCAGCTCATTCCTCATCAGAAATGCATTTCGCCGTCAATTTACATTATCTGTAGTATGTCATAGAGATTACAACAGGATCGCCATGTGAAGGTAAATATACCGTGTGGTACATTTGGAGGCCTTATGGACCTTTGCACACAATCTGACCGCCTCTGTTAACCTTTAACCATTATAAATGATTATAAAACAGCAGATAGTTCAGATTGCAGCCATGTATAATCTCACATGCTTGCTCATGCATGAAAGAAAAGAAAAAAAACTTTGCTTTCTGCAGCTTTTATACATGCTGGATGTATTCAGTGGCCCAGAGGTCGACACTATACGTAATCTTAGTCACAGAAACCAAACAGGGAGCAATAAAGCTTAATGGGAAACATCATTCTGCTTGTCAGCATGTAATTCTACTACGATGTACAGAATAGCAATTCAGGTTTTTTTTAATAACAGGTAGATAAACCTTTGTGTTTGATTGTCTCGGCTGTAAAATATCTTAAAATCAAATAGTACTTATGCATAATACTCGCAACAGTGTGGCCCGTGTGTGTACATATAGGACACGCTGATAGTTCCAATAACTGAACTGTGTTTGGTCATTTATAAATGTCTAATACATGCTGTAATTTAACAGATATCCCTGCTCTAATCCAAAGTCATTTACTATGAGCGTTCTCTTCCAACAATAGAATTCACTCCCAGATCACCACAATCGGACGTAAGCTACAAAACAGCCAAGGGCTGTTGGGTTACTGGCCTTGGATTTGTTAGGTGAACACAAATGTGTTTACATCCAAATCACATGCACACCTACACACACACACACACACACACTATGTACACACTAATGCCTCCACGAGGGACACTGTTATGGGAGTGCAGGGGTCAAGGTGTTCCTTACATCAAGCGAGAACAAAAGGTCTAAAAAAGGGACAGAACACCGCCATCCAGTCCGTGTCGGGCTCTGGCTTCCTGCTCCATCCTCTTCTCCGCTTTAGCTGCATTTTATGAGGTGCCTCATTTTCAAATGAATGAAACAACCACAGCTTTGTTACTTTAAAATGTGCATGTTTGTAGACAGAGGTTGGAGACAAAGACAAGATATAGTAATGTGGTAATTATCTGCATGTTATCTTGATATTCATATGGAGGGAAATTTATAATTTAAAAAAAAATCCCATTAGTTCCACTGAATCGAATTGTTTTACTACAGCAGGATCTAGAATTTTCCATCCAAGTTTGCTCCATCATGATGACCGACTATTGTAGCATCACAAGCTCAGGCTGAATGGCCAATATGACAAAAAATATTGGTGGCGGTAAAGATAAAAAAATATATATTGTAATGCTAAATAAGAAACAGAGATATGCTTTCAAAGTCGGCAATTATATTAACCAGAAGACTTCACCAAAGCAATTTACAACGACCAAGCAGGCGTCTGCAACAAACACATGTGTGCACCATGTGGCTGACTGGATGACGACGCTGTTGACGGTAAACCATCTCAAAACTACCATTCATTCTTTGCATTTGGGTAGAAGTGTAATTCTGCAAACAAGTTCAGTTGCATCCACAGAAAAAAAGTCTGCTTCTCTGGCCGCGTCAACAAAAGAAAAAGAGCCATTGAAACATGGAAGCCGTTAACCATGAATGGACATGTCGGCTCTCGAATTGGGACCTTGGTCAGCTGAGGAATGTTAACACTACGTTGCGTTTTTTTGTCAAGTTAAGAGTGGATACTGATGTTTTGGGACCACTCCTTATGATCAGTCGCCTCAGCCCCTTCATCACATCCGTCGCTCCACCCAGACGGGACTTCTTTAAAAGAAAGAAGTTCCCACACCTTACCGACAGCCATGACAGGGGAACACTTATTGCAGTCTGAATAGTTTCTAATTAAGTGTTCAAAGCACGCATCTTTATGTAAATGTAGATGTATCAAAAGTAGATTACATTTTGTACATCTTTTTTTTTTTTGGGGTTTACAATTAACGTGTCTTACAGGGAGTTATTTGGGAGTACATTTATCCAAACTACAATTCAGTTAAGTCAAATGAAATTATAATATTCAAATAAAGCCTGAAACATGTGTGTCTATGTATATGCATTGTCAACATATACTAGCATATGCAGCAGGATGAACAGAAGCCTTCATGTGTTTAAGCCGCCCGTGTTTCCTCTCTCTCTCTCTCTCTCTCTCTCTGGCTGTTAGCAGGTTTACTGGCCAGGCGGTGGGTGGCCATACGTGACTGACAGGCACAGCACCAAATCAGGGATAAGAATAAGGTAGATGACCAGAAGTGAGCTATAGCTGGTCATCGGCGAGGTGTACGAGGGCGGACATGTTTTCATTTGCTATTATTCTGGTTTGTAAAAAAATGGCTCACAGTACGCCCTCAACTGTTATTCTAGCGCCGACATTAAATTCATTTGTGCAGCATGTCACATTCTTGACATTTCAGAAGATTTGACTGCTGTCCCTAAATTATTTATTTATATATATATATATATATATATATATATATATATATATATATATATATATTTTTTTTTAAACGCCCACATTTTTGAGCGCACCCCAGTTGTGAAATTCACAGATCTGGATCGCGTAGTCACGTGCCATTATTGTCGGGCAACCCTCCGTCTGCAACAAGTTGACATTCTTTGCATATCCCTCCATCCGCACCAGACAAACGGCAAAAACACACTCTCCCATTTGAATGTCGATACATAGCTCGGGGGTAATTCTACGCAGCCATTATAGAAAGATGTCTAGAGTAGAGCCACCATTTTAGTGAGGCCAGGCATGCCGGAACAAGAAGGGTTAATGGCTGCTGCTTGGGGAGTGGGGGATGGATGACATTGATTGCTCAGGATGTTGACAGCACTTCTCCAATTTGATAGTGGAGCCGTTATTAGATGAAGAGGCTCATTCTTAATAACGGCGTCATGTGATTTTTCGCCTTCCCTCTTCCAGTAGGAGGTCGAGTGGGCTTAAATAGCAGCCCCCGAGCTAAGGAAACACTCACTGTGTTCGACTCGCTTTGGGAATCATCTCAGGATAATAAAAGCGGGGGTGGGTTTGAAAAAGGACAGCGGTAGGGCTGCACGGTCAAAATAAATCGTTTATAAAACAAAATCAATTCATCTTGATGCATCGATGATTTATTTTTCCCCTCACTGTGTTTATCTTCTACTTATAAAACATATTTGAAACGCTTCATGATTAATGATGAATTTACTTCCATTATCTTTTACAATTACATATTAGTAACACATAACACAGCAAAAGAGAACCAACAAGAAAATAAATAACATTGGGCCTCGTAGTAAAAACTCATAATTCAGCATTTTCCGAGTCATGTGACATAACAAGCAGAGTAAATAATGCAGAGTTCTCTTCAAACAAATCCCCCTGTTATAGGCAATGAGCATTCAGCTCTTGTAGTAAAATAATGCTTTCTGGAACATGTGGTAAAACTATACAGACAGGGATAACGTGTGTGAGCGGTTACGATCGCACAAGATTCTGTGGCCTCCTCATAGCGTGTTACTACAATCCTCTCCGCTTTCCTCTGTGACTCCGTGACTTTAGCTTTGGTTTGGTTTATTCAGTATCGCCGTGTCTGTAAAAAACGTAGAGATGAACGTTGTAACCGTTCCAGATCTCGGTGTCACAGAACGGTTACAGGCGATCATATTGTTAAGAATTGAGTTAGAAATGTTCGATCGCGTCGTCTTCGTTTCAAAAGAGAACCGCATTGCATCTAAGAATAGATCTTAAAAATAAAAACTGGAATATTCACACAAAGTGTTGTACATTTTAAAGTGAAACGCACCAAATCGGGTGCACTTTGAGAACAAAATTGGGAGCCGAGGAAAAACTATTTCCGTGCTTTAGTAAACAATTTAAGCGTAACCACATTGGTTGTGCAGATATGAGCGGTAAAGACAGCAAAAGGCGCTTCAAGACCGGTCAGGTGGATTCGCTGACTTTGCCGCAGACCCTTCGCACTGAGGAAAGTCTGCGCGGTTTGGTAGTCGTGGCCCACAATCGACTTTCACTCCGGGGGCTTTTCCAAGCCGACCACGGCGCACTGCCATGGAGGAAAAAAGGCGGCCGGCGAGGACCAGCCAGCACCAGGGAGATGTTCCTCCCACAGCGGACCCCACTGTGTGAGACCGTAGGGAATTAACGGGAACCATTTGATGAGCCATGGAAATGAGAACCGAGCAAATTCTTTTTGCATCAAGCAGCAAAAAAAAAAATGTTCACATTGCAATGTCGATGCAGAAACGATACATGGTGCAGCCAATTGCATACTTTATACTACAGATAATGGACTGAGTGACCTGTGGGATCGCAGAAGTGACACAATGCCTCGTCTGAAATGTGGAGCAGAGCTGAAAACAGTTGTTTAGTCTGCAGGGTTCAACTGGCTGGCTGCAAAACAACAAGGCCTAATGAAGAGAGGCACGTGCCGCATTAGAGCCCTGTTAGCCCTGTTATCCCTGGGCCAAACCCCTAACCCCTGTCTTCCCTCTCCGAGCTACTGTCACGGCTCTGTGTGTGTGTGTGTGTGTGTGTGTGTGTCCCCCCCCCCATCTCCCCTTTACACAACTCCACACTGCAGACCAAATCCCCCTGGGCCACAGCCATTGAACGGGAGGCAAATCAATAGCCCTGGATGTGCAAACACAGGGAAGTCCTCAGCCCCCTCCGGACGCAATCTCACAGCACACGTCAATACTCATCATCCTCAGTCATCTACCGCCACGCCAGGGAAACCGAGATGAGGGCAGGATCACAGCTCACAGGGTGACCTAACCCCGTCACCTCCAAAAAAGACACCCTAACTTTGACTAACACAGTGCAGGTTTCCATGGTTAGACCCTCAGCAAATTGCAGCTATCCAAAAAGAAGAAGGAGGGGGGGGGGGGGAGTGTGTAAACAGCCACTCCCATGCTCAATAATAAAACTAAATACATGGACATACAGGCAAAATCCCTATAGCAACCGCAGCTGGTAAATCAAGGATAACAAAATGTCACTGTGCTCTCAACGCGAGCTCCACCAGAATACAGACGCAGGGAGGGAGGGGAGGGTGGCTAGTGAAAATCACCAACATTCCTGTACACCAGTAACAGGACCTCACAATAACAGGAGAGCCCCTCTCATCCCACAGGTACTCTTAACATCTCATTCCCGGACTAATCTTTTCTAGCCAAATTGCTGCCTGTCAAAACAGTTCAGCAGGGGGAAATCTTTTAAACAGACACAGCGGCAGTAATTTAATCACAATCAAGGACTCCAGCAGAAATCTGGATCGCAGCCAACAATAGTGATGAATGGCGAGAAAAGCTAGAAAAGAAGTCGCGCGCATTGCTTGGAGGATAAACTTGCTTATTTTGGTTATTTGATTTCATTTTTTTCCTCTAGATGTAGCGACCAGAGCCAGACATGAAGACACATTTAAAATGAATGCATGTACTTGGGAAGAGAACTGGAACGAAAGCAGATTATGTATACAGTAGTAAGCTAGTTTCCTCATCTCCTCGACAATAAAGATGCCTTTAGTCTTCCAGAGAAAGCGAATCTGCTTCCTCTCAGCATGTCTGTAAAAGCAAGCATTGTGGGGGGCAGCAATCTCTAATCCAAATCAAATAATTGGGGCCTTGATCCCACAGCGGGACCCCGTGGATCATTTATTGTGTCTCTCGGCGTGGGGAGGGGTTAGCGGGTGAGCGGCGGGCGCATTTGGGAGCTGGGAGATGAGCGTCTTTTATCTGCAAACTACTGTAAAAGATCTCATGGTGAGCTGCCGCCAACAAAAGGCTCCGGCTAATCATAATTCCATGTGCAACGAGGAGGAAGTAACCCTCACTGCCACTTGGGAGACGTATGGTAGAGGTCCTGCTTACAAACAGATCGACCACAGATTCTCTGCTCTAATTAGGAATTACTATGGAGCATACAAATAAAAATAAATAAAAAAAGAGGTCACATATCACATGAGAGCAGGCCCAGTAGTGGTGAACAGGACCGCCTGCTGCCCAGTTTGTGGCTGGAGCAGATTTCTGGATTTGGGGGGGGGGGGGGAAACAGACAAAGTGGCAGGGACGAAGGGGCTAAACGTCCAGGGGGAGAACGTGTTGGTACCTGCCCCGGCACCTCTAAACAGGCCACTGAAAAACAGGCCTTTAGGCAAGACCACCCCTCCCTCCATTAATCACTCCAATTACAAAGCTGAAAAAGAGAAACAGAGGAGAGAGAGAAAAGAGGGGGTCGTCACAGATAGGACGACAGAATGAAAATAGGCAGGCAGGCACACGCAGAAGAAAAACACGATCAACACTTTTTCACCTCATCCAATTTCACACGAGAGAGAGAGAGAGAGAGAGAGACAGCGAGAGAGAGCAACAACCATCTGTTCCATGTATTTAGATCTTATATTATTCCTATACATAGCTCTTCTGTTTGTTAACATGCTTTAGAAACATTGTACGCAGTCATGTCAATACAGCCACTTAAATTGAAAAAGAAAACGTAAAGAAGTTTGAGAGAGAGAGATGAAAAAAAAGGGTGGATCTGCATATTTAGTTGCTGGGTTGGTAACCAGCAACTCTGGTTTGCCAAATAAACTGACTACATTTGTTCAGCTCCAGCCCTTTCACCAAGACACCACATTCCACAGGCAGAGGCCCCATCCCCCATTACACTAGCTGGCCCCTTTCGCTGCCTCACACAAATGCATCGTTTATAGGCTTGGTGTGGCCAGAAGTTCACACTCATTGGTTCAAAGAGCCTTTCACAGGCAGAGCAAACATTTTAGTGAATCACATCTGTGCCACCACATACAGTACTCTCCAGAGTTAACCCTTTCCCGCGGTGCTTCAGGACCTCCGGCGACTCGGTTTTCTAACGTATGCACAGGCTTGCGTGGAGAAGCTATTTGTTTTGCTCTGTGATGTGTACAGTGACAACATTTATGAAGTTTTTCCCCCCAAATATGCAAAGCAGTCCTCATTTCACAAGGAGAAAAATTCATATACTCTCACGGCACATTAAAAAAGGCAAAACGAATTGTGACATAAAACCCACACGTTTTTTTTTGGGGGTTCCCCCCCGTGTAATCAATGAGGCTTTTGAGCAAGAAGCTATACGGCTGCATTCAGGTCAAAGCAGATATTAGCCGTTTCTTCTGGGTTAAAAGCTTTGGCTAAAAATACCGTGCATATCTCACATCTCTCAAAGAGCAAGCATCCACTTCACCCCCATGCTAATGGAAGCCGAGACATCACACAGACCTGATAGGCCTTTATATACATTCTCATTACACTGACAGCACCGGGAACTCTACAGTCACAATCAACAAAAAATCATTCACTGCCATTAGGCCGCATCACATCTCATTGCATATGAAATGACAGAGGTCATGGCGTCTGCAGTAAGGTAAATGACGTTTGGTGGTGGTGGTTCCTCCATCAGAGAAGTTAGTGTTATGATTATCTCTCTGAATCTGCAGTATCAAATGTTCAAACCATAAGCGCCTTCACAGCTTTCTGTGGAGTCTAATCGATAGGGAGCTATTTCTCCGTTCAGAGCCAACGGTATCTGTTTCCTCTCAGCTAGCGTTAAGTGTGCAGGGGCATTCCACCTCTGACAGGCCTGTGCCCACCCCACCCCCCACCCCAGGGACCCCGGCTGGGATGAGGCAGCCCGTCATGCATCTGGAGCTCATCTCCAGGGGCCAACGAGCCACTGCATCTCTACTGGAGGCTTAAAAACTAAAAAGACACAGAAACTTGAAGAGAACAACGACTCCTGGTTAGCGTGGAAATTATTGAGCCAAAATTATTTAAGAAAACAAAACGGTCAGAGTCGTTGCTGTGGAAGTCATGCAGTCATTATGCATTAAGTTCAATGGTTAAATTATAAAATAATATAATTTCTGTAATTAGAACACATTTCCCATGAACTAATAACTGGACGTGCCACGGTAATATGGACGATCTAACTGGTTGTTATTTTGAGAATATGAGCATGGTCAGGGCGAGTCGTGTTCACAAGAAAAATGTAATTTCTTTTTTGGTCAGTGGATCAGTTTTAAATAAGAAAAAGGAGCCATGCTATAAGGACATGCTGCTTCACAGGCCCTGGACATAGTTAATCATGGTGGTGGTGTCTGTAAAAAAAACTGGAACAAACAAAACACCTTGAAACTTATTTCATATATTCTTGAGCAATATCATTTTTAACAGTGATTAAATCGTTCGGTTGATCTTTATATTGAAATAAATAATGTACTGGCCAAATTTACAAACACAGATCATGCTATAAACTCTTTAAGTCGCCTCTCTGCAAAGCTGGTTTCAGAAGACAAGAGGCACATAAATGATTATGCTTAGTCAAACTATGTAATTAAATTGTTGACAGCCTCAGGGTACAGAACCCAATTAAAAACCTGCTTTATACTTCTCTGTGCTGCAGTTCAATCCATATACAGACCACCACTGAAATACAGTATCAGATAAGGTGAAACTAATGATTCTCACGGGGAAATTGGGCTGATGCAGCAGCGATGAATATGATATTGATAACAGAGCAAACAGACTGTATTGAATGTCACACAACAGCAGCAGAAAAGAAAAAGACGCACATCCTGTGAATAGTGAAAAAAAAACAAATAATGCAAAGACACACAGGGTTTCCAGTTACAGAATAACAGGTAAGCAGCTGTTTGCAGGGTACATTCACTGAGCCTTATTTGAATTTAATTCAGCTTCGATTGCGCGCAGCCAGCCTATATTTCGTTATCGTTTCAACTAAAAAGAGTGGTTTTCTGCTGTGCAACCCCCGTAATGCACAAGTAACTATTTGATGATCTAATTTGATTAATCTCATTTTTATTCCTGCGCTCACTCAGAAAAGCGCACTGAATTTCACATGCATTACTTTGTGTCCGATTCCAAAAGTATTAATGATCAACTCGGCCTCCAAGCGCATTCAATTGTGTGCCGTCAGTCGTTCATGTGGATACTACTGCTATTTGTTTTAAACAAAAGCTCCGACTACACATCCTCACTGGGCTGAAAGCTTCCTCAGGTTTTTCTAATCACATTTATTTAGGGCAGGAAAACCTGAGATGTCTTTGTTTGACCAGATGGCTGGCAAATCAAGGCTGTGCTCCACTGGGGGTTGGGACATCCCCAAATGTGCCACAAACATTATTGAGCCGCGTTCACGTTAATATGCTGATGTTTGGTAGAAAAGAGCCTCGTGAGCCCGATACTTGTGGTTATGTAAATTTCAGACGGACACGTACCTGCCTAAGATGGCAAGATTAGACTTCTGCTGTCAAATAATAAAAGTGCAAAGGGAAATTTAAAAAAAAAACCTGCACTGCCGGCTCCATCACACTGAAGGACATCGAGCATTAGATGATTGGCCTCCCCGTGCAACGCCATGTAGTTCTTATAATAACCTATATTCGCTGCAGTCCATGCTGTTAATAATTCAATTTTCTGTGCCACTCTTTAATCATTTACTAACGTGGCTTTTGAAATTATTGACTGCAGTTGACATGGTCCATAGTGCTATTCACAGTGTGATTGTCTATTAACCAGATCAGCTGCAGGTCAGAGCCCGATGTGGTTTTTTTTCTTTTTCTGTCATCTGAAAATGATTCAACACGACCCGTACGAGTGGTGCAGCCAGTCATGTGTGTGTGTGTGCCGCAAACATACAGGCAAACGTGAATAAAAATGTTTTTTTTTTTTTAAAAGGGTCCGACGTCTGTAAAGCTACATGCATGAACTGATAATCGGGACTAAATTCAGCTCGAGGTACTTGATCAAAGAAATTCATAGACGACTAACGCTCATGCGTTGACTTAAATCGAACGATCTGGAAAAATGAATTTTTCCACAAAAGCGCCATTTAAAAATCTTTCATTCACATGAGCTTCTGGGAAATAAGTCATTCAGGAAGAAGAGCGTTTAAAAAGTGACCAAGCGACGACACAAATCTTATTCAAATCATTAGTTGACTGATTCAGAGGGGGCAGAACTTTGCTCATGTCAACAGGAATTGTGTTTTTTTTTTTTCCCCCTTTATGAAAGAAGCTGCTTTTACGCCAGCGCGACATTAAGTATTTGACAGACACGCCGCTTACTGTTGGCTTTCTTGTGTTGATTGTGATTCAGGAAGTGAGCCGCTTTGGGAGGGGTGTAAATGCTGGAAGCTGAGCTGTGAACACATTGCTTTCAGTGTAATGTGACGTTTCCTGGGCTGGAGCCAGGACTTTTTTTTTTTTCCTCCCCTTTCCTTCCTCCTCCTCCTCCTCTGCTGGTAGCTCCCTCTTACAAGCACGTGATTACACGCGGCTTGTGTTTGAAGACTTGGCAGCCAAACAACTCGGCCACATGCTATTATAAACTACATGGGGTTTTGGCAGGCAGCGCGATGACTGTGCAGACTGAAAAGCCGGCAGGCTACAGTGAAAGGAAAGCCTCCCGTACCTCTTTCACCTCCTTCTCTGCGGTGTTTACCCAAGGGCCTTGACACAGTGGCCCAGTTAGCACCTGCAGGCCCGACAACAGCCTGGAGCTCAGCCAAAGCCGTTTGAGGAGGCAGCCAAGAAAAGCGACCGACAATAGACAACTCTCACTCTTCACCTCCACGCCGCCTGGCGCTTTCTTCGAGGAGCAACGTTGGAGGCCAGAAGCCAAAAGAAACCGTATCTTTTGCGGTTAAGCCAGTTGGAGACGGTTGTGGCTGCAGCAAAGATAACCTCATTAGTGTTACGTGCTTTATGTCCCTGTTAAGACACAGGCTACACCCTAAATACAAACTAATTTAGCATAAAAAATTGAGCATTAAAAATATAGTTAAAAAAAAACGCCTTTTCTCCTGAGGGTTAAAAAAATAAAACATATAGCACAGTGCTCAGTAAACTTTATCTGACTTCATCCAGTTGAGCAGTCCTACAATTTGCACATTGGAAATTGTTATTTTAGTGAAGTCTCTTGACGCTATTCTGGTACCAGACCATTTCATTTTTACTCGACAGCTTTCAAGTAAAAATAAGACTTATTTAGGCAAAGTCCTTATAGATCTGCTTGGTTTTACATTACAAAATAAAAAACACTAAAGTATTAAAAAAAAAAAGAGTATAATTTTGGTGACTCTGCTATAATCAGAGACATCCATTGGAAAAAGAGTGGCAACAATAGGTTGGCTCATTTAAAAACAATCTAGTGGACTCTTGCTGGTTTCCCCAATGTCACCGACCCCAGCTTTGATCATATTGTTGCAACACATTTGTGTGACAAAGACTTTAAGGAGACGGTTACACTTGACATGGTTTCATGCTGCAAAACTCAGCATATTTTGCATCAATATCCCTTTAGTTACCAAGCGCATGCAAAGAAGGAACCACGTGATCAGTGGTGCAAAGACAGCCCAACATCCTAACCACACAGTGCATATAAAACCATACTGTACATGGTGTAGGGACAACAGGACCTTGCATACCGTGCCAAAGGTCAGTACAACACACAATCTGAACAGGAGTCTATATACATGTGCACTGTATGTATCACTATATGCAGTCAGCCTATATAAAACTCAAGGAGACTTTGCTCAACAGTGTCATTTGACCTTGGCTCTACTTTAATGCCGCTGCCTAAAGGGGCTGGTGGATGTCTTTGTTTGTCTCCGTTTCATTTGGCTATTCCCCTTTCTGTGTTTGCCTTCATTAAAGGGCAGGTGTTGAGATATGCTGAGTGGGAGTGGTTGTAAAGGACGAATGGAACCAGCAGTGGTGTGTGAGGGGGGGGCTTGTGGTTTCACTAGCAACTGATCAAATTACAGCAGGCATCAGTAGCTCGGTTTCCATTAGAAGCAAGGAAGTCAATCCTCCAGGGTCGATTTGGGGGTGAAAAAAAAAAGATGAAAAGTGTGACATATCTAATGGACGTACAACATTTGCATTCAGGGCTCATACACATTCTGACCAATGGATTTCCATGACTTTAAACCAAATGTCCATGACCAAACATTTTGTGAAATCTCAGTGTATACATAAAAAAAGTGAGAAAATGTAGTATTTAAACTAACAATGAGGATTCCAAAGCATACAGTAAACCTTAAATGACTATGACACAAATAAATAAATGACAAATGAATGAGAGACAATAGTTTGATTAAAAGAATAAACATTTATATAGATGCCTGTATTGTATGCCTGCTTATATTTTGAGCGTCTTTCTTTTAAAAAGCACATTAATTATTCCAAACTGAGCGTAAATGAACGTCATGAACACATGAATATAACACATTTCCATGACTTTTCCAGGCCTGGAAATAACCATTTTAAAATTCCATGACTTTTCCCGGGTTTTCCATGACCGTATGAACCCTGGCATTTAAAATGCGAAAACTTTTTGCGTTTCAATTCAATGGAGACGAGCAGCGTGGCCCTCAGCGAGGGGTCGTCCAAAAAGTCATTTGCAGGAAGTTGCCGGTGGCGATTAGCTCAGCTGAGAGGCAGACACCTCCATTACAAGAAGGCCGTGCACTCTGAGCAGGTACAATTAGCAAAGCACGATCAAATGGGTCTGTTGTGAGGAGCGCGGCATACTTATTCCTCTCCTGAAGACATTTGTTATTCAAGGGGCTAGTGCAAGTCCACTGGGGTTTGAATGGAGGTGTGGAACAATCAGTCTTCCAGGGGCCCAACTTTATGCAAACATGTCCACAATGCAAATCACTAACGCATATAGACAATAAAGCCACAAAAGGAAATGAGCATTTCCACGTCGTAACAGCTGCGTTGTCTGTCTCTCACACAATTCAAATGATAAAAAGGAAATAAAAGATTGTATTTTTATCGATTAAAACAAATCTTGTCATTAGCGGGTTTACTTATGTATAAAAAGGTAGTGTAAACAGGTCCTAATTCATCTCTAATAATGCCTTTATACAACTGGATACATTAAAAAAAAAACTACATTTTACGAGATTAAATGTCAACACATCATGATAACGTCCTAATTTACCGTCGCCCAATACGCATATTCACTGAACAGAGCCTGAACGCATCGTAATGTAACCGAAAGGAACCTTTGTTCTCCTTCTGTCAATTAAAATGCAGATCTGTTTGCATTGTAACATTATCAGAAATCGGCGACTAGAGAAGCATAAATGCAGATGTCCTGATCACATATTTTATTGAACATTGGCGGATAACGCAAAACTTTATTCCACACTGCTGTGATTAACGTGAAACTGTGTAATTAATCCGCGGTTGGGCACGCGCGTGGAACCGCGGATTAATTAATTACACAGTTAAGCGGGGGTGATCCGTACCGATCGCGGCTCAACCGTGGTCCGCTAGGCCACTGATGTCGAGCGAAAACGTAACTTTTAACGCAATCAATGGAGAGCAGGGACCAGGGAATCCATGAACACGGTCCGGATCCAGATTCATCACGACACACTACGCATTGCCCACTAGGGCTGTGTTAGACCAGACCATGATGAGAAGCCTCCTCCCCGTCTGCCAGAAGCAGATGTGCCCGTCCTTTGGGACTCAGACAAACAAAATAAATAAAAGAAAAGAAAGTGTCTCTGCCTGCACCAGGGGGCCCCTCCCATCCAGCTCCTCCCATTCAGGCCCTTTGGCTTTTTTTTCCCTTTTACAGCCCCTGCGACACTGAGTGAAATGAATTGAAAGATCACCAATCAGGAGCCCGACTACAACACGGACATGCACCCCCCCCCACCCCCCTTCCCATCCCCCCCTATCAAACCCTGTCTCTTGTTGGGAGCCCCCGGTGGGAATGTTCACTGTTTGAAGAGTTAACTCTTTAATTCCGTCTGGAATGTTTCCTCTGGGTGGGGCAGCGCAGTGTGCTGAGCCAGACCACCAACCCTCCTCTCCTTCCACCCCCTCTGCCTCCGCCCCTTCATCTAGCTACTAAATTCAATACCTCTATTTCTGGGCAGGGGGGGGGGGGGGAATCGTCCGCACGTGGCTGTTAAGAGCAGGTCAGCACAAAATGAAGCCTGGTCGCGATTACACTTTGACATTCTTATTCAGATAAAACTGAAACCATCATTTGCATGTGAAAAGAAGAAGAAAAAAAAAAACACCCACTCTGGCATGTATAATAGATGATTGCCATCCACACTACAGTACCAAAAAAAAAAAAAAAAAAAACATAAAAAGTTAATAATCTCAGTTGAGCAAGCTCAGGTCAGTTGAGCCAGCAGAGTTGCACTTAAGCACATTTAAATAGTAATAAGCATTGCTACACTACAATGTGAGATGTGAGATTTTTTGTTTATCCAGATAAATATTTGGCGGATGACAAAAATGTCACTAATGCAGGTTTAAAAAAAAAAAGAAAAAAAAAGCATCATAATGTGTTCATCGCCGTGCACAGTTCACAGGCTCTTTGGATAAATACTTTGATGATTCATTTCAGACCTTGATAATCAATTAAATATATTTTCATTCTGTGTGGTACCAAAGGACCCACTGGTTTAAAGAATATTTGTATTTCCTCAACACAACAGACAATTCAAATGAAGTTACATGTTCCAATACTGCGTAGACAGACACCAACGCTACTGGAAACTGGAAGTGGAAAATATAATTACGCATCATTAATTTGTGCAGGCCCTTATTTGTTTCCATCCTGACACAAATTCAACCGTAGCCGTACCGGCCGGGCGGCAAAGAGCAGCATCAATCAGAAAACTGCCATTTAAAAAAAAAAAAGGCAATCCAGAGTTAAAAGCCCAGTCGCTTCCGTCCGACCCGACCGGCCAAGGCCTGCTGTCGAAGAGGCAAAGCAAGGTTCACGCAGCATTGAACTACAAACAACGCCTCATATGTGTAAACACTACGCCTCCGCTTCAAAAATACTACCGAAAGAGTGTTTCGAGAGTTTAGCACTTAATTAGAAAGCCATGTGAATGTATAATCACTTCTGACATTATTTTTTTCCCCCCCATGAAGCCTGAATTTAGCGTGCGGATCACTTGAAAACACATTTCTTAAAAACAAACTGAAGTGCTTGGGGCACAAACCTGAATGCAACACAACCATGTATCTTTTAACCGCCTGTTTTAGCAAACATCGCATTCATTTTTTTTTTAAGTTGTTCTGGTTGAACAAGTATGACGTGTCTTATGAGAGGGAAAGAAACAGCAGGTCAGCCAAAAAATGTCGAAGCGGAATTTCACTCCAGAGCGCTAAAAACGATGTTAAAATAAGACGCCTTTAGACGGTCTTCATCTGTATCGAGATCAGCGTCGTAGCCAAGAGAGGGGGGAACTTGGAAATGTGGTTAACCATTTAGTGTCCAGGCCATTCATCACAAATGCCATTAGTAATATCATTTTGGAGTCGCCAAGTCATCCAGATGACAAAAGAACCTTGTGAGGAATAAAAAGAGAGTCAAGAAAAAATTAAAAGGGCGTCAAGAAATGCAAGTGAAGGTGCATCAGGAACACATGAGAAGGAAATAAGGGACTTTATTAGTTTAACAAGGCAACCACTTCACCGTTAAAGTTACTTTTCCAACCTTCTATTGCTGAAGGGATTATCGTCACTTAAGCTGTGCAGAACAGCAATGATGATTCTTGATTCTTGGTCGCGTCGGTGAAACAATGTATTCATCGTGGTATGAAAAGCATTGTTGTCAGTCTTCGCAGCAGAAGTGAGCAGTCTGGGTTGACGTTTTCAATTCCCCGTGTAGCTCGACAAAAAAAAGGTTTTGAGCATTTCACGCGTCACGCTCTCGATTCTTAGTCCGGAGCGAGCAACTGCGACATGTTTTAAAATGGACCTTCCTCGTCATTTATCATCTGAACTACCTCCATTTGCGAGCGGTTTGTACGAATAGGGGTCAGACGGTAATTCCTGCCTTATTACATCAGCCTAACAGGAAGTCCAGTAAACAGAAGAAGACTAAGTACACCATTTGAAACCCACTGACAGTTATGGCATGTGAGGCATAGCATGTTCAGAGAGCAGAAATCGGGTCAGGTTGTGGCGAACAGGTCAGGCAGCGGGGCGCCCTGACTCCCACCGCGACGGAGAGACGTCCAGTGGCTCTCCCACCAACGCTGCAGTGGGTGGGCCGATTCACCGGGAGGGGGGGGGGGGGGGACAGATTTGTTCCACATACCACGTTTAAAAAGATACAATGTCCACCTCATTTGTCATAAATGAACCATAAACGAGGCCAAACATTCCTGCCTCTAAAAGCTCTCACACACACAATCCGTATTGATCGCTGGCTCTGCAGCCGCGCAGTGCAGCTCCCCACTTCCTGGCTGATGTGTTGCTGGGGCGACAGCTAAATTATGCAACAGCGCCGGCTCAACAGACAGGCTTCAGTGCTCGAGCGGCACGAGCAGGGCTCAAGGACGGCGTGGCTTCGGCAGTAACCGATGCCCCCAGAAACCAACGTGGTCCGTTTGCCTTTGTTGGCCACCACTTACATCGAGTCAAATGCATCCCTCACCCGAGTTGGAGACTAGCTGTGCATTCTTGTGTTCAGCGCAGGCAAATGATACTGCTGCTGCTTTTGCACTGACTTATTGAGTCGTGTGTTAGTCTAAGGTTGGCAGAATTCCCTCATTAAAAACCTCTGTGACCAAAATGATAAACTACAAATCTAATCAGACTGTAAGGGGGTAATTATCCAGCTACTGGTAATTGAGCCCGCTAAATATCTGTCCAATCAAAATGCACTTACGTTCTTGGCTGCTTCATTGAATCATGGGGATATAAAATTACACAGAGAGCACTAATGCAATGCACACAATTGGGAATAATTCAAATGTGGCCACCGATCTGTCATCTCGATGCCTAGTTTCGAGCGCTCCTGAAGCGCATTATTCCGCCCTGTGATGCGATGAGCGAGTCATGTCTCTCCCCCTGTGATCATAGCAATTCAAATGTGGACGTGCTCGGCTCGCTGCCTCCACGTCGGTCTCATTTGTCAGAGAGTGCCACGGGGGAACAAACGGACGTAAAACTTCGCAGAACGAAAAGCCACTGCTTGCTTGCTTGCTTGCTTCTACACACGCACACGCACACGCCATCTCTCAGTCACACCGTCCGGCCGGTCCAACTGAAAAGCTCTGTCGCAATCATTACAGTGCGACGTAAGACACAATCTGTGTCCCGCAGGCATGATTAAAACTATTAATCACAGAGGGATTATCGCAAGGAGCGGAAAGGGCCCGTGCACGTTCGTATGCAAGCAGGAGGGGTGGGGGTGGGTGGATTACAGGGGTCAGACAGCCTCTGTCCCACTGTGGTGGAGGCCAAAGTGCTGAGGCCGGCCGGCTGCCCACCCTCGCCCTCTCTCTCTCGCTCACTCCCTCCCTCTCCACGCGACGCCTTTGTCCATCCCCTTGTTTGACAATTATTTACTCTGCTGTTTAGGACAGGGCTGAGGTCACCACACATACATCACTGACATGAAAACACTGGCTACCCGTGTCTGTCCACCCCCATCTGACCTGTACAGGCCCTTCGCCACTCATACACTCAAAACACTTAGGAGTACAGGACTACAAGACAGACTAATCAAACGGTTGTCAGTCAACTAAACATGACCGTGTGACGCCTGCTACGCTAGCTGTTTGTTTGTTCTCATTCAGCGGCGCGTCACTCGTGTTCCACCTATTGTTTGAGAGCCACACGTGACCCTTTGCGATCACCGCTTTTAGTTTGCGAACTAGCAAAATGGGACACGGACATCCCGTTTGTCTCTCTGTAAACTGCTGTGGATGAAAAATCGGCAGAACAAGCTCTGTATATGGTCTGCAGTGGCTCAAGCGCATCACAGTGTCTCTGTGTGCTTTGGGTAAAAAAATAAATAAAAAAAAAGCCTGGCCGCATGAAATGTAAATGTTAATGTAAATGGTCCTCCGTGCGTTTGTTTCTTCTAGCTAGCCATCCCACATCGCCTCCGTCACTGCTTTTTAGAATATGATAAATGAGCTGCACCCTACATTATTATAGGTGGTCGGTATTTGCGGCATCTGCCAGGTTTCTCTCTGGCCTCTTGAAGACAATGACATCCAAAAAAAGAAAAAAGGAGAAAAAGAAAAAATACACAAAAACAGTTCCCCTGCCTCCACTGTCCCCCTCCCCCTCCAGCGGTGCAACCTGAAACTGCCTGAAGAGATGAGCCGTCATTAAATACTGCAGAGCTGACATAATGACAGGAAAGATAAAAGAGAGGAAACAAAAAAAAAAAAAAAAAAAAAGGCCAGACCAATTCTCGTCCCATAATGCCTCCCCCATCCCCCAGGCTCGGCCCGCCTCTCCTAATAAAAGACACCGGGCCACAGATAGGGCGCACTGGTCAGCTGCAACTCTGATCGTCTGTTCCGACAACGTTCACACAAAGCCTGGCAGCGTCATACCGCTTCACTCTTTCTGACACCGATGAAAACAATGCAATGACACTCCATTCCATACAAAACTCATATTCATGCGATGCGTTTAAATCGTCTCCAGCTTAATCCTTGTAAAGGGCAGAGGCTCTGGTTGATATACAATGATAATAAAACCAAGACCGCTACCGCCCCTCCTCCCACCTCTGTACTGCCGCCTTCCCTAAATTAGGAAATGTGGTCTAGAGAAGCACCATTCAAAGACATTTGCCTTTAAATAGACCGTAATAAAATCCAGACACATGATAGTCGAGCACCCTCAGCCCACTAATCAAGCTCAGATTTGCCCTCTGACACTGCCCACTCTTGTGCAACTACAGCTTTTTATATCACCCACATGCTGCTGCTGCTGCTGCTGCTCCCTTTAACTGCTACGTCTCAAGCCATGATGCTGAACCACATGGAGCTCGGCTTGGTTCCCAGTTGGCATTCCAGCGTTTTGTAACACTGTGCTGAGGCAATATTTACCTTCAAGGGAAAGTGCACTTGGCACACAGCCGAAACTCTTGGGTCGGGGTGGGAGGGGAGGTGTGGGGGGTGTGACAGGTTGCTACTGTGTACTACATCCAAACTTCCCACCCACCCAAAATCCTCGCGCTGACCCGGCCAACCACCCACAGACTCACAGCAGCGGTCCTGCCCTGGCTGACTCCGCTACCTGGATCAGAGCCAAGCCAGAGCCTGAGCAAAGCGCCAAGAGGGACAGAGAACCACACACACACACACACACACACACACACACACACACACGGGAGGGAACTAGTGAGTGTGAACAAATTGCGCCCCAGCCTGGCTCTCTGCCAGGACTCACTTAGGGAGGATTGTTAGCCACAAAAGCCAATTGGCAGTCAACCATCCACGGAAATTTGAATTGTCTCGCGAATAAACTGCTGGAGAGGTTTGTCACACGGTCAAGATTAAGCAATTGCTCACAGCAGGGGGCTGGACTGGGATATCAAACAAAACACTTAAAACGGGAGCTTACCGCTTTTAGGGTCACAACAAACAGTGTTTTTAAAAAGAAGATTAGGATTGGCAGCGGCATCTTTGTGTCAAAACATTATTTGGGATCTGGGTAAAGACCCAAAAGAGGAATTGGAGTAATAAAAAGGATGAAACGGTGCGGCTAGGAGCCAAAGCACGACACTAACCTGTCTGAAGTGATCATCAAAGCCCCAGTCGGCCTGTCCGTTAGGAGAGGTAGCGGAGTGAGGCCCCGCAGGAGACAGGCCCTCGTCGGGTTCCTGCTTCACTCTGATGGGCGGGGATGCGGCCCTCTGGGGGGCCGACGCAGAGTAACTGCCAAACGGCCGGGCCGCGATGCGGGACGCGCTCTGCTGCAAAGCCAGGGTCTGCTTGCGGAGGAACTCCAGACCGCCGGCGCTGCCCTCGTCCTCGTCGCTGCCCTCGTCCCCCTCCATCATCTCGTTGTCGTCGTCGTCGTCGTCGTCCCCGGAATCTCGGCCCCTGTCCTCGTCGTCCTCCCTTTCCGAGTCCACGCTGCTCTGATTGGAGACCCTGGGAGGTAGTAACCCGCCACCGGGGACCACCACCCCGGCCAGGCCTTTGCCCATGAAGCTGGCCCCGGACGCCCGGGCTGCCGCCAGGATGGCCTGCTGGGCGGCGACCTGCTGAGCGTACATGATGTGGGCCTCTCGCAGCTTCCTCTCCTTGCGCTCCATTTCCAGTCGGGCCTGCTGCTGGCGCTGGAGCTGCTCCATTACCGCCTCCAGCTTCATCCCCCCTGTAGAGGCGCTCTGAGGAAAGGCCACACCAGGCTCCTGAGACATGCTGGGCTGTGGGAGGAAGAGAAGGAGCCATGGATGACGTGCTGAAATCTAATTACCCCTTTATCTTATTAGACAGGAGAAAAAAAGAAACGCAAGTAAGGCCCATGCACACAAAAAACACAATAATCAAAGCTAGACTTGAACCGAGGAGCCATATTTGTACACAACACCACAACATGGGTAATCCAACTATATCATTTCCATCAGGTTCATGTAGCTGAAACTTGGAATTCGCTTTAGTTAATGTTTGAACTGGGGAACTTGTTCAAAACTTTCAGCGTAAAACAACGATACACCTGAATGTACACAAATATACACGCGTGTTCTGGTGGCTTAGGCTTTCAGCTATTTTAATTTCAATTTTAAAAGACCTGAGCATGTGTGAAAGAAGAAAACAATGAAGCAGGATCATTCACCAGCACAGTAACGTAGTAAAGCAGCCAGGCCAAACCTTTGCACACAACACACACACACACAAAAAAAAAGGAAAAAGAAAGAAAAATGAGGCTAAAGCAATACTGAAGAAACAGTTTCACGATTTCATGAGTCCACACAGATATCACAGCTGCACGTTAAAAAAGGCCAACCACGACTCTGGTAATACCAGAAGAGAGAGAGATAAAAGTGAGTTAGTTATTCACCAACTAGTATTACTATGACGTTTTGGAGGAGCAGTAGAGTCCCATCAACACACACGAATAAAAAGGCCTTTAACAAAACCAAGAGGCGTAACATTGGCCCCAAACGTTCATAATATAACTAACCTTTACGACCAACTTAGTGTTAAGCCGAGAGAAAGATGAACGGCGTCCAAACTTTTAAAAAAAAGGGACGTTAAGTTTAACGTCCCTTTTTGTGCAGTGTGTCTGCCGTTCACAGCCAAGAGGAAATAAACGAGTTAAAACTGCAACAAAGTGTACATATTTTCCGCATTAGCTAACGTTAGCTGCCACATCCTCAAAAAAACAACGTAGAAACATATGCGTTACGTTGATAGGTGTTATGATCAGCTACCGCACGCACAAACGCGCGCACACACACACACACACACACACACACACACACCAGAAAGTGGAACATTAACGGCTTTTCCACAAACAAAAATGTAAAAAAAAAAAAAAGTGTTGCAGTGTTTCCAAAAGATTCAATGAGTAAAAAAAAAAAAAACCAACCATAAGGTCAAATTAGCTCTAAAAGTTGTCCTTTTTCTTTTTTGTTTTTCCTCGCGCAAACCGTCCCCGTTCGGCTGGCTAACGTCTACTCTTCCCCGTGAAGAAGGCAGTCAAACCGCGACTACCGGAGGGCGTCAGGCTCGCTAAATTTAAAAAAAAAAAAAAAAAAAAAAAAAGGGGGACGTCAAGCATTACCACGACTCACCATTTGTGCCTTACTACTGCTCGAATTGTCCACCATCCCTCCTCCTTCCTTCCTTCCTTCCTTCGGCGTTCTCGTCCTTCCCCTCGCTCAAACACACTTGTAAACACACACACGCGCGCGCGCACGGTGGCTGAGACGCTCTATGTGTGTGTGTGTGTGTGTGTGTGTGCGTGCGTGCGTGCACCGGAGATATACCGCCGCGTGCGCTCTTCTGCAACGACCTCTCCAAAATGTACCTGTGTTTCTGTCTTTCTTTTCTTTTTTTCTTCTTCTTTAATGGGAAAGGGGACCGCCTGGAAAATGGCCCGATCTCATATCTCGGAGAGAGCGCAGAGGTAAACTCCCTTCAGTCGTTTTTTCTTTTTCTTTCCTCCCCTTCAATTGACACCCCCCGCATGGCGCACATCGGCTTTAGGCCCGCCCAGCGACAGCAACATGTCTCTCACACACACACACACACACAGACCCTTTCAGTTCCGTGACACTCTTCATTGAGTAGTCGCACCTATAATTTATTCATGATCCAATTTTCACAACATAGCGTTTCGTAGGATGCAGATTTAAGGTATGTAAGGAAGTAGCACCCTCAATTAAAAAGCTTCGAAATAAATGAGTCATTTCTCTGCACGTTAAACAACATGGCAGTGAGTATCGCGCAATGTTTCAATGCATTAGTAGAAAATAAACTCATGGTGGCCCTCGCAGTGAAGTGGAGTAGCTATTGCACTGAGAAAGCAGCGTGGCTCCATGCTGCCCCCTTGTGGCAACAACCACTAGATAGATGTATACTTTATTCATCCCCAAAGGGACATTTATTTGTAGCAGCAGCAGCAACAACACAAAATAACGGTTTATAACGGTTAGTGCAGCTAGCTATATATATATATATATATATATATATATATATATATATATATATATATATATATATAGTGTCTTCATTATATTATCACTCTGGACAGATGCAAACTACATTTCGTTGTCACAGTACTTGTACTATGTGCAATGACAATAAAGTTGAATCTGAATCTATACATACTAATCATTTACAGTAGATTATAGAATTAAAAGTTGATATACTAACCCCTAACACACAATCGCTACCGGAAATTATTCTCAATCATTGCAATCAGAGTCCTACACATGGAAGTATAGATAATAGCTTTATTTGAATAATGTAAACCAATAAACAGTACAATCAAAGATTGAAGAAAAGAAAAAAAGATGTTGTTTAGATAGTGTTTACCATCATAAAAATAACTGAGTTATTGCATTTAGCACTCAATAACACAACATTGTCACAATGCTGTATAACAAGCAGATTGTCCCAATAGTTGCATAGTACAGGTGAGTCAAGTGTACTTGCTACTGACCACTGGTGTTAAGTGCAATATTTGTGTCCAGAGAAACGTCGTGCAGAGCCAGAGGGGGATCTATACACTTTAAATGCAGCTGTTGCATTTAAAGCATTTACCTCAGGCTTGTATCAAGTGACTCACACTCAAGTGTAACAGCAGAATCCGCTTTCATCTCCAAGTCACCCACATTAGAACAACGGACACCTTGCATCTTCCTCTTCAACGGTCATACTCTTCCCAGTCCTTGCAAGTCTTTACGGCGGTCAAGCGGCCCGCTATACCTTTCATTTGTAGGACTCAGAGCCCTGGCCTTGTAACAGCCAGTGTGGCCTGCAGGTACGTAAAACAGCAGCCACCCATCTATCTATCCTGACCTCTACGCACTAACACAGAAATCAATTCAAACTCGCTGTTTATTTGACTCATTTGTGGAAAAGGGCAAACTACTTTCTGGTTGCTCACACTCACACACACTCACACACACACACACAAAATCAATCTCCTGAAAAAGTGATCGCTGTCACTTAGATATTTTGCTTTTTTTTTTTGCTAATGCAATTTAAAAAAATAAAATATGACCCAGACTGCGACAAGAGTGAACACGTAGTGTGTTAAGTGGGGAAAAAACGAAACCAAAAAAAAAAAACTGCCATTTTCAGCACATATGTAGAAAACGGCAACAGACACGTCACAACAACAAGAAACGAATACAAACACAACTGATGTACGCAAATATGATCCGAAAACAGCAAGTGGATACAAATGCCTTAAACCGTATGCAAATGTAGTTTACTGGCTTTGAGCTGTAACTACGTCTAGTGTCCCCGATGAATGTACTAATAAATAAATAAATAAAATATTGTGACCCAAAATCTGGCCTCCACACACACACACACACTTGATGTGTTTAGGATGACACAGAAAAAGTAATCAATAAAATCTATTTTTGAATTCTTCCCATCCAATCCGAAATCGTAAAAAAAAAAAAAGGGGGAATTTAAATGAGAAACATGTCGAAGTCTTAATGACAAGATCAATTCCACGAGGATCTGAGATATGTTTTGCTTTCTGCCCGTTTTGCAACAGCTTTCCGGACGTTAAAACATATTTCTACAACAGAGATTGTAACTCAAAGCACTTGAGTAACTCAACTTGTGTTTTCTTTGGTTCCATTCACGGCAGTGTAACATTTGGTACTCTTGGATCACCTTGTGGGACGACTTTCTTCTTGGTATGTAGACGTTTTGCTCAACGGCAGCTTGTAAAAAGTAATAAAGTCTTTGTCTTCTCGGACGCAGAGCAAATAATATGGGCGGAGCAGAAGATAGTCCCAAAACAGGGTTCTCTTCTAGATAGCAATATTAGCTATATATATATATAAAAAAAAAAAAGAATAATTACACGTGTGCTAAAAATAAATTAAGTGATTTCACTCAATTATCTGATGACCTATTTCAATTTAGTGCTTTGCTTCATATAAAAAATAAACCATATAATTAAAGTTGTTCTTTTTGTTAGACTAGGTGTCTAGGACAGATGCATTAAAGAAAAACAGATAAACATCCAGTTAATGCAACAAGAGTCAGGGAATGATCACGTGAGGTGCCTTCATATAGTTAGTTAATTAATAACTGGAAACGACAGTAACCGTCTCCCCGCTGGGGCAACGAGGACGCATCCCATAATGTGCACGGCCACTCTACTTGGAGCGCGGGCATAGTTAGCATTTCATTAAAGTTCAATAAAAAGAAAAATAGGTCAAGCTTTGGGGTCACAGTGAATAAGGCTTGTTCTTATGGTCCCGTTGGCATCTTTCTTTCTTTCTTTCTTTGCGTGGGTTGAGTGATCTCTGTGCACGTGATCCTGCAGGAACGGGGAGTTTGGCTTCAGAGTGGAAGTCCTCAGGCAGCACAGCGGCGTAGCGGGATCAGAGAGAGGGCCTCAGGCACGGTGACTAAAGTCAGGGACAGGAACTGGTGCCGCGCCGTCGTAAAAGGTCGGAGTGACGGCACCGGGCGTCACTGCACGGAGCAGGACGGGCCCTCGGAGCAGCAGCACACAGAGGAGCCCATGGCTTTGGGCGGGATCAGGTCCAGGTCCTCGTCGTCGGGGATCTCATCCAGGCGGTAGCCGTCCTGGAGAAGCTGCTTGCTTAAGTCAGGATGGACCTGGAGGGTGAAGACATGACATCACTATAACACACACACACACACAGAGTAAGATGGCTGAACCTGGTACATCTCTCACTCAGGTTAATCTGTGTATGTATGTATGTATGTATGTATGTATGTATGTATGTATGTGTATATATATTAGTGCTGTCAAACGATTAAAATATTTAATCGCGATTAATCGCATTTATGTCATAGTTAACTCGCGATTAATCGCAATTAATCGCAATATTTTTTTGGGGGATTTTAATGCTCTTATCAACATGAAAAAGTGGATTGGCTTGCTTTATTTTATTGAAAAACAACTGCCAAACAGGGCGGTACAAAATAAAATCACTGCACATTTCAGGTAAACAAGGGTTTACAAAATAAAATTATAGAGTGCACCAGGCATGAAAACGGGTCAGGGGTGAAAAAGGTGAGAAGGATATTACCCCTCTAGGGGGTCCGGGGGCATGCTCCCCCGTAAGAAACATTTAAATATTCCATATTTTAAAGCATCAATCTGATGCATTTTGAGATGCTTTTTTTGCCAACCTGGGGAGAGCTGGAGAAACTTAACTTCAGCCATGAGTCAAAAATGATTATGGCCTCCTTACTAAGTATTATGCAAGCCATTTCATGCCAGCCTGTCACTGGGTCTAACATTTACAGTATATGAGGCACAATGTGGTAAGGGAGAGCATGGCTGCCTTTGTTAGCATCATTTATATCTTTGATGCAGAGAATGCATCTGGCGAATCCCTGCCTGTTGATTTTGGAGAATACATCTCCTAGATGAAAGGACACCTCTTGCCCTTTTATTGAGACCTTGCCTTCCAGTTTTAGCCACGACCAGTTCCAGCTGCATTTCAATCCAGCTGTTTAACAATGGCTGCATCCTTCTCCCCTAACACACTCATTCTGCAAAAATAATGTTTGTATTGGTGTTAACTTCTAGTTTAGCCTTATTCAGACCTGCCAACCTTGATATATAACCTATATATTGAAGTCATTAAATACTCGTCATGCATTATATTGCATTGCATATAATGTGTGCTGGTCAATTAGTCTAAAATTAATTCTAGACTAATTTTTACCAGCGTACTTTGACCTCAAAATGCGTATCCGCTACGCAAATTGCGTACAGGTTGGCAGGTCTGCTTATTGATAGAACGGTGGACCACTTTACCGTCTGCCTTGTCAGTCCCCTCTCCTCAAAATCTACCTCCTCAAAAACGGTAGCTAATAATGTTCCACCGGAGCTTTAGCTAGCTGGCTAACGTTGCGTTCTCTCCTGCTGTGTTCAATGTGTTCACTCGCGCTCCCTTCTGGCACGCGCACCTGTTCGCAGTTCACTGAATATCATTCATTTTGCCGTATCGCGCTCACCGTTCATTCATTTCAAACCGTAACGTTAGCCTAGCTTCCAAGCCCAAACGGCGTGCCTATTGTTTTGCTTCCGGTTGAGCTACATCCGGCGTGGTGCTCGCGGGAAAAGAAAAAAAAGAAAAATTAAAATGCGTTAACGCCGTTAATAAAATTGACGGCGTTAAAATTGGTTTGCGTTAACGCCGTTAATAACGCGCTAATATGACAGCACTAATATATATATATATATATATAGACTTTTTCATACCCCGTGATTACTTGTGCCTGTTGCTGTGACCCAAACATAATACATTTTTTTGGTTTAAAATCGGGTGGAAACTGTGCTGACCAAAGCAATGTTTAAGTGAAAGAAAAATAGAGCCACGGTTTATAATGACACAAAAAACAATCTTTTAACCTATATGGATGGCCCAAAAAGAGATTATATCACACCCACACAGCTACAGTCACACAGCCAGTTTGCCTGTGTGGAACGTGGGATTACCAAAGCATGCCAAACTCACCTCAGCTGAAGAGTATCCTGAGGAATACTGCTCAAAATCGATCTCTTCGTCGCTGTAAGGACAAGTAGGACAGGTTCTGTCATTCTGATGGTAACAACTGTGTGTGTGTGTGTATCTGGAACTGGAACGTGTCCAGGTGGCATGATTTTATTGCGACATGTAAAACGTCTAGTGTTGCCACTAAGAAGTGGTAACAGTAAATCGGCAAGTATTTCAGTGCTCAGTTTGCTGCATATAGAAGGAATTCAACAACGCTGTCATGTGTATAGAGGCAAAGTCCCAACCGACACCTTTTTTTCCAGGAAAATAAATAAAATAATAATATTTGATATATATAAAAAAGAAAATACAGTTTTTAGCTTGCTTGAATTGCGCCATGAATTGCACATTTATTAGTTAAAACGATTATTTTGCATGTCAACAAAGTCACGTTTTGTACAAGTGTGAAAATACAGAATCCACATCCAAAAGTTATGCTACGATACCGGTGTGTTTCGGACCGGGACTTACTCGCACAAAGTGTGACGAGCTTGTGCGCGGATAAAGCTAAGCTACCTAACTAGCTAGCTAGCTAGCCAGCAAGCCATGGTTGTAGCGCCCATGTTGGCGTCGATGACATCACCGTGCGATGATGTCTTTCAGTGAGCGGCCTCACACAAAACCAAAATCACACTATGATCAAACCGCGAGATTATGTTTTGAATTGACACATTTCATGTGTAATTCATGGCACAGTTTGAGCGGGATAAAAAAAAAAGATTTGCCTCTTTCCGTTGACTAGCACGAGTCCCATGGTGGAAAGGGGAGGGACTCCGCCTCCATACCTGGTGTCACCTTACCTGTCTGAGTCCACGGCAACCAAAGCGTCCTCAGCGTGCTGACTCAAAGCAGCGTAGCCCTTGTTATACTTCACCGTCCTAAAAGTAGAACCAGAAAGTGTAAAAAATAAATAATGGATCATCTCCTCCTTTGAGTCTCTCCTCGGCGTACCTCTTCGCTCCTTGCCTGGGCTGATGAGTCACCGGAGGTCCTGATGAGAGAGCTTTCTTCTTCAGTGCCTTCCTCGCCATCTCCCTGTGCTTCTCTGGAAATAATCAGAAAAAATGTTTTTGTGTCGACTGGGACTGACTGGATGAGAGTCAGCGCAAAAAGGTCACAGAAGAAGTTTGTAAAGAATATTTTTCGTCTCAGTGTAGGATTTGAGATTTCCCGAAACTTCCTACACACACACACACACACACACACTCTCTCGGCAAATGGAAAGTCTTCGAGAATAACTGACGTCACTGTCGTGGTGCAGATTCAACACGTTTACAAGACTGATTGAGATCAGGGGAAAGAAAAGCAAATCAACATCCCCTGTATGAGATGCTACTCATATATAGAGCTCACGGCAAAACATATAATGTACTGGAGTTTCTTTTTTCACTATGTTCTTGTGTTATTTCAAACTCTGTATCTCCACACCTGCTGGCATGTGTGGAGATACAGATTTCTGAAACTAGGGCTCTCTTTGCCGAAACTCTACACACGAAAACCCCAAAAGTATACAAGAAAAACTACAAAATATCTTACATCGCTACAACAATTCATTCAAAGCTATATAAACTCTTCTTAAAAAAAAAAAAAGACTGCACACTGATGTTCTAAGAGTAAAACGCTAGTATCTAGAGGCTTTTGGTATTTTCAATTTACCATATTGTACTGTAAACTAAATAAAGTATATTGCAATAACAGTCCTTCAACTCTATTGCCAAACTGGACCTTGTCACACACACACACACCAAAGAGCAGACCTGAATCATATTCACACACCATGCGCTCCAATACCCATACCACCATACTGCCATACTGCTCATATGCCAGAACAATATTTACTAGGTCCCAATACATAGAATGTCAAATGCAGTATGCCGGAAATACAAAATGTCCTACTGCATCCGGATGCATTTTGCGTAATGCACGCCAGCAAGTGGGTCAAAGTTCAAGGTGCAATGTTATGAGAAAGTAGTATGTCCCAATTGAATGCATACTGCATGCTACAGTTTATGTGTACTTTGTGAGGGCAGCTGCAGTCAGTACTAAAAGAAAAAAAGATGCAATTTGTAACACAGTGATGGTTATCAAGCTCTGATTTGTGTGTGTGTGTGTATATATTTATGTGATACACATTAAAGTTTAAATTGGGTTTAATGCCAAAAGTAAATGATTGATCATAATCAACTCCGTTCCAGTGCCAGTTATATACTGAGCGTTGAGTTGTGAACATATTTAAAACAGAGAGGCTTTAAGAGTCTGTGAAATATACGTCATGTGTCTTTTGCAGTCTCACATGACGAGATTCACACCCGCCGACACTTTACCGTGCATAAAGTCCAACAACGCCTCTTCTCTGCGTGGGAATCCTCCTTGTCCGTGACATTTGCCTGGCTTCACTCTGGAATGTGCGGCTGCACAAATACTTTCTTTCCTCGTAGACACCAAATAAGTATCTGCTGCATCTTAGAGTCGTCAGTCAGCAGCACAAAGTGCAGACATGTTTGTTGCAGAGACCTTGACAGCATAGGGTTGACTTGTCTATATGGAACGCTTTCTATACACACCGTGGGAGATTTTGCTCATCAGTGTCACATGACTCAAACTCTCCAGACACACAGTCTTTAGTGTGTGTGTGTGTGTGTGTGTGTGTGTGTGTCGTTCAACAGTGTGAACCACAATTGAACTCATATGAACAGTTAGGAAGTGACTCCTGGTCTACAGGCGGGTAGCCTAATGGCACTGGTCACGATGAGTCAAGAAAATGCTTACGTAGTTTGAGGTGGATGGCCGGAGCCCTGGACATGATGTAAGGTCCTCTTTTCTCCAACGACCGGATCCCTCCATCCGGGGCCTTAGGTCTTGTGCCGTTACTGGGGCCCTGCGCTCGGAGGAAACGAAGAATAATCAGCGTGCGGTCGACGACGACTAGGGGGTCAATTCCAATCTCCACCCTTACGGACTCACGGACTTTGAGGCGCGCGCCCGCGAAGTCCGTGAGGGTTTAGGGGTGTCCCATTGTCACAACGTAGAGTGCTCGAGGCTCTCTGGCAGACATTTTGAGCCCTTTATGATCCCTTTCCGTAAGTCAGCATTAGATGCTGACTTTGCCTAAGGGAATTACCCACAGTTCATAGCAATGTGACGTTAAACACGCAGTTCCCAATGGAAGCATGGAGACGTAAACAAAGAGACACGTGGGCGTTCAGCCCGATAAAATACATTTACACTACAACATTACGGATTAAAGATGGAACATGAAATCAGAGGAATGCAAGCAGAAAATATATTTATAAATATTTTGTTTACATTCATCAAACATTTCGTTTTGACAAAAACAAGTAAATATATCATCTAAAATGACTTCTCATCTAGTGAGGAAGACGTTCAAATCAGTGAATAAAAAGTATAACATAAATACACAATATTTTTTATGTAGTCACGTGATATGTTGCAGCAAAGTGCCGTCCCATTCATATTCACACCAGTTCAAGCCCTCACAGCCTCTCAGCAGCTGACGTCAGTGAGTCCCTGAGGGTTCAGGGTTTGAGGGTTCAGGGTGGAGATTGGGATTGACCCCTAGAATATAATAGCGATTAAATGGCGCCACGTAAACAGCTAAACGAGCAGAGTGTAAAGTTGTTTTTAGGGTCGTCACAAAAGCTCCAATGTGATTAAAAAAATAATAATACAAAAAAAAAAAAGGTTAAACTTGTTCATCCACGCTTTTTTTTTTGCTTTTTTCCAAAACTCCTCAAAATTTTCCCAGCAGTCCATTCGGTCTACCAGAAGATAAAATCAATTTCACGTGTGCAGCAGCTCATTAATTACGTCACTCGACGTCCTGTAGAGTCAAACTTGTCAAAGCCCAACGGACGGATAGTCTCCCCTCGACAGTCATTTAGCTATCACAGCTCCTCGAACTGTCCGAGCTCGTCCACTAGCCTCCCAGTTACTATTTACAAGCTAGCGTTAGCCGGATTAGCTCGAGTCGACATTACCGACACAACTTGTGGCTGCGCTTCGAGCAGGGTGTCCTTCTCCGGCTCCTCCATGATGTCGTTCATCATCTTGGCTTCAGCTGTCACAGTTTACCCCACGACACGGCCATGTTGACAAGAGCCCCCCCACGGCGCGGGACTTTGTTGTTTTCTCTTCAGGGGAAGGTAGGCACTTCAGTTAGCTACGCTGTGTGACAGCTTCCATGTCACTTCCGGCAAGATTTACAAAATAAAAGTCTTTCCTCGCTTATATGTTGTGTTAAAAAACAAACATGCGTGTTGGCTAAGAGTATTATTCAACCGCAATGTTTGTTTTTGTGTCGTAGCGTTTTCGTAGTTTGTCACTAAATCATCTAACCAAAACTAAAAGCCCAGTTAAACTAGAAACACAAATAAGTTAAGAAACGGGGAAAACGAATACATTATAACATGTATTTATATATCTAGAATTGTGTAGTTTAATACTAATTATTCGCTATTAAGTATTACAAACCTTTAGTTTTGTAATACTTCATAGCGAATAATTAGTATTAAACTCAATGAAGGATGGTCTCTTGTTCCGGTTTACCAGAGTAGATGCATTGCATTTCCAAAAAATACAAAATGGTGCAATAACTACCGTCTATTGCTTTAATTATTATTTTTGTTTGTATTATTATAGTGCATGCTATCTCTATCCCCCTCACTGTTGTAATGAACAAGCCAGAAAGATTCCAGCCTCCTGTCGCCATCTGGTGGTTGAGAAAAAAACCTTGACTGTCTCCATGAGAAAATATCATCACATTTTGCAATGTTAGGCTAAATAAAACAAGCAAATGTTTTATAATAACAAATAAAATACATTTTATGTGGTTAATGCTTTGTGAAAGCTCTGTCGTCATATAGCTTGTGTTGTCACTTCTCCTGTTGGTGTGACTGACTTTACAAACTTATTTGTATTTATTAAAAGAGGGTTACATTGTGGATAATGAGTACAGCCAACACAAAACATTCTTAAATTATTGGTTTTCTTTATTAGGTCCACCATTTTGTACACAACAGGACAGCATGGATTTAAATCAACAATATAGACATATTTGACAGGAGAGAATCGGGGGAGCTCATCTCTTTAAAACATCAAATGACCTGCGGAGAGAGGAACACAAGATATTTTCAGCTGTAAGGAAGTAATATGCAACATAATGCATGATCTGCTGTACATGTTTAGCGTAGGCCAGAAAACTCACACAGGGTTTGAGGCAGTGTTGGAAAACATCAGTACAACTTTGACTTCCCAAGCTACATGTAGTGCAGGCTCACCTTGACAGTCTATAACTTGTCAATGCCCAGCTCTTCTGGTGTTGAGATACCCAGTTCTGACAGGGTCGGCTTTAGCTCTTGGATCAGGTAGGGATAGATGTCTTTGTGAGGGCCTGCTTTGTCCTGCAAAGCAAAACAAAACAAATCAACGTGTTGCAAGAAGCAATGATTAGTCTTAAACAATACAATCTGGTGATTCATTTGCTATTGGAAGGGGGGTTGCATTTTACATTTTTAAATGTTCTTTTTCTTACTATCATTAAATATTTTTGCTTAATCAAATTGTATACTTTTTACCCCAGTATTTGAGTGAATTTTTAATATTTGTGCTTTATTTCTGAATAAAGTGTTGGATACTTTTTAATTTAAGTGTGACAATGTGAACTCCTAATGTGGACATATCTGATGCGCTATAGTGACAGATTCCGTTTCCTTAATTATGTTGAGGCGATTCACTGAAACCATGGTCAATAAAAAGGTTTGTGGCGGCCCATAAGTGAACCTATTAAGGGACGGTCACTCGCCTTAACGGCCTCAAGGATGCGGACGGCGCTGGCCAGGTCATTCAGTCTTCGGCAAGCTCTTAGTGCCGAATCCAGGATCTTGGCCTCGGGTACCAGGTCATACCCAATCAGGGTGTTCATGCCTTTTAATTAATAGAAAAAAAGCCTCATTACTTCGAAGAATTAGCAATAATAAGAACAGATACAAACAACAAATGAGAAAAAAAAATGTAAATCTAATGAACCATTAACTCATAGAACATTCCAATTTTGCGATAGGTGGTTATAGTGGTTCCAGTCAAATATATTCAACACAGGTCTGATATTTGTCTGAATATTTTTCAAATGAGCCTAATTACAACCATGACAATGACCCAACTCGGAACAACAGGCAGAGGACGCGTCATCAGAATGTAATTAGCACAACTTGTCAACAAAGTCACCTTTCCTCAGTTCCCAGGCATCGATGTCAGGTTTGCTGAAGTAGGTGATCCAACGGGCATCAAACTCCTCGTCTGACTCCACCTTCCCATGGGAGTAACATCTGGAGGCCAATGGAGCTGGAAAACACACGAGGCGGAGCATAGATTGCTTCACATGTTTTTAAATATAAGTGACATAATAGAAGTTGCAAGAACTTACAATAAGTACATGTAATGTATTAATAAATGCATGCATGTCCTACAAAACCCCTAACACCAGCAGCAATAGAAGAGAAAAAAAAGGTGCATGTCTAGAATTGGCCAAATCATGCTATGACAAGTCATAGCATGTTGGTTGTTTTCATATTACTGTCGGTGAGCAGGAAACAGAGACATTGAGGAACGGATGACTTGTTTCAAGACTAAAATGGTCCCTTCAATAAAACCTCTAACAACTGTTCTCACTCTTATTCAGACTTACAGTACCACAATGACATGCAAGTGCACACTGCACAGGTCAAGTAAGTCCAACTCCAGGATTTCTGCACAGCACATTCAAGTTAACTTCTATCTCCTTTCCTCAACACTACAAATCAAACTGGAGTTAACAGCTCATTATTTGAATCCCAGTTACACAATACAATCATACATACACATATCATTTCTTGGAACTAACGAAAGTGGATTTGACCTCGCCAGCTGTTGTCTGACTAGACACCCCCACATACTGCAAGCTATACCTCTGGGAGGTCAGTTCAGGACAAGTGGAGTTCAAAACAGGACGGAGCATATTGGCATCAAAACAGGCCACAAACTAAAGCATTCCAGGCGCCCATAGCAAGCTGTATATACTTTTAAACACGTAAGCTAGGTATATAGATAACAAATCATATCGGTTACGTTGGACATTGCAACGTGTTGATAACAGCTGCGCATAACCTGCGGTCACTGACGCTCCTGAACTAACCGAGGAGGGTCATCGCAAGGTCGTGACTCTTTCGCTAACTGATTTCGCGGTTCCTCATTTAAAATACGCTCCGTGAAGGTGGAAGCACAGTCAAATGTCCGGGTCGAGACCACAAGGTTGGCAAACCACAAAAAATAATTCAATGTCACCCGAACCTATGTGCCGCACAGCAGCAGCTAAGCTAGGTGGCTAGCCGAGCGCGCTTACTGTAGCCGTTTTAGTGACAGAGTCTATTTAATTTCACGGTTATGTGTCCACGCGGAGACGGGCCTTACCTGTGTAGCAGGGTCGTGACCGAGCCAGACTCCGGGCCCCTGTGGCTGACAGTCGGAACACTGCTCGAAACATGGTACCGCGGTGGGTGCTAACCGTCCTCTGTGTCAAAGAGGGAAGACTCGGAGCGGACAAATACGAGGAGGGCGACGCGGGTCACGTGACTGACGGAGAAAGCCGAACGCTGTCGAGTCCTCGCCGCTGATGGGTCCGTTTCATAATCACGTGCTATTATAGAGCGAAGAGCTGATTTCTCGCTGTGTGTGAGGGGACACAGATTGTAGTGGGTTGGACATAATGTGTTGACTGGCATCCAGTGGATTTATTTATTCAGCTCTGACTTCTCAATTAAACTTCAGATATGATTTATTTATGAGCGCTCAAGTGACTTTGCATCATATTGCCACAGCTGTTAAGAAAAATGTATTTTAAAGTAAATGGCATCCAGTGTGTAGCAGGGTTAGTTGAGTGAGTCATGCCCCCAAAACATGTTTCCCATAATGCAACTTAATAGCATCTTTCATTAGACCCTCCATGCCTGAAAGACAACCACATCTTTCAAATTCAACACACCCCGGTTGTAACGCAATCTTTCTTTTACAAAATTGTGAGTGAGATGAGCTCACCGAAAGAGAGAGAATTGAACTTCATTTGCTAATAATAGAGGTGGAGTGTCCCTTTAACATCACTGCAGAAGTCAACACACAATACCAGCAGAGGGAGCGCTTGGTCTAAACTTCTCTCTGGAGCCCTGAGTGCGCTCAAAGCATGTTGGTTTTATTTATTGGTCCAGCAGCAAATGACTTTTATAATAAATGCATGTGAGGAGCTGAAGAACTGATCGATTCCATAACAAAACATCAAGTTATCATTTAAGGAGGTAAAGTTATGTTTTTAATGAACTACAAATGACCGTGTATGTAGAATTTCTCTCATGTTGACAACATGGATGAAGATATTCATCCATTTTATTTTATTGTGTGGATGCAAACACATCACATGCATGCACAGAGGCCGCGTTGCCCATGTAACCAAGGTATAGCGGATTAAACTGGTGTGTACGTGTGTGTGTGTGTGTGTGTGTGTGTGTGTGTGCGTGTTCTTAGTGACGTGGTAAACTCTAATCCGCCCTAAGCCCAGGGCACCACACTGGATGTCCATTAGTGTAATGTGCTGCTGCACATCTTCCCTTCTCTATCTCTCCCTGTCTCTTTCTTTCTCTCTCTCTCTTCAGTATCTTTTTTTGTTATTGTTCTTCCATGCTACACCACAGTGCTTTAGATATCTGCATTGACGTTGCTTATTTGAGCCATTTAGCTCCAGTTTTAGAGCAATTTACGACTAGTTAGGATAAGCTCGCTGACCTCTCACCTCCCAGTGGATAGGTCTCAAGTTGAAGCGTTTCTTGGTGTGATGAGCATAATATAATGTTACAATTTTGTTACATTGTGGACTGTAAAAAAAAAAATATGACATAGCAATAGCACTAACAGAGAAGTCTTCATAGGGTGGGTAAATCTGCTGTGATGTATTTTCTTCCTTTATATAAAGCTGGGTCATGTGACGTGTGCGGAGGGTCAAGATTGAAGTCCCTTCACAACTATCGCCCCTCGGCGTCAGCGGAGGAAATGACTGTTGACGCCACGGAGAACTCAATCTCCCTGAAATGAGAAAATTCAACGGAACATGATATGAGAGGAAAAGGGTGTGATATTTGAGAGCAGATGGGATTGTTTTCACCGTAAAACCTCTGCCTTTTTTTAATTATTATTTATTTACATAATTAATAAAAAAGCACTGCGTCACATTCCAAGTGGATCTTCATCTTCTTTTCACCCGATGCATGTGCTGGAAAAACTCCCATTCTGATCACTAAAGGTTTTTATTTTTATTTCTTGTCTCGCATCCAAGTACCACTGTGTCTCAAGAGTAGTTTTTACATCACAGTCCCGGTTGTCGCTTGTGTCTTTTTGAGGGATTTGAAGCTACACCTGTCATACAAAAACTGTCACAAACGTCTCAGACCTCAGGGTGTTTACTCAGCGCACAAACACAAACAAGTATTGAAAGTCATACAAATAGAAAGGAAGCTCAGTTTGGTTCTACAGTAATGATGGTTTTATTGGCATTTTCCAAGGTATTATTTTACAATGATGGTCACAGTCCATAAAGGTTAAAGAGACATGAAACAAAAAGAGTGACACTACTGCAGATAAATATGGGCCTCTCCGTGTGGCCTACATATGTAGCATGCGGTTGCCATGTCAGGATATTTCTGTCTGAAGAAATGAATAATTCAGTGTCTTCTAGCAGCGGTCGGACATGCATAACACACTTAATGCACTGCTTGATACTGCTGGGGTTGAGACGTGGGTAAAGCAGTCTGGCCTGGCATGTGGAGAGGTTGTGACCTCCCCTGTAAACTTTGCTTAACAGTTGAATCGCTTGCTGTTGAACCCTTGACCTTTTTTAGCAGAGCTCCACCTGCGTTTATCATCGATCACAATGTTACCTGTTATGTATGGTTAATGCCCAAATATTTTTCTGACGCCGTAACACGAGTCCCATCGACGATGCTGTTCAGACCACAGCCGAATGCAAAATATTTGCTTATGCACTGGGGCCTTTATGACAATATTATGGATTACAACAAATCAATTCAAGATTCAACCCTCGCTTTTTTGACTGGTCAGATTTAGCTCCCTGAGGAAAAGGTTTAATACTCTACAATTAATGGCATCGAATTGCGTTAATACTGCTCCACCTAAGAGTTGGTTCATTAGTGGTCAGGAACAACAAAAAGAAAAGTCACGTCTTCATCCGAACGGCTCCACGTCAGCATTAAATGACTTGGTGTTATTCAAACAGTGGCCTTGGCTACAAGCTGTGAGGGCTGCACGTTCACTATATTCACTGTGGCCTTATCATGTAGCATCACAACACCCTAACTGATGAACACGGACACAACGCCAGGACACTGACATGATGGGGGACGGTCATGTTGGTACATACAGTTTATATTACACACACAGACTTAAAAAAGAAGAAAAAAAAAGAGCGATGAAGAAAACGGGAACAAGTGCTCTAAGTCGATGAAGCCATTTAAGAAGCGCTATGTACAGCGTGGAGACACTTTTGAGTGGATGATGTGTAACCGAACTATATATTTGTTAACATTTCAAAAGAGCGACAACACAGAACAACAGACAACAAGGGGAGGGAAGTGAGAGGCATAATCGAGAGGTGGGGGGGGGGGGGGGGAGGAATGTATGATATGTGAATGTGTGCAAACCTCTATCACAATATAAGCATGGTTTTGCAGCGCCTGCTGTCGAGCATTGGAAGTGGGCGCTGGGCGATGGCGGGGGTGAGAAGGGGAAGGGGTGGTGTTGTTTCTTTAGGGTGATTGGGGTTAAAACGGGGATGAAAGCACTTCTTTTCTTCTTCTTCTCGCTGCAGTTTAGCCACTGCCCAACATCTTTGTAGCGCGCTGGTTGGCCTCGTCAATCCTGGTCTTGTTAGAGTCGGCCTGAAAGAGACGCGCGCACAGTTCAGCCAGCGGGCGGCGAAGGTGTGGGGGGAGGGGTTACTTTTTTTAAAGGGAGGATGCAGGTTTAAGCATAACTGTGGCTATCTGTGCGTGAATCCATGGGTCATGCTGACTTTGCGCTCACCATCTCCGTTGTAGAGCTTCGAGGAAATGAGGGGTCACAAGAAACAACCTATGCGAGAGCCCCTTTCAGCTTGCCTAACAATCACGATCTTTGCATGAAAGTTATCCGGCCTCTTATCGGCTGACCTAATCCCCCTGCATATTCACATTACTGGGAAATACGCTCGAAATAAACCACAGATATCCTTTAATGTAGATAATCGTACTGATTTCATTGACAAAGTGGACAATATGGATGCGTAAACACTCAGCTTTACACCCAGATTGTGTCCATTGGCAAGTAAATCAGCCGCATCCGCTGTTACATAGCCTAGTACTGAGCATGTAATCCATGCTAAACATCAGCTAAATACTCCATAGATTAGCTAGCATTTGCTCTAGATTTGCTGCCTTTCGTTAATTTACTTAACCCTCAGTTATGAGATTACATTGATAAAGGCAAATAAATGGTTATTTATCGGCCTTTTAATACGACAAAACTCCTTCTTGATCCTCACACTGTAGATCCATATTGCCGATATTATATTTAGAGCACCACACCTCTAAATGTAAACTCTGTTGGCACTACATTTCTCCACCTATGATGATAGTTTACTCAACCCAACTAGGACAGGTTGTTGCAGAGTAACAACTCAAATCAGACTTGTTTCCACAATACGTATGAATTTAGAACGGCGAAGAGGCAACAACATGAAAGTGCTGCACTTCTCTAGAAATGTCGCACCCTTTCCCACCAACCGAAATCCGATATTCTCATCGAGCCGTACCTTCTCCATGATCCTGTCGACCTGGCGGTTCTGGGTGTCGATCTCCTGGCCCATGTCCAGGGCCATGTGACGCAGATTGCCAATGATCCCGCCCACCTGCTCCAGGTTCTCATCCATCTCGTTCTCCCGGGCGTCCTCTGTTACCCTGGAGCACACAGGAGGAGGGAAGCGGGCCAAAGGATCATGTTGGGATCCATCACATTGTGCTGGAGAGCACCAGCCTCACTATAACGGCGTGGCACGGTACGCAACATATGTCTATAAAGTAAATAAGTCAGTAAATAATGAATCACAATGTTCTTGGACTTCAAATGTGTTATATGACCACATGGCACACTTTACAATCACACACTTTATGAGCCGTCTGGAGATTCAGTACCACGGACAGCACTCTACATCGTTCTGTGAGAGTCCGGTTTTCTCAGCTGGGTCACAAGATAATTAAAACACAGCTCTGCTACACACATTTGAATTCATTGCTTTTTTTTGTGGATAGTTTTACCTGCTCAAGTTTTGAACATTTTATCCCAACGACAAAGTTTAGGGTTTGACTTTTAGACTTCTGACGCTAGTGATGGGGGAGGAGGGTCAAAAGTAGACGTTTATTTTGAAGTGGTCACAAGCGAATAGGCTGGAAACTAGTGGAACAACACATATCCATCAGGTCGTCGTGTCCAAATTTGTTGCAATTTAGTTTTTCATTTTGCTGTATTGAACCCTTATTGCTGCAGAATGCGTCCTGGTTCTTCTGCACAGTCCTTCAATCTGTAAGCCTCAAAACATCAAAGTGAATTGAGATTTAAAAAAAAAATCTGAAAACACAGGTGAGCAACTGACACTATGCCCATAATGATGGTGATGAAGTGTCGAGATGAGTCTGAATGGGGCCATTTATTCCAGGATGAGTCTAAAATAATATTCCGTGAACAATATCACACAAACCAGCACTTATGCAAACACACACAAAGCAGCAAGCTTGCCAGCTACACACACAAAAGGGACACACACACACACACACACACACACACACACACACACTACTTACCTGCGGATGAAGCCCCCGCTGATGGCCATCTGTTCACGTTCGTCCATCACTCGAGCCCCCGGCTGGCTGTTCACCACTCCATCCTGGTTCGCTCCCCAGGCCTGGCCCCCGCCCTTAATCCTACCACACACACATTTCAGTCAGGGCCAGTTTAACTGCTCCGTTGTGTGCTTGTGTATCGATGCTTGTATATACTGTGTGTGTGTGTGTGTGTGTGTGTGTGTGTGTGTGTTTGCACTTGTTTGTGAACATTACCAAGACTAGTTGTGCTGCGGGCGTGCATGTGAGGTTGTGCATATGCATTTCCACGTGAGTGCTTGTTTTCTAGCAATTCACAATATTCAAAACTCACATACTGTGTGTTTTTGAAATGCGTCGCATAATTGTGGTGTCAAGCCAATTATCCTGCTAGAAGCGGCCTGCAGGCCACGTGTGACAGACCTACATATGAGCGTTTTGCAATCTGTGGATAATTGATCCGACATGCAGATCAATGGATTATGAGCACAACAAGCCGTGTTCGAAAGGTTCTCCTCAAAAAAAGGTAAAACCATCTCCCACCACGAGCACAATACAGAAGAGCACAAACACAGAACACATAATGACCAGACTCCGGCCGGAGGGGACACGAAAACACACGTGCAAAGTCGAGAGGACGTGCGAGGCGGAAGACATGGTGCACGACGTTTAACACGGGGGAGGGGGAAACACGCAGAGAACGAGCAGGATCAGACACACGCTGTATCTAGTGAAAGAAAGCCGAGCAGTTAGATCCCTTGTGGAAAACCATATTCCAAAAAATAATAATTAAAAAAAATAAAACAGTGAATGAATGGTGATCATTTTGCATGCAAGACCGAGTAATACAGTAGTAGTAGTGATGAGCCCTTCATTTCATCTGGATGTAGGATGATACTGTATACAGTCAAATAGGCAAATCTAATTCTTAGCATTTTGTTTTATTATGCTCGGAGCATCTGATGAGCGGAAGTCACAGTTTAAATAAAAAAAAAAATCTGTATTTGGTCACTCTTCAATGAAAGATGAGCACTATGAGGTGAACCACGCCCACCAGGTGCTCCATTTTATAACAACAAGCAAGAATTATTCTTCACATGCTATTTGACACTGGCATATAAAGACGTGTTTATGAGATAAAAACACATGACCACAACCACAGGATCACATAACAAGCGGTTCGTGAGAGGGAGGACCAGAGAGCTATAGAGAAGACAAGATCTGAACCCAAAAACAATCATGTATGGAAGCGGGACCAAAAAAAGAATGGACCAGGTGGAGGCAGCAAACTGCTAATATACCTTCATAACAGGAGGCAAAAAAATAAATAATTCAAGCCAAAATCAGGTGGTGACAATTAAACAAACACCAACTGCTACAAAAATGCCGGCTGTGATGCAAATAAAGCAGATTAGTTGCGTGTGCTAGTGGCAAGAATCCTGCTCAGCCCTGTTTTGGAGGAAAAAAAAATGTCTGTTAAAAAGGCCTACTCAATCTCAATCAATGTAAAAATAATAATAAACAATGAAAACAGAAAAAAGTTACTAAAATGTGTCATTCTCGGTCAGATTGAACACAGAAGATTGTGCTTTTTTGGGGTATTTGTTTTAAGTATTTCCTCAAGAAAACAGCACCTTCTACGCTAATGCAATTTAATAATTAAGGCATCACAAAACATCCTGCTGCAAACCCACCAAAAATAACCCACGTATAGCCATTTATGTCTTGGTTTGTCAGCCCCTTGTGTTTTCTATAGCTCTGAGAGAGACAACTGTATACAGTACGTGTATTGGTCCCAGAGTATGACATGAGGGCCAGAGACCAGATCACACAGCAGTTTGGCAAAACGGGCATCGGGGAATCCACCTTCATATCGAAGCGTTCACACTACAATACATGGTGTAAGAGCTTTAATATTAAAAAGGTAGCCCCCGACGTTGAGTGTGCTCAAGTTTACCTCGCTCTTGTATGAGAGTCCTGAGGGAAGACAGGCAGGGGCCAACTGAGGCATCCTATGGTTACAACTTGTAATCGGGGGGTAATTTGTCAAAGTTGGTGTGTAAAAGCTGAAGTTAGACATTTTAGATGTCTGTGTTTGATTATAAAGTTACTGGACTGGTGATGAAATCATGCCCTGACTGATGTTAAGGCTGGCTTGCAATGTAACCAGTGCATGTGCTGATGGCCTACTGTCTGAACAATGTAGAAAATAGCATACAGTCAAGAATAACTTAAGAAATCACCACATCTAAGAACTGGGACTCCAAAAATACTACACGCTGAAAGGAACAGTTTGACATTTTTTTGGAAATATGCACATTCGCTTTCCTGCAGGGAGTGAGATAAATAACTAAGAGGCTACCACCAGCAAACAGCTAGCTTAGCTTAGCACAACAGCTGGAAACCGGTGGAAACAGCTAGCCTGGCTCTCCTCGAAAGAAATGAAAAAACTGCCAACTAGCATTTCTAAAGCTCACTAATTGACAGGTTATATCTTGTTTGTTTAAATAATACGACGATGTAAATGTTAGCCGGCGGAATAGTCTGGCTTATCTACTGTAAAAACTGCAACAACGTGTTTACACTTTGTTTTCTGTCCATATTTAACAAACAAGATACAACATGTTATTTAATGACATTAGTGGTGCTGGTAGGTAGATTTAGTTAGCTTTGGACGAGCATGGCTAGCTACTTCCCCCTGTTTCCAGTCTTTGTGCTAAGCTAAGCTACAGACTGGAGAGCAGTAGCAATCTTCTCATCTAACTCTCGGCAAGAAGGAGAATTAAAGTATTTCTATACTGCAAGAGCCCCAGGTGATCAATGCATTAATATAAAAACATGTAAAACACCAAAAGAAATGGCAACAAAACGGATAAAATTCAAATGAGTAATTTAGTGGAGAAGGCAACTAGTTGATTTATTCTTTGGTTGGACTTTGAGCACAGCATGACTGCCTCATGCTGCCGGTTGGGTGGGGTTCAGAGGGGTGGGGTGGGTGGGGGGGGGGTGCCGGGGCCCAGATCCCTGCTGACACCGCTACCTGCTGGAAGAGAATCTCTAATCCAATGTGGAATGAAGGGCTTTTTTGGTTGATGACAAAAAAACAAACATCGGAACCTGTCGTGCAGATGTGTGTCGTTCATGCATGCACACACACACACACACACTCTCAACACACACGCATGCAGCACTGGTGCCTGTTCCGGGAGTGTGTTGCTGTTGTTGTTGTTGTTGTTGTTGTTGCTGTCGTGGCTATGGGCCCGACCGCTCACACCACAGGTCACCATGCTCTAACACACCAGAAGCAGGCGGGCGGATAGAGAGGCAGGAAGGCAGGCACTGAAACACATGCAGTCGGGCGACACAGGCAGCACCTACTTGTTACAGGGACATGAACATAGACCACAGAACTGTCCTAGATTGTTCAAATTCTTTTCTGCATCCTTCATGTCCTTATTGATTTGGTCCATCCCCTCCTCGATGCGCTCCAGTTGTTCTGATTACCAACACATTGTCATTGTTTTTGTTTGTTTTTTCCCAGCAAAAGAACGAAAGCACGTGAGAAGAGAAGAGAGGTGGAAGAAGTTGCGGGTGGAGGGAGGGAGGAGGGAGTAGAGAGGGTGAACAGAGGAGAAGAGACAAAAAAAAAAGACATTGACTGTGACAAGAGAGACATCAGACATCACCACCACCACCACCACCACCACCACCAGCACTGGACAGGCAGAAGCTCGGGGCTCCTGGCCGGTACCTACTTTTTAATACATGGGCATATCAGACCACAGCATTGTCCTATATCTTTTAAATCTCTCTCGGCCTCCTTCAGGTCTGCGTTCACCTTGTTCATGCCCTCTTCCATGCGATCAAGTTGCTCTGGTGAGGATAAAAGGCATGAGAGCAGTGAAATAAATTTGACTGGTTGTTTTTAGCAGGGCTGGCGCACTACGCTACAGTGCAAGAGAGGCAGGAAGTGGTTTTGGCTATGAAGGCAAAGCGGGCTGTGGATGAATTTATATTTCCTTGGAAATCTACAGCTTTTGTCTCCTACCTCCATCCAAAGTGACACAAAGCATTTCGTCTGAGCGTCGGTCGCCTGCACGCCTCACCTGGTGCTGGATGTTTTATTCTGAGTGCTACTGGGAGGCCGTGATAGGCTGAGCGCGTAAAAGCGATTTGAAATAAATGAGCGGCAAAATCGATGAACGAATCGTGAGACGAGTGTTTTTTTTTTTACGAAAAGCAGCATTCAGGCACGATGCTTCTTCACTCAGATGGTCAGAGGGGCACAGAGCTATAAAAAGATCTGATTCAAGGTCGGATCCTCTCTCTGGTTAATGGTTGGAGGACAGGATACCAGTAATCTCCTCCAGTGGAAAGGGGCACTTTGTCATCCAGGGGGAAAACTCCTAAGGTTTGATTCGTCACATTGTAGTGCAAGAGGACACAAGACGGTCATAAAACACTCGAGATCTATTGGAGCGAGTGCTGCTGATCCAGTGCGTTGGAGCGAAAGCAGACCGTTACCGGAAGTCGGTCTCCGCGTGTGATCGTAAACAACGACCTTGCTCGGACCTCTGCGGCGGCTGTGCAGCTCTCTGCTATCAGGGTCAATTTCATAATCGTGAAAAAAAGCTGTAACAGCCACAGGAGGGATTGCCAGAATACAAAGATGGCAACACTCGACCTGGGAAGGTTTTTTTCTCAAATCGGTTTCCGCCATTCCATTTAATACAGATGACCCGCAACGTCTTAGTGAAAAACAAAGACGGCTTCTTCTTCTTTTTTTTTGTCATCTAATCACTGATCTCTCTCTCTCTCTCTCTCTCCAAAAGCCAGAGGTGTTTACACACGGAGCGCTAAATAAATGGTGCGAAATCTTAGACGGATCTTAAAAGCTGAGGCGAGAGGATCAGGAGGAGGGATTAAGATGAATTTTTCCTGCTAACTGGACGGTGCAGGAGTAGTAGACGACAACTAAATGGCCTCCAGCAGTAATCCCGTGGCAGTGTGGGTGGGGGATTGAGTAGAGAAGGAACTTGTGAGAGAGAGAGAGAGAGTCATTGTTTATCTCCTTAGCTTCGGACAGCCGGGCCGACCTGCCTCCTCTCAAGCCGTCTGAGGATTATCGTGTGAGAGCCTCCCTCTTCCCTCCTCTTCCACAGTCAGCCAAAGGTTTAACCAATAAGGGAGCGCGACTCATCGCCGCAAAAGCCCCGAGCGTCGAGTCCCAGGTTAGATTTTTCCATCTGGGGGACATTTTTAATGTCGGACGAATGTGATATTCCATGAATTGAATGATCTGGTCCTTAAACGTGGGAGAGAGCTGATGATGACAGTGGTGAGAAAACTGGAAAAAAAAAAAGAAAACCTGCAGCTGAAATCTGTTTTTTAAATTCTTGGTTTTCTCAACTGCACCGACAAAACATTTTAATTTGTTCGCGCTTCGATTCGCGCCTCTGACTAGCTTCTTCTCCATGGCAACAGTGGCCCCGAGGATCATCGTGGAGTTTTGAGTTTTGAGTCGTGAGCCACGCCGAGATGACGGACACTTCACGACTTCACAGAAACAAAGTTGAAATAATTCAAACTGGTGGCGCAAACCTACAAGATTGTTACATTATTCAGGTGATTTTAAATAAAAACACTGAAATGGGAACCCTCCCCCCACTGGAAAATATCCAAAGTAGCTGGTTCAATGCAACATCGTCTCACAGCAGTTTGTGAAATAGTAAACGGACACTCTTGGTCCGGTTTTAATTTGTTGGTGTTTCTTGGAACAGCTTCTTTTTTTTCTCGGGACGACGCAACATTACAAAATGAAAGTTAGGTTTAGGCAACAAAAATCACTTTGTTAGGTTTAGGAAAAGACACCAACGTTGACTTTGAAATAACTACATAGAGGTAGAATTTAGTACAGGTTTTAAATAACTAGGTTATTGGGTTAAGCTACCACATAGAGTGCTTTAGCAAAACCGCTACGGACAGTAGGTTTATGCAACAAAACCACAACAACACTTTGGGACACGCGGTGTCGAACACCAGTTGTGGTTGACAGTCCTGTGTTAATTGGACCCAATCCACCATGAATGCTCTTTCTCGATATTTAATGCTACGTCACTAGCTCTGTTGCACAGTCACATGGATGCGTTTGAGTTGTGAGTCCGCCACTTTTACAACCTGCAGGAGATGTAACCCAACCGACGGTTAGTGATCCGAGCTGCAATCCATCAGCCCTGTAATACAGGTCAACATGCATGTAATAGCCGAGCAGGGAGGGACTCATTAGCTGCAGTGAGACCTCCACCACGGGTAATACATCACTGCAAGAAATGGAAAAACCTCCAAAGTATGACCTGCGTGCGTAAAGGGCAGAGGGATTAGTTACACGCCAGTTTACGGCTCAACCAGACGTATTAATGGCCACGCGCGTGGGAGGCTATTACTTATGAGCCTCGTTTTTTCTTTCATGGCGACATTAGATGTAAGTAACGCAGCAAATGTGTCAAGAGATTGTAGAGGCTTGTGTAGTTCGGCAGCCATTGTAAAACGGGGAGGGGGGAGAAGAGGGGAGGAGAGACGGAACGAAAGAAGACAAGAAAAGAGCTTCAATCATTACTGTAACCAAAGTGATCTCAAAGGAGCCGGAGAGGAAAGAACGTGCAGAGGTCAGGAGAGAGAAGCGAAAGGCAATGAGAGCAGGGGGCTAGTGGGAAAGCGGAGAGGGACAGAGAAGAAGAAGAAGACGGGAAACACACAGAGAGAGAGAGAGTGAGAAAGAGACAGATGGGGGATCGGGTTAAGAGGACATTTGCCGAGAGGCAGAGGTAATTTAAATCTGTGAATTGATTGCTGTCCGACGGCGGGAAGAAGACAGGAGGGAGGGAGGGAGAGGAAACAGGCTATCTGTTCCTTTGACAGGCCAATTAGGCTGCTCGTTCACGCATGGAGCGACGCACGAGCCAATAGAGGGATTCTTAAGAGCGGGGGGGAGCGAGGGCCCACGCTCACCACGGGGCCACAGAAGGAACCCATACGATTTGTACCCGACTTTCCTATTATATTATTGTTTTTACCAGGAATTTTATTTTGCTGATTCCCCCAAAAAAAAAAAAAAAAAGGAAGATATGTCTAAAAAAAGATGTAATATCATGTGATATGTGTCTTGCTCCCTGAGGGGCCCCTGACCTCGCGTTTGCTTTGCTGTTTCGAGGACCTGGAAGTCTTTTATGTATTTAAAAGAGATGTTATGATTCATTTAGTTTGACATAAACGAGTCAGTTATATAAGCTGTAGAATGCATTTTGAATTGGCGCCGGCTGGCAGTGTTTCTCTCGGGGACAGTTGGTTCCGCTGTGTGACAGTCGACGAGGGCTGAAGTACTGAAACGAAAGATCTGATGCACTGACACGTCGTGTTTTTTTTTTGTCGTGTCAAAAAGCTGGATATGTAAAAAGAAAAAGGGTGACAGTAACAGAGGTGGATTTGTGGCTACAAAACCGCTAATCTTAAAGTAAGGTACTACTACTGATGTTATTCGTACTGTAGTTTTTTTTGTTTACACAGTAACAGTGTATATTGATAAACACACGCTTGTGGTTACGGTGTGGACTGTTGTCGCGCGTGGCCTCTGGTTTCGCCTCTGGTTCCTCTTCTGGTTTTCCCATGCGAGTGTTTTATGAGCGACTCTGTTCTTCATCAGCTGCCGCAGCAGCAGCACCTGTGACTGGCAGACAGATCTCATCCCCGATATCTGGAGAGACTCCGGACATTATATATATATATATATATATATATATATATATATATATATATATATATATATATGTATGTGTGTGTATATATATATATATATATATATGTGTGTGTATATAAGTGTTCAAACTTTTATACTGTGCTCATGATATTAGTATTTTATTACTCAGTGACTGGGGAGGAGGGCCCACAAACTAAATTTAGTACTGCACTCCCGAAAACAAAACACCGGATCCTGAATTTCACATCATGCAACTCGATAGCATCATTTGTTAGACCACACCATCGCTTCTAAAAGTTCCTCCAGAGAAACAACGAACTTTATGCAACCGTTTTCACCGGCTGAGTTCCCGGATTGGCGGAGTGCTCCTTTAAATTCTTAAAGCGACAGTGTGTAGGATTTGGCAGCATCTTGCAGTAAAGCATGTAGCCAAGCGTGTAGAAAATGAGAAAATGGGAACGGCCCCATCTAGAGCCACTGTTTGGTTTGTCCATTTTGGGCTACCGTAGAAACATGGCCGACTCCGTGAAGTAGATAAAAAAACAACTAATTCTAAGCTAATGAAAACACAACGATTCTTATTTTCAATTGATTATACACAAAAGAAAACATACTTATTAATATTGTATTCAATCTCTGCCCCTGAACTGCTTCACACTGGCCCTTTTTTAATGGTGGATCAAGCTATAATTTGGGCAGAACTGGAGAAGATGTGGAGGAATACGAGAAAGATAGTTTGACATTACCGGTCATAGAAAAGAGAATGGTACAGTAAAGCTGAAGTTTAAAGCGGTTTATGTATGCGTTCTAATGCTAAAAAGCACTTGTATAATAAAGCCAAAATATAATCAGTGAGATGAACTCAATATATATGCATTTGTGTGACAAATACAGGAAGAATGAAAGCGCAGCACTGTGATCGGGAGGCGAAGCAGAAGGCCGGCTCAACAGTCCCATCCAGTATAATCATGTCCGCCACATTAGCTCAGACTGCAGCGGAGGTTACTTTGAAAGACTTGGCTGAAGCTCACAAAGAAATAAACGGCCCTTCTACTTTAGTAATCATAGAACCATAAAGGTCATCCGCGTCTGTGCTGTACATTTGACTGGGACTATTACTGCGTTTATACTGGACGTACTGGTGATGGCGACTCGCCCCATTATGCAGCATAGAGAGAATCGGTAGTGGAGCAGACAGATGTTAGAGAGACAGTGTTCAGTGATCTCTCTCCCTATCAACTTACCTCCCTGCTCATCCAACATGACCAGAGTCCTGATGCCGGCATCTTTACTCTGACAGACAGACAGACAGGAAGGAAGAGGGAGATGGAGGAGTGGGGAAAAGAGAGAAAGAAGAGAAGTTGGGAAACGAGGAATAAAATGTGACAGACCAGTAGAGGTTAACAGAGCAGAGCTATCAGGACAGCAGAGGCGGGTCAGATTACAGTCTGAAATCACTTTGTTTGAGCATGACTGCGTAATTTTAAAAGGGATTTTTTTGGGGGGGAAATGCACCTATTGGCTTTCTTTGCCAAAAGTCACTCTGGCATTGTAACAATATTATCAGAAAATACAAATATTTTCCAGAATCTCAAACTATTCCTTTTAAAAAAATAACGCAACTCATTACATTTGACCCAAGAATGAAGCAAAAATCGTCTTTTAGCGAGAGAATGGAAACACGCAGTACAGAATCCTCCTTTTCGTGCCCTAAAGTAACCCACATTAGGAGCCCTGCACGGTGTTCTCGGTGCATGGGAGGTGGGTAAACCAGGTAGTGCATGGGGACACTTTGGGCCTTCCTGTCAACTTAGTGTCTCCAGCTCTGTGTTGGAAGCGCTCCTCGTACAGGGACAGACTTACAGACGTAAAAGAAAGTGGCAAACCAAGAAGATTTACAGAAGATAACAAAAAGCCTCTCGAGAAAATCTCAAAAAAGCCACGAATATATATTCATGTGTGAATCCTTGTGCACAGTTTTTTTTTTTTTTTTTTTTTTCCCCCCCGTCATAAACTCGTCCACCAAATGGCGCGTGCTATATTTGTCATGTTCATTGGGCTGGTACCAGAGATTTCTTGACAGCGCTCCAGTAATATAACATTCTGATTTTGGGCACCTTCTCAAACACACGGGTGTGCACGGGCAAAAAAACATGCACGCACAGTTATTCCTCCGTGCACACGCGCGCATAATAATACCACACTTCAGTGAGCGCACAATAACCGCGTTAACCGCCGCGCGTCCGGCAGAACAACAGCTTTGTGCTCCCTGTGAGCCCGAGGCTTCCTCTGGCAGATATTAAAAACCAAAGGCCGTTCGGTTCACGCGTCAGCTATTTTGGATCAAAGTGCGCTCTGACCTTCTTGGAGCAGTGATAGATGGAGACCAGCGCCCGGAGGCCGGTCAGACGAGCCACTGATATTAGTAGCAATCGAACCCACTGCGGCAGAGTGGGTCTGGGTCGGTGTGAGGGCTCACGGGTTCGTCCGTAACCAGGAGAGGAGCGCGGTGTGTTTACATGAGCTTTGTGGACTAATGAATGATCATTCAAAAGAAACAGAAACCTCCGCAGAGCTAATGTTTGCAGATACACACACGTGCCTAAACCCCGTTGAAGAACTGCTTGTTTACCCCGCCAGGAATCATGGGAAACCACGAGACATGCGAGGTCGCGGCCGCGGCTCCTGAACTGCAGGACAGGATGTCTGAGATGACATCACGTATTTCTGTATGGCTCATTGCACACGCACACACACACACACACACACACACACACACACACACACGAGAGATAGGTCTTTGAGTCTCCGGTTAGGACCTGATGATTTTTTTTTTTTGCAGTTTTTCCCAAAATAGTTTTCTGCCCAGGAAATGAACCTGGCAGGTGTTTTCAAGAGATTAATAGAGATGAATATTTTAAAGCCGTCTCTCTTTCTTTGTTCTTCGTTTTCCGTGCTTCGCAGTGTTCCGCCCTACGGTCTACGTTGTCTTGAAAGGTGTCGTGAGTTTAAAGGCGTTTCTAAAAGATTTAAGGTGGTGTCCGTATCGGTTACAATCCCTAAAGGAAACAGAATCAGTGTCACTTTTCTCCGCATAAAAAGACATTCAGAGAAGTTAAAGGCAAAGTAAAAAAAAACTTTAAAATTGTAATCATTGAGGGAAAGAAAAACGTAGAACAAGGAGCAATATAAAGAAAGAGGGAAGTGGTCCGTTGACATTAAGACCGAGTCCTGGTATTGATTCTTTCATTGAAATGTGTACTTTGCTGTCTCCTGGAATCTATTCTAATTCAGTCACCGTGGAGACGACCGCTGCTGCCCTGCTATTGGTCAAACAACCACCGGAGGCGACATCTGATAAACACAAATCGACTGAAGCTTTACATGATGGAAATAAATGAATCATGTGATGGGTTGATTTGATTCAGCAGTTTCGCTTCTTCTTTTTTTTCATTAGAATGTGCAAAATTGACGGTCTATAAAAATCGTTTATAAAGCATTTGAGAGGGAATAACAGTCTCGGTGCTCATACTTTAAAACACAGGCACACATTTATGTAGATCACACCTTTTTAGATTCAGTCGTTTGCATTTTAACGAAATGTTAATTTGCTTAATTAGCTTATTATCTGAAGATGTTAAATAAAAATACATTTTGATATATGAAAATGTCCTTTCTTTCCGATGAAGAATATCGACACCACTCTCTTATCCGTCTAGTAGATATATCTGATTAGCTTAGTTTAGCATCAAGACTGGAAACGGGGGGGGGGGAAACATCGAGCCCGGCTACAATCCACTTACAAGCACCAAGAAAGTGCATCTATTGACACATTTGTTTAATCCATAAATAACCAAAGTCTTGTTGTCACAGTGAGATTGTCGGGCAACCAGCGGAGACTTTGGAATGAAAAAATGCTGCTTGTCGTCGTTAGACTTCAATTTTTCTGTGGACCACAGAAAGCAAGATAGAACATGTTGACTACCGAGCTATAGCAGGCAGATTTTTATTTTCCTTTGGACAGAGCTAGGCTAGTTCTTTTCCCTATTTCCGGTCTTTACGCTACGCTAAGCTAAGCTAAGCTAAGCTAACCAGCTGCTGCCGTATATGTACTGTACAGACATGGAAGCGGTATCGATCTCCTCGTCTAATTCTGAGCAAGAAACCAAATGAGCCTAAAATGTCAAAATATTGCTCTGAAGCCTCAAGTGATCTCCCCCCCCCCCCCCCCAGAATCATGTTTAAACCATTTTAGTCACAACATTTCACACACAAAAAAGCTGAAAAACACTGCAAGTGGGATTCCATTTTGAATACAAACCCACAATACTATATTTATATTATATATATACCTTTTTTAAGACTCAAAGGGGGAATTAAATGACTTTTGTCTTTCTCATCGAGGCGACAGTGTCGTGATATAACAGCCTGCTTGAATGAAATATCATCTCCAGCTCGTGTAATGCATTCTCTGTCTTCAGGCCTGGCGCTGCCCGTCAAATCTCCCGTTTCTCTGCTCCACAGAGGCATTGATGTCCTTCACAGGCTCCTCTCTCTAACTCTCTGTTTATCTTTCTCATCACTCTCCTCATCTCATTCCTCGTCCCTCTGTCTCGTTTTCTCTTTTTCATTTCCATCTCGCCTCGGCCGCTTTCTTCACGGATCATTCAGACCCGGCGAGTAGATTCTCGTTTCTGTCCCCTGCCCGCTGGGAAGATAACCGTCTTCATAAGAACTTCAATATCTCTGGATCTTTCTTGATAAAGAAAATGTGTGATACATTTAAATGTGTGATACATTTGATTCATGCCGCTACTCCATAGATTTTGCATGTATGACAGAATTGTGTTAATGTCTTCAAGGTTAATAATTAATCCGTAACGTTTCACTGAAAATGGAGGGTTGTAATACGAGACATGTCATGCCTTGATCAGCTCGAGAGGGAACACAGCTAGTGTAAGAATAAATATGATGAAATGTGATGAATTCCAAATAATACCTTATATTCTAAACTAATTATTTTAATGGTTAATTGGGAAACGGACAGTCTGGCAACACAATCTGGCTCCTACCAGCACCTCTACAAGTTGTCATCAGATTAAACAAGGTATAACATGTTAATTAGCTAACTTTGGAGCTGCTGGTAGGTGGATTGCTGGACAGAGGCTAGCTGTATCTCCCCGTTTCCAGTCTTTGGGCTAAGCTAAGCTAGCTATCTGCTGGGCTAAGGTAAGCTAGCTATCTGCTGGGCTAAGGTAAGCTAGCTATCTGCTGGCTCCAGCTGCAAAATAAAGGTCACGTGGCACACTGGTCTTGAGAATGAATTACCGGTCACATTTGCACGAGACAAGGACACATGGCATCACTCACTGTGAGGGTTTCTACGGTCTGACCTCTAACTGACATGTCTATACTTTTTATGTTTGTGGATATTACATGATAACAAAAAAAAAAACAGAAAAGAATGTCCTCAAAGTCACAGTGAAGTCAGATCGTCTTTAGCGTCTGTACTGTATTCTCCAGTGAATCTGAATATTAGACCGGTATATAGTTACAAGAGGGATTTAAATAAAATCCTTTGCATTTGCTTGGACCCCCAAAACATTGAGTGGGCTCAGAATAAAGCTTTAAAAAATAAAAATAAAAAATAAAAAAACTGTATATATGTTGTATTAACTGCAACAGTGACTATCACCGCTCTAAACCTCAAACTAAAACAAAGAATGTACTCTTTGTTTACGCCATGGTTGTTTATTTGCATTCCATACAAACTGATTTCACCAAGTTGCTCTCTACTGTAAGGTCATGCATTTCAAATGAGAACCCATTACAATATAGGGTCTGCATGGATTTTACAATTACATTTCAGGTATTAGGCCGATGAGCTCAACCGGAGCGTCTTACCGAGCACAAAAGTAGAATGAGCTCGAGTTTCTGGATCATGGAGATTATAAGAAACAAAGAGTGAAGAGAGGAAGCGTCAGAGCTGCAGTGTAGGTGTGATCCTGTGAGGAGGATCATGCGAGAGAAAAGGTAAAGAGGAAAGAAGCCTAAAAGAAGGAAAGGTTTTATTCTACAAAGTCAGTTCACCCATATTTTACGTTCTCTTTGTTGGGTTTTTGTGGCTAAAACATCATTATTTTTAGGACTGAATGTCGAATGATCCTTTTGTGTATATGTATATATATATATATATATATATATATATATATATATATATATATATATATATATATATATATATATATATATATATAAATAGCCCAGATACAGTTTTATAACATCTACTGTATTGTATAAAGAGGCATGTTGAGCCTCATCCATAATCTATGCTGCCTTATTGCCACATTGCAGTCTATATTCAGCCTCATCTCTCTGGGGGGATGCTAAGCGAGAGGGATAAAGAGCATGCTGTCAGCGAGAAGCCAAAACATGACACAGTCGCTGTTTGTCTCCGCTCCTTCTCCACTAAAAAAAAAACACTGCACTTCTTCAAATCAGAGTCGAACAGTCGGAAGGAACAAATGGCATTCCCTTGGCATTATCTTGGAAAGGGCAAATATTCAGCTACCGCCAGTGAAAAGGCTCGTCTGCCGAGCGGGGCCACCGTTTGGGTCGGCCCCAGGTCTCCCTTTGTCTCATTAGGACACGGTGGCTGGTCCGGGGGTTATAGAGCAGAGCAGGGCCGTGTCCCTGAAGCTAGCAGCAGGAACTAGAGAACCCACGTGATCTCATGCCGGTAGAAAACAGAAAAATATGCTTGGAAATGCGTAGGAAATGTCTTCCTATACGTAGACAAACACGTCGGCCTATAGGAGAGTCGCACGCAGTGAGGTCCTCCTTAATGAAACGGAGCGTACGAACTCGTCTAAAGTGACTATTTTCCCCCATACAAACCCAGTCCAGACACCTGGCTGGTCACCCCACCATTAAAAGGATAGTTTGGGTGTTTTAAAGTTGTTTGAGATCCCTATCCAGTCGGGGTTTTAGCTACAGATGATACAGTCCTTCTTCAGTTTTGCAACTTTTATTTAACAAATCCCAGTTTAAAAACAAGCATATGTGTTTGTGTCCGTTCTTAGTACACCGGCACGCCCCCAAGCGCTTCTCTCGTTCAATTCAATATTGAGCTGGCAGTAGGAGCGTTGGCTCACCACTGTTTGCAATAGATGAAATGAATACCAATTAATATCATCTGGGATTTGGTCTTTGTAATATCAATCTTAAATAATGATTTTTCCAGGTCTATATGGCTGTGTTACAGGACAGCTTATTTTAGTGTTGGTTAAATAATGAAAGGTTTTCTAAAGCTCCAACAGTGCTGCTCCGACATTATATATCAATATATAAGTGCAGTATTTGTTTTAATATATCAGAATCTGTCAAAAGGTTTGTCAGCAGTGCCAATTCCATATACATTTTATCTAGTATGTCATGGTTTCCCCTGCTGAGTCAAGTTTGTATTCAACCTTTCAAATCAATGAGGATGAAGCTGCAGATTCTCTTACCGAGTGACACGAGAACTGATCCGTTAGCTGACCCACCTAGTGGATCCCTGCTTCCTTATTGACTTCCCCTACAACCTACCTCCAGCATAACGATCGAGTAAAGCTGAGGGTGCAAAGTTAAACTCTCCGTATAAGCTATGCAGCTCCATCTGTATGATCTAGCATGAGGCAGGACGCCGAGAGAAACCGTTGTTTGTGCAGTCACACAAGTGGCCAACTCACCTCCTCAACCAGAGACAGCATACGCCGAGTGCTCTCCAGAGACTGCATGGACAGAAAGAGAGAGAGAGAGAGAGAGAGGGGGCAAATGATTAGCTGAGAGTCCCCAAGAGAGCGAATACAGGACATAAAACACGTCACCAACATGAATCAGAAAGACGTCTGAAGGAATATTTAAAGGTGTAAAACACACATTTGAGAGGTGAGAAAGAAAAGACTGTGTATTGATAAGTGTCGACAGACGGGTGACTGCTCCTCGGTCACATGATTAGGCTTGATTATTCCTTTCCCCTTCTCTCCTCTGATCCCAGGATTGATTTTTGATTTCTAACTTTTGTTTGCCAACTCCCCGCCCTCTGCAGGACCCCCCTTTCGAGTCTCATCCGTTTCTTAAACCAAACACCATTTTAATTTCATTCCTAATCCTCATTTGGCTCCTTCCCCTGCGTTATCTCCATCCATCCTACCGTCCCCCGACTTCCTTATTTCTCCCTTCCCCTGCCGTCACATCCACGGAGCCTCTTGGCCTTGCATTATCTCCTCATGAATGTTTAATAAGGCCATTGGAGCTGCTCCTTTTATTCTGCAGCACAGAATTATCCACTCTTCCCGAGATCCTCTCGACTCATTAAAAAAGGGCAAAGCTCTTCCATTCTTAAAAAAAATCTTGATGAAAGAAACTTTGAGAACAAATTGTTAAAACAAGGGCGGGTCAAATTACAGTAGCTGTGTCTGTCAGCCTGCAGACATTTGTGTCGTTAAGAGGATGAGAACAGTTTGTAATTGTCATTTTGTTGTGCCTGTTTCTGTTTGTACTCCACCTACTGCGAGTTACATTTTTCTTTTTTTTTTGTGACAAAAACTAGCTAATGGAATGGACATTAAAATTGCATTTTTCATTTTTTTGGATGTGCAAATGTTCACGAGGACTAACTACCTGGATTTCCAAAATAAAAGCTGGGTTTGCAAATCCCAATTCACTCTGTTTTTGGCGTGCATTTTGTCGCGCATGCTTTCTATGGAAAATATATCGCGCACAAAGTACCTGCATGTTCGTTTGACTGAAGACTGGAAAAAGAAATGAAAAGAAATGAAAACACAGACGACAATGTGTCACATATGATGAGAAGTGCAACACAGGATAATAATACAATCATGGGCAATTTAGAGAGTGTATATGACAATCAATATCTGCGGAAGTTCGACCTAAATCTAGCAACCACTTTAGCAGATAACACAGGAACACATGCCAGATGAAATGTGATGTATTATCTTTGTTGTCAACATGAGAGCAGATGTTCGTGTGTCACACAGAAGTACACGAGTGTGTGTTGCGTGTTCCACTGTACCTCATCGGCTATCTGGTCTGCGCGTGTCTGCAGATCTGACAGCTCATTGCGCATGTCTGCTTCGTCGGCCATGATGACTGTTGAACTTTGACCTCAAACAAGAACGACTGGAAGAGAGAAAGAGGAGAGAGGAGGGGTTAGTACAGCGACGGCACTAGAAAATAAAGCAGTATGACAAGCGTTGCCTTGTGCAGCATGTGAAAAAAGATTAGCTGCCGGGCGTTCAGCCCTGCCGTGAAAACAATGCTGTGCTGGTGGGCGTTTGTTGCCTCTGGGGACCGGTGGGACATGAAACACAATCCAGGGAGTCCGGCTTGAGCAGCAGATCTGTGAATTTCGAGGAGGCCGAGCTCTGATCCTTCATTATATATATATATATATATATATATATATATATATATATATATATATATATATATATATATATATATATATATATATATACCCCATGATGAGCTGTGAGACGACGGGAACTGCTGAGGTCGACACAAGTTCAGATTTCAAACCAAAGAATGAAAGCTCATAATGATCTCGTCCGTCCTCATCTGTTGCCGGATCCGCCTCGAAGGTCGGACGGGCTGTTCCGTACCCGCAAGGTCGAGGGTTCAATCACTCCATTTAGCGGCTATAGTCAAAGTGTCCTTCAGCAAAACCGCGAAGAGCTTTTCACACCAGACCTGGACTCTGTTAGCACTCGACTGCAGCTACTATGTGGGAGGCAGGTAGGGTGGACAAAGCCGGAGCTGTCCAATACCATCAACTGTCAACAAATCAACACAGGAAACAAAGCAGTGTTTGTTTGTTTTTAGATACAAAAAAGGCACAAAGTGCTGCTGACTGAGCCAAAGCAAAGGGGTGCAATTATTACCTCGTAAGAGCAGGTGATGCATAATTTACTGTTTTTAAAACACTGAGTAAATAGGCTCTGCTTTTGTGTACAGACCGCAGTCACGCAACCAACCACGCGCACCCAAAAGAAACACACCGTCCTTCGGGAGAAAGATTGCCGCCACACCCCCTGAGTTCAAACCGCCACCTTTGCTGCTCCCATCGGCGAGGGGAGATGAACGAGGGATGAGCTCCTTCACTGCTGAGGGACAAAGTGTCAGGAGAGAGACGAGGGTCTATTTTTGTTCCTCCGACGCGCTGCCAGTATTTCATGTAGCCACACGCAGCAGAGCTGGAGGAACGGTCCATGAAAAATGGATGTCGCTGTAGCTCTGCATGCTGACAGAGCGACGTGCTGCCGCTGGTCAGGACCAAGGAGACAGAGGGAACTCTATGTTCCCTTCACTCCTTCTCTACCTCCCTTCTTCTCTGAACAATTACGCCCTTAATGAGGCTAATAATCCGATCCAATCACCTCATTTGTGCATCTAATGTGTTCTTTTTTCCATCGCACAAATCATAATTGCAGACATTTTAGGACTAATGTGGCTTGATATGAATTAAACCACCCGGCGGCTTTTTAGCGCGGGGATCATTAACGCTGAATGTAATCTAATCTACTGAGATACAGTGCAGCAACGGGATGGAGGGACGGCTGACTTTTGGACTCAAACAGGTGCTTTATGCACGGCAAAATAACATTTAAAAAAAAGTTAAGTTATGGTATTGCTCCGGTACAGTTTATATTGATCTTTTTTTAACCTTCCTATGAATCTTACTTCAAAAACTGCTAGGATTTCTGTGGATATACCACCTTTTAAAAGTTAGCCTTCCGCTGGAGCCCTCGGGCCCCATCAATCAGTCGCTGACACACGGTGAATAGACACAAGGTCAGTCAGAGCCACAGCTGGATGTTTGATAAAAGTCTCTCCTTGTTCCGCCGCGCCTTCTGTCTTCTGCCTCCGTCCCGGCGGATTCGTCAGGACGGTTAATAATTGAACATGTGCCGGGAAGAGCGATGGAGGGGAAAAAAGAAAACACCAGCCTTTTCAAAGTGCTTCTCTCCTTCTTCCGTGCCCTCTCTTTCTCTCTCTCTCTCTCGCTCTCTCTCTCCATTTGTGTGTGTGTGTGTCTGCTATGCCACTTTAAAATATTTAGGTTGACATTTTACATTTTAGCCATCCGGCTGACGCTGTAATCCAGAGCTCCTTACAACAGCAGAATAAGCTCCAGTTCATAGATCGGCTACATTACAGGGGAATCGTGGCGAGGAGACGAGGCCTTTCCTCGTCCGCCATGTTTTAAAGCGGGACAAGAAACCGTCGCTCTGTTGCTTTTTACCAGCCAAACAGTACTTTTTGTTTTAAATTGAAAGAGATTCAAGAAAAGATCCGTCGCTGGTCGCTTATCTCGTTGCACTGGAGCGGCTTCCTGTCAACACGCACAGCACGGCTTCTCATTTCCTCGGGTATTGACTTGTTTCTGTCACTGCGTGTGTGTCGCTCACCTCTCCATCTATCTACAGGATCGAAACTCAAAACTCGTCGTTGAGCTAATTTGTATTCGTCCGCCTTCTCCGCTTTTTGTCATTTGGTGCAATTAACTGTGTATCTGCACCCCGCGCCACTTATACCTGATTGTGCGCTCACGTGTGGGCCAGTGATTATCCATATTCAAACATCTGATCTCACCCATCGATTTTTTTGGGCATGTAATCGCTGCATCCCTTGGTTTCCTCCTCGTACACTCCCTCCAACTCCGTCATACGTCCTGTCTAATTTAGTTTTACTATCAAGAAATCAGATCCAACAAGTATGCAAGTATGTTGATTCATAGCACAGATTACCAAATTGGGTACCACATTTCATGTCAAGAACGAAAATCTGCATTACATTTTCTTCTCAACCCAGGCGACGAGACATTTCACTGAAAATCTAATCGAGTCACACGATCGCCAACATCGGTACGAGTCATCCTCCGGGGACCGTGAATGTCTGTTTTTATTATTCCAGTTGTTATAAATGACCCCCACCGTCCTGTGAACACATACGCCAACGGTAAATATTTGCACACAACATACAACCAATTAGAAGTGAGCTACAGTAGCAACAACAATGGCGTGCTCACGTTGGCTCAGCTAGGCTAAGAGAGAAAACACCGCAGTCCCAAATTCTGAGAGAACCGAGGATTTGTACTTGTTACGTCGTCCTCCCGCTGTCCATTCATCCCGCTCTGAAAGTCACTTCCTCTTTAACATGCTCAACCTGCTCTGTTGACAGACCGTAACACACACACACACACACACGCTACAGTCGACGCTGACGTAACACGACGTCCGGTCGTACCCATCCCCCGCCTGCGGCCTGCGGCCACGATGGCTGTCGCTCTCCTTGACTGACGGCTGGTGTAAGGCTGTGGAGAGATTAAAGTCAGCGGGGGAAAGAGGATTTACTCTCCACTGTTTTCCCTCCTCTCTCTCTCTCTCTCTCATTACTTTATCTATCTCTTCTCTCGTGCTTTCTTTGTTTCACCTGATGCTCTCCGCACCCTCTCTGTCCTTGGACGTATACCGGGTATACCGGGCAAATATCACGTAAGAGTTTAGGTAACAATCTAAAACGACTCGTGGGTCTTTCTCCTCAAGCTCACAGGAAGCGACACGGTTTCCTTAAAAGGAAGTGAGCGGCATGAGACTCGCCTACAGAAACTAATTCATTCATTCGGTTAGTCGGGTGAAGACAAAAACGTTATAACAATCGTCGCGGGACGTCGAGGAAAAAACACCAGACGGACGATAACACGCCTCCCCTCTCGAAATAAAATAACTGATTCAAGCGCGATGGGAGAGAGAACACTGGCTTAAATGGAGACATTAAAAGGGCACCAATGAATTATTGATCAAAATATTAATAGCATTAATCCTAAAAGCTATGAAAGGGAGACTAACACAGCAGGCCCGTGCATTTGTTGTGCCGACAAGAGGCAAATTGTTATCGTTGTGTTTTATGAGGACCGAATCCCCATCCGCTGACAACATCGCACGCTGACAACATCGTCGTCCTTTTTGTCGGTCACAAAAAGTCGTGGGTTTGTCCGCCGCCTCCTCCGCCGTCACACCGTCTTCCCTTCCCGCGGAGCCATTTCACGGTATGTTACAGGGAGCGTTGGAACGAGGTGAGTTAGCGTGTCACGCCTTCGAAAGTAGTAGCAAGGACGGAGCGGCGTACTTTTTTTTTTTTTTTTGGCACAGAGCTCCAGAAGCCTGGATTAGCACCGTCATACGCTGACATGATTACCGACCGCGGAGGAATACAGCGACGAGCTATTTCGGGGGCGACAAAGAAAGAATCCCGTCAAAGCGTGTCAAAATGAAAAAAAAAAAGATTGCACTCTTGAAAACACTAAACACAAAGCTGAAGACTTTGTACAGGGAAGATGTCAGTGATGAAGGAGCTCTGTTGGGAAGATGGTGTTTTTACTTTGAAGATAGTTCAACTGTTGGTTGGAGTAAAACTTGCAATTTGATACACCAGCAGCATTTCACGGGACCTTTTAAAAAAAGTGAAGGGATAAATGGCCTTTTTAATGTTTTTATTTGATAGGAGACCGACGGTTTCCTCTCTCTCTCTGACCCTGTGATCGGAGCTCATTTTCTGAGCTGATATCTTGTTGGGGGAAAATGAGTTGTGTTTAAACCTGATTGAGCCATCTCTGGCACTTAGTCAAAGCGCGTAACGAAGGATCAATTCAGGAGAGCTGCAGGATAAAAAAGGAAAGGGGGGGAAAAAAGATGAAGTCACACTTGTGAATCGACAGGCCGCTGTGATGAGCTGCCTCGGCTCTGAACCGATCAATCAACGATGTCCGCGAGGCCGAGCGGGACGCGGGGAACTCGCAGCCGGGGGGAAACCAGGTCAGCTTGTCGGTTGTGTTTTTTCTCACGGGTGTAGAGAAGCCGCTATAACCTAAATCTGGGGAGATTTTCTTTTTTTTTTCAGAATAGCTGGTGCACTTGTCTCTCTCTCTCTGTCATGCATTTGCTTCTTCTTCTTCTTCTTCTTCTTTTTGCAGGATTAGTTGGAGAAGCGTCGTGCAGATGAGACGGTGAGCACGGCGTGACTGGAAATTAGCAGAGTTATTTCTGCACAACTCCTTTGCTTTTGTATAATTGCGAGCAGAGCTGGTTGTGTGTGTGTGTGTGTCTGTATACAGCAATTGTATGGCACAAGAGTGAACCCCCGCCCCCGCCCCCCGCCTCCAGGGAGAGGCAGTGGGAGCAATTTAACTCCTCGGAGAAACATGCATGAAGGAGCAGAGGAGATTTCACACAGTCTTTGCTCTTACTCTTGCACATCTCTTACCTCGGCAGTGTTGCACAACAACAACAACAAAAAGGTAATAATGATTTAAATATGACTGATCTTGAATAAATACAGGGCATAATTATCTTCAAGGAGCATTTCACATCTGTCTCTCTTCTGTCCGTTTAAACGCAAAGTGAAGGGGACTGCAGACTCACCGTGTGTGTGCGTGTGTGTGTGTGTGTGTGTGTGTGTGTGTGCGTGTGTGTTCTCTGCCGGTTAACACTCGGGTGTGCAGGCGTCGGAGGGTCCAACATCTCACCGCATCAAAGCAGAACCATGTTTCATCATTCGCTGGGTATAGAGGCAGGTCAACATTATTAATGCAACAGCGGTGTGTATACAGTACATACAGCACATGCAGAGTGTGTGTGTGTGTGTGTGTTTTTAGTACACGCCTGCACATGCACACGTGTGCCGTTCATACACACGTGTGTACGGTACATGTTTTTTTTCTTTTTCTCTCCGTTATCGTTGCAGCAGTCGTCTCAGTGTGCGCCAGCCAGATCCCATTTATATAATTTCACTGGGTCCTCCAATGTAATGCATCTAATAATACAACTGAGAGCGACCACCTGGGGTCCCCACATGGTTCAACAGAGGTAATGCAAAAGGAATAGTTCCAAACATCCATGTAAATGATAGGCAGAGCAACACAGACTGCGGAGGGTAAAGTACCTGCTGACACATATTTATTCTCAGACAACCTTCACGTTTTATAGGTACAACCAAACAATAGTGAAAGATCAGGATTTTTTTTTGTGTGCAGAGTATCATTTCCTGTGGCTCCTGTTTTTTTTTGTTTGTCTCTCTCGAACAGAGGTTACTTGAACTGCTCCGTCGGTTCACTTTATTCTGAGGCACGGTGACCGCATTTGCCTCTATATGGCGTTTTTTACCAATTTACGTTGTTGGTGACAAATATCGTTGCTACCTGGATTTTAATTCAGAGGCAAAGTCGAATGAATGAGGCGCTTCATTTGTGTGCCGAGCTGCAGTTGGAGTGATGGTGGGCGAATACAGCGCAGAGCTTTGACCCCCCCAAGCTGTGAGTCCCGTGTTTTTTCCCGTGGCTGTGTTATATGGTGCCTTTTTATTACTGAAATAAACAAATGTATTGCAAAAAAAATAAAATATTAATTCAGTCATATATTTTACCTCCATCACAAGCAGACAAAATATCTAGGTTTTAGTGCAGGTTTTCACAGTCACACACACACACACACACACACTGTATACCTCCATGTCGGCCTACAAGCAGTAAACACACATGCCAAGACGTGACCGGGCCAGAGAGCATGATGGGAGCCTGAGGGCTGAGCTATTCAGACAGAACACCCACCCCTTCGTGCCTGACTGCGAATGTACAATGCATGTAACAGCCACACACACGTAGTACATACGCAAATGCGTGGACCGTGCTAAAAGATGCTTTACCAGTCTAATTCTATTATTAGAATGAAAAACAGTGATACCGGATGCATTAAAAAAAACTCAATTTGTCCACGTTCTTTAACGGCAACATAATGGTCAGAAATATTTGTAGTCGAGATGCAATCAGTGTATTTAAAACAACTTCAAATAGTCTAATCTGCAGATAACTGAACAGAAAGACTCTCATCTCGAAACTAGTGTTGTTGCAAGAGCATCCATCTATGTATGTATGTTACAGCACAAGATGGATTTCACATTATATCACCATCCTATGAAACACATCTGAGAGAAAATGTACTTCAGGCCAAAGGCTATGAGTCATTTCATAATTCCACAGTTCATTAAACCAGGTTCCCCATCCACCTCCAGCTCCAACATGGCCAGAGAGCAGCTTCATAATGGGGCCTTCCTGATTTCCATCCAGGCTGAACGCGAATGGAACGAGGCACAAAAAGCTCACGCCGCTGGTCTTCGTGCGCACAGCGACTGCTGTCGTGCCAATATGGCGTCGCCGAATTAAAAACCTTCCCTACGGAGAGACAGGAAGGACGCGCGGGGGGGGAAATGTCCTGTCGAAAATCACCGAGGGAGTCAGGAGGATAAACGCCCGAGCGATCTATTTTGGTGCTGTATTACAGTGAAATGTCACCAGAACCCCTCGGATGTTTAATATCCCCCAAAACCTGCATAATATCAGACCAGAGAGGTGCAAGGTCACGACCTGACCACCGTGCGGCGAGCGTAAAAATGCACCATTCCTGATGCCGATTTCTACCACCCAAATGACGAATGTCTCCCAGAATTCAGCCGGGTTTTTTTTGTGTGTTTTTTTGTTGTTGTTGTTGTTGTTACTCAGTTGAGCAGATTGCATTTGTGACATTTCCTGGTTATGTAATCCAAAAGGAGGCCGGGACAGACAAGAAAGCTACGAGACGGGCAGATTAACCAGAGGAATGGACGGACGGACGCCTTGCAGAGGTGGAGCGCTCCCTTTTTAGACGGCGACACATCTTGAAACCACTTCGTTTAAAAAAAAAATAAAAAAAATAAACGGTTCTAGGAACAGCTTTGAACGGCGGATCGTCTAGCGTCTGGGGGGGCCACCCGCGGGCGTCTCCTTCGAGCGTTGCGATCCGTCAACGTGTTCCGGCGATAAATTAGGCCGAATGGTGTGCGGGCACGGGAACATGGCGGTGTGGGACGTGCAGGAGATTCAAAGCAATCATCCTGTGGCGTGCAGGGATAATCACTGCAAAGCCCCACTGTCCCATTCAGTGAGGATAAAACCCACTGGATTAATCTGCAGGCCTACAGGACACACACACACACACACACACACACACACAGAGAGACATCACAACACTTACATAACACATGGATGGACCACTCTCTTCTACTTTTCCTCCCTCGTACACGCTTTCCCTTTTTCTTACACATTCACAGCCTCTCTCTCCACTTTTTGCTCCCACTAACAGCGCACGTGTAATATACACACACACACACACACACACACACACACACACTCTCTCCACCGCCCCCGCCTTCTCCTCTCTCATCCTGCATTCGAATGGACACCTGTCAACATGCTGCTCATTTGGACACTCACACATACCTAGTGCTGAGAGGCGCATATAGCATATATATATATATATATATATATATATATATATATAATATTTTAATATAATCTAGGCATGTAGTACATGTGACATACAGGATGAATGTAAAAAAAGAAACTTGCTCGCTGCAAGATGATATGCAGAAATACAAGATGGTTGTTTACATAAGACCACAGTGACACATAAAAAAACCCCGAGCACATGAATGACTGTGACAGATCTTTTCAGAAGCCAAACTCTTTGTTCTTTTGGGAAAATTCTGAAATCCATCATCACTTTTTTTTTTCCCCTCTTCCTCCTTCAGAGTAAGAGCCTTTGTGTTTATTACACAACATGTATATCCCTCCCCCCCCCCCCTTCTCCTCGGCTACCATTGCATTTTTACTATGGCCATGTTGGGGATAGATAAAAGGGACCGTTCTGGTGGGATTCATTTATTTTTATGTTTTGTTTTTCGAAATTGTTTTTTTTTCCTCCTGAAGACTGCTCTGCGTTTGAGAAAACTCAAAAAGAGAAAGAGAGGGTTGCCATGTCATCACAATCAAAAAGCGGGGATCTGAATTGTTTCCGTTTCGTCCGCGGCGTATCGGGATCAGAACACAGAGTCTGTCTCTGTGAAGAGGACGATGGGTTGGGTCCCTCTACGTGAGGGTTCGCATCCCTTTTTTAATCTGACTAGAGCGCTCAAAGGTGCCCCGTGGAGTTTTTCCTCTAAACCAACAATAAACGCCAATAAACTTCTCTCCGTACACATTGCCAGAGAGAAGATAACGTTTTGCTCAAGTCTTGGCTGTGAAGTCCCAAAATCATACATTCTGTGTTTCAAGTCATTTCAAGTCAGATACCAAGCCATTCCAAGTTGCCTAAAGTCATGTGACTCTCCACACCTCTGTAGGGAGCACAAACAGTTTACCTCCAAGTACACACACAAAAATATCCGGTGGGGCTTAAAAAAAAAAAACATACCCCACCCAGAAAAAGATGTAATTGTAGCTGAAGATGACCAAAATTATTCTGGTGAATGACGCACCATTAACAGGTTCCAAGAAAGCATGTCCAAAACAAATCGCTATCTAAAAAATCCCACACGGTTAGAGAAGCGGCAGTTGCCAAGAACGCGATTCCCCTCGCTCATTTTCACCGCTGAAACCTAATAAGTGAGCAACATGCAGAGAGAGAGAGAGAGAGAGGAGATCGTGATCTTGGATGTCACGGTTTTCTTCTTCTTCTACCATCTGGCGTTTTTGTAGCAGATCACTATTGAAATTCAACAAGGAGAGCAAAAAAGGAGGAGACGCGTATAATAACGAGGGGAATTCATTAAACCGTGTGACTGTGAAAAGGGACGAGAGGGGGAGTGCGTAGCCGGCGGTGTGCGGATGCCTGTGTCGTTTATTTTCACACAGATGTAGCGGGGAGGCTGGTGGCAATTTCTCGCCATTCTTCTGTGGGCAGGGTGACAGATGGGTGCTGAGGGTGGAGGGGGGGGGGGGGTTGTGACAGCCGAGGTAGGAACCATCTTCTCAGCTGGAAACAGATTATTCGTGCGCCCCGAGTTAATGTTCAGGTGTGGAGAATCCACGCAAACAACACTTGTTTTTAACAAACGTGTAAATTACAAATAAGCAGGTTTCTCTGACCCTTTTCAAACACTTTACCAGCCAGCCGGATGTTTAGGACAAAACTGTTGTCTTTCTCGGATACAAGCGGCCGAATTGAGTTTCCTCCGTAGGGTGGCCGGGCTCAGCCTTAGAGATCGGGGTAAGGAGCTCGGACTCTGGAGGGAGCTTGGAGTTGAGCCGCTGCTCCTTCATGTCGAAAAGGAGTCAGCTGAGGTGGTTCATCTAGTCAGGACGCCTCCTGGACGCCTCCCATTAGAGGTTTTACGGGGACGTCCAACTGGGAGGAGACCCCGGGGAAGACCCAGGACACGCCGGAGGGATTATATCTCACAACTGGCCGGGGGACGCCTCCAGAATGAGCTGGAACGTGTTGCGGGTGAGAGGGAAGCCTGGGTCGGCCTGCCGGGCCGGCTGCCACCGCCACCCGAGCCTGGATAAGCGGCTGATAATGGATGTTGTCTTTCAAAGTGCCTGATAGAGTAGAATAACTGCAACCAGACCTAATAATTCAGTGCACATTGGACTCACTGAATCTTCCTTCACTAAAAAAAAAAAAAAAGAATTTTTGCAATTTCTGTGACTAGGGCCCGCTTTGACTCCACTTTACACACAACCAACAGCAGCATCTACACAGAATATATTTCATATCTTGCATTTAAGTCAACGCTTTGTTAAAAACTATATAATGCTGCCTCCCAGAAAACCCGGAGGTCCGAGTTTTCCCAGTTTAAAGTTCCAACTTCCGACCTCCGGACGCGTGTAAATCAAACTCTCAGCAGTGCAGCCTCCACATTCTTTCTGTTTTTTCAACGTTTTACCGCGTGACTGCTAAATGTAACCATTTTACATGTAGAACGGGTTTATATATATATATATATATATGATTGCATGTATTGTCCTTAATAAATGCAAGCAAAACATAAGTTGCGTTGCCTTTTTTAGTTGAAGGTTTTCAGTCTTCGCTCCTGTTCGTCGCGTGACGTCAAACCACTGCTTCTTCGTGAAGTCGGTAGATGGAGTTTACAAGCAGGAACTCAGACTTTGAGTGGCGTTCCGTTGCAGTCTGTTGAGCAGGAAGTCAAAACTAATTCTATTTCCGAGGTGTCGGGCATAAACATTGTATTTTTGCTTCACAAACGCCAAAAGATAAATAGCTCTTGCCACATGCCAACTGCAGAATGATGTGCTCCGAGAAGTATAAGACTTTTATCTCGAGCCTTTGGCATTTTCATTTGGAGCACGCTTTAAAAAAAGGATTATGAACAACATAGATGCAAAGTGTTTACTGTCGATTCTCATATACTAGTAACAGTATCGCACGCAATTACTGAAGGTGACATGAATATCATTACTGTGCTGCACTGTCAGCAAAATACAGCTTACGGTCCTCCGTTGTCCTGTTGATCGTGTTCGAGGTCTGATTTCTAAGTGATCTGATTGGTTACAGGTGCTTTCACAGGTGCTTTCTGGGTGCAGCCGATTGCTAACTGAGTGTGGCATTTCAATGGCGGTGTTCAGCAGACGACACCCACAGGCGATTAGTTTCAAACGATGGCTTTAACGTAGGTCACCGTGTATTTTCAACAAAGAAAAAGTGTGTTTTTTAGAATGTCCAACTTTGTGCAGGAGTCAATGTGCTGATGGTTCGGCGTACCGGCTCAACAGAAAAGGCCACACGAGTTAGTGCTTTCAATAATTAAAGTTATTAAAAATAAAGTACCAGATTTGTGTGGTCCAACTTCTTCACGAAATCCTCGGAGGCAAACATCCGAGAGATGTGTGAGCAAAGAAATGCATAAAAGCTGCAGCTGAGGCTTTAGTTGGCTGAGGTACCAGCCTACGCTGAGTGCCTCCGGGTCACTTCCTGTCCTAATGGAAGTATCTATCTGTGTACTCCTGGAAAACAAATAACACCCAGGCTGCCAAACAACGACAACAACAACACGCGTCGACCTGCTTCGGGGTCGACCTGAGCTCTTTGTCCTCGCTGACAGTACTGTAATACAGATACTGTGGCGGGAGGGAGGCCCAGACTGTTCTGTGTGACGCTCTTTATTCCTGGAATGGAGGTGTGGTTAACGGCTGTTAATAAAACAAGATAATAAACACATTTAGACACATTAAATCGAGTAGCATCGCCCCATAATGAGGCAGACGCAAGAACTTTTGTTTATTTTCGACAAAATATTTTCTGAAAAGAGCCTTTATTGATCTCCTTAGGAAAGAAAGGCTGCGCTTCACTGAGTGAGAGAGGTTAACTATGTCCCTGTATCCACCGCATGGAGACAGGAACAGGAACAGGGCTGGTGCCAAACTCTTGGTGTGCCAGACAACAACAGTGTTTTGGCCACACACACACACACACATACACACACACACACACACACACACACACACACACACACACACACACACACACACAGGCAGACAAGAATCATCACATCACAGCCTCTCCTCCATCACAACACAACCACTGTGGCCATGCCTACTACTCCTTAGAGACCAATGCAAAAAAACAATGTCCATCTAAATTCCCCCTTCCACCCCCTAAAAAAAATGTGACACCATATAGCGGAAATCAATCCTCTTGCTTTTCAAAAGCGGATCAGCTTGTAGGCAGTCGAGCCCTCGTGTCGTCTCGTCCCTCGTGCCTCGTTCCGCGTGCTTTCACGACTGGATCAAACTTCCACGCAGCAGCTTGTTTAATGGGAAATGAATGGAAATTAAAAGACGTTTGACATATATTTCAACAACCAGCAGCTCAGATTTGTTGCTGGCGTTCCTGTGTGTGTGTGTGTGTGTGTGTTTTCTTTCTGCCAGCTCGAGCTCCGGAGCTCCGGAGCTGTCCGCGGTGCTGAAACAAGCCTTCAGTCCGCAGAAAGACACCGTCCGCCCCGCCGCGACCTGTTAGAAAACCCGGGGAAACGGCTTCCCAGAGGCCGCTCTATCACTTTATGTAATCCTGACCACAAACGACTCCGTAAATCCCGTAATATGTCTGAGGCGGAAGCTCGCCATCCAGACACAGAAAACGCCACAAAGTTGTCCGCTTTAAGCGCGTTAATCGGTTCCCGTAGATCTACAGCAACACCACGGGGTCAAACGGACTCTGCCTTCGCGAACCGACACACAGCAACATAACTGTGATAATACAAAATTAAATAAAAAAAAACTGCAACCCTCTAAAGCCACATCTTTTTTTTTTTTTGTGAATAATTCAAAGTTCACGCGGTGTTTACGTGGACTCGACTAAATCAAAGGAAAGCCGACCCATTCAAACCTACCTCGTTAAGTGTATTCTGCTCTTCTTCTTCTTCGTCTTCTTAATTTGCTGTATTTGTTTTCGACACAGGATGAAAATGTCCGTCCGTGCTGCCGCTCCACTCAACGGGACTGTCCCCGTGGAAACGCACCCTCCTCCTCCTCCTCCTCCTCCCCGAGGGTGAAGCGTGACGCACTAAGAAAACACACACTTCCGGTGAACGTTTTACAAAATAAACATTTAAATGACAATTTTAAATAACTAGACGTTAAACCGACATCCGATATTCTTGAAAAGCTAGCTAACACCTTTTGAAAATCCCCCCTCCACCCAAAAAAAACGGTCCAGAAGGTTCTTCCTCACCACTGTGCCTCAACAAAAACAGTCCCCTCCCCACAAAACAACAACAGTTCCGTTTTTTTTCAGGTGGTTTATTAATGATAATAATGTTAATAATATATATATATATATATATATATATATATATATATATATATATATATATATATATATATATATATATTTTTTTTTTTTTTTTTTTTTTTTTTACTATACACATTTGTATAAATAAACCGTCAGGAAATCAAACAGAAAGAAGGATGACGTGCTCTCTCTTCAGTGAACTGAATGTGATGAATTATACATTTTTCAGCCCTGAAACGTTGCACAATTGTTTCATAAATCCGTTTCTTGAGAGTATCATCTGCTTTTCAATACATTTAAACAAGGACAAATAGGCAATACAATTGGACAATAATAACACAGTATGATAATATGGTTATTATTGTTATTATCATTCTTGTTATTATTGCTGTTGTTTTTTACTCGACTTATACCAAATGTCATTCTAATGTGTTTACTATTATAATTTAATTCAATCATTTGAAGTAGGTTTGAACCATCACATTTGTGTCTGTTGGATATGTTCATGGCTTTTACTTTGGTGGTTAAATCCCCTAACTTCCGGTATAATTGTGTGAACTTGATGCCGCTCACAAAATGGCCGCGCCCTCTGATGTCACAGGGAGTGAATACAAGATTGTTTTACACGCATCTGTAGAATAAGGTATTATTATTAGTTCATGAGTTGTTCATCTGAGACAGCCACAAACACTGATCCAACAAAATGACTAACTTAAAAAAAAGACAAAATTACTAGTATTTTGAATAAAGTAGGCTAGTATTAATAATGTTTACTTAATATGTCTCAATTACTTTAAAAAGAGGTCCCTTACATTGTTTTGTATCGTTTATTAAGTGTTTAAGCAAGATTAGTACAAAATCAATTTAAAAAATGACAAAACTATTGATTCAAAATATATAATAAAATGCAAAAACATGAACCGGCGTTTACGACAGAAATAATAAGGCATACATCAAATCTGGAGTTCTGCATTCAAATTCCCTCTTTCTCCACTTCCGTCCTCTTCACACATCTGACCTTCTTTCCATTTTGTGCAGAAAATAACCCGCTGGGACACTTCAAGTGCGCAAGTTCTGCAGGTAAACCACCTGAGATACACTGATGGCTCCTTGAGCCGACATGCATATACACGTATAACACGCACGCACGCACGCGCGCGCGCGCGCACACACACACACACACACACACACACACACACACACACACTTAGTAGTTCTCATTTCCCGCACAGACACTGATGGCATACGTGCGGTTAGAACATGTGCTATGTCTTCTCTTTCAATTCTTTTTTCTTTTCTTTTTTTAAATCAGCTCAACTAATTAAATGAATAATAAGTGCGTCATAAACACTGAACCACTAACACAACACAAACAGGGGAGGTAACCGAGGTTTCTATTTTGAGCAGTAATGACCTCAGACCCTGTTACCTTGAAAGCATCACCTGATCCCGCGTCGCACTTCACGCTCAGCCCCGCACAGCAGACCCCGCATGGCGTTATGAAGCACGCTGATCTAGCCTGTGCTACTCATATTCATACACGTGCACACAGTGGAGATGCTCCTCACTGTTTTGACCCCCGAGGTCCTCGCCTTGACATCATCGAATAAATCCACATCAGTCAGATGACACGTGAATACTCCCCACAAATAAACAGTCAGCAAACCAAACCGAAAGAAGGATGACTTGCTCTCTCTCTTGAGTGAACTGAATGTGATGAATTATAGATTACATCTTTTTTTTTAAAGCCTTTTTGGGGCCTGACTCATTGCGCAATCGTTTCATAACTCAGTTTCTTGAAAGTATCATCTCGCGCAGCTTGAACCGTGGACATTTGGTGTCTTTTATGACATTCTAGCCACATGGTCAACCACTCATGTGACCTTTTACTTCTAGTGCCGTAGAGACGGGACTCTTAATAAAACAGCCAGCCCCCGGGAGGTCAAAGGTCAGAGACGCATCCAGTCAGCCGCGCACGGGGGATCTGGAGATGGATCGACCCGCGTGCGCCACGTGTGGCTCCGATCATTAGCATCCCCCATCGAAGAACCCATTACAGCCCTCACCCTCCCACGGTAATGACCCAGCGGCGCAACGAGGCTCGCGCACTGTATTGCCATCGATTAAGCGATGGGATCGATGCGTTCACGGCACATCCATTCAGGGAGCGCTCTCTCGCGCTCTTAGCAGATCTTCATTATTATTTAGTTTGTTTTGCCCCAGAGAACAAACAGGGCACTGATCTAAAACACAAATATAGACGCTGCGCCTGAAAGGATCGCTCCGTGTCCGTGTCCGTGACGTTTCACAGTCCGTGTTATATCCACACACAAAAAGAGAACAGACAATCTGTGCTACCCGGAGGCTTCACCACATGCAGCGATTCCTAACCAGCTTTGGAACACATTTGAAATAAGATTGTGTTGAATAAAACACAATATATATATACTATGTGTCCACATCTGTACACCACGTGGAACATTGCGAGTGGGCAGGGAAGATACAAACGAGTTAAACGATTGAAAGAAAGCTAAATGAATGGACCAACTGTTAAAAATACTAAACACGCAGCTAAGGTGAATAATATATACAGACTAAAAGCAGACTAATATAGCATCTTCCGAGCCTCAAGTTGGGTGCAGATCTTGTATTTATGATGTAGACTTTCATCATGGTGTGTGTGTGTGTGTGTGTTTCCACATGAACACGCAGCATGTGAATCTGTGTCGCGTCATGAGTGCAGTCAGCAGAGACGCGATAGTCCCAGAGGGAGGAGGAGCAGAGAGGATCCTCTAAAAACGCGCCATCGATCCAATGCTGCCACGGATCCTCTGTTATCACTGACACGCAGATATTTCAGCCTTTAAATAAATGAATAAATGAGGCTGTTGAGACACAAACCAACAGAGGTTTGTTTCTGTGTGCGGAGGACTGAGCTGACCCACTGACACCAAGGACCACGCTTACAGGAGAGAGGCGTTCAGGGACGCTATGGTCTCTCGAGACGCGTGGGTCTAAGATCTCCACAGTTAATTATTAAGCATCGTTTTAACAAGCAAATGTCCCCAACTGTCACCCACATCTAGACTCTGCTGCTAAACTGTCTGACCGCTGCTAACGCACACTTAAATAGTTTCCTAATCTGTTTTTGCACTATATGTTATATGTTTTTGCACTATGTTTATATGTTATATGTTGTCTATTTTTTACTTTTTTTTTAATGTGCACTATTCACTTTATGTTTCTGCACTATGTTTATATGTTTATATGTTGTTTATATGTTATATGTTGTCTAGTTTATATGTTGTTTATATGTTGTATGTTGTCTATTTTTTACTTTTTTAAATGTTGCACTATTCACTTTTTTTCAGACAGTAGAGAAACATAATTTCAGGTCCTCTGTATGTTTGCACAATATGGAAGAAGTGACAAATAAAACTGACTTTGACTTTGACTTTGACCATTAACACATTTTCACGCATTCCGCTCCGACAAACCGTCTTTGGTGTCAAAACATTACATTCAATTATAATTTAAATAAAAGAGGTACAAATACAAAATAAAGTTGTTGTGGAAATCAGTCAATGTTTACGGCCTAACGCAACACGATCGAAAACTAATGATGAATTAGAATTGTACAACACAGTGATGGACGGTAACGCAGGAGACCCGCAGTGACCTCTGATGAGCACAAGCCTCGTTTCCGACAGAAATCTCTAACCTCAAACTGAACGTGAAAACCTGCTCCACCGTTTTGGGTTCATGCCACATTTATTTAGATTTTTTTTTATTGCACATTTAGGTTTATGTAAAGATAAAAACATTATTTATTTAAGCATGTTAACATAGCAAATCTTTTTCCAAAAGTCACATTTAAAAAAAAAAAAGGGATACCTGTCCAATATGACTGTTTTTAACGAATATGTGAGACGAATCCTTGGCTTGTTTATATGACTCCACAAGCAACGGGTCGTCTGCTACAATAAATATCCGTGGGAAACAATGGCGGATTTCATCAAAACCAAACCGTGCCTGTTCTTACAAAGTGCCCTTTTGTTAGTAGTGACTTTAGGTCTATTACTGTGAGTTCACTGTTCACACACAGTGGTTATTATTCCGACCACCCAGAACACGCAGACGATTGCTTCCCTCCCAGTCGGTTTGGATTCAGGAACATCACGTAGGTTCGAGTCTTGGCCTTGAAACGTTGTGCGACCCGACTCGCACACCTGCCACCTTTTCCGGAAAAACAACCGCTCTGCAGCTCCCGTCTGACGGGGGAAGAGGAAACGACGTCATCCCTGGAGGTCAAAGGTCCGGAGGCAGCGACTGGAGCAGCAATAGGCCACAAAACTCACCGTAGTCCTTCAAAAAGGAAAGAAGAGAGAGGGGGAAAAAATAAATACAAAATCGGTGAGGAAAAATGAGCCGACGACAATTCATAGTGAAAACGAGAGGGACGTTTCTACGTCGGGCCGTCAGTGTCCTGCTGATGGAGCGGGGCGGTGCTGTTCTGACCTGCGGTGCACGCCTGCCAGGGCCGTGTCACGGAGGGGGAAGAGTTTGGGGTAGATGGTGGTGAACATGGTCTGACTGCAGCGGTGGCAGTGTCCCAGGGGGAACTGCAGCAGGTCCAGCAGGCTCCTGGGGAGGTTGATGGGAGGCAGCAAGTTGAGGTCTAAAAAAATGGAAATGTCATTAAAATACACAGAAGGCGTTCAGAAGAAAGTCATTTTATGGAACTTGATGGAGTGAAATCTCAAGTGATAGTTTTCGTTTTGCTTGTTTGGTGCATGTATTGTTGTTAAACGCTTCTTTTTCCCCTCAGTTGACTCTGCTTTATGTTCATACCGTTCCAAGCTTTGAAGTTGGAGTCACATTTTCCCTACACGATTATTTTGGCCCGAAATTATACACAATAACCATATTATCACCACACCTATAAACGACTGGAAAATTCATTTTTTTACTTTGTTTACTGTTCGTTTTGTCTCTTTTTTTTTTTGGCAAAACAAAAAGAGGTGGAGCGAGAGTGTTACCATAACTGTAAGAAAAGGGTCCAAAACAAGAACAATCACTCTTATGAAGAGTGAAAATGCAACCAGATGAACTGATGAAACCAAAACTAACTAAGTGTAGGTTGAAGTAGATGTCAGGGAGTCACAGCTGGCCACATACATACTTACATGCATACATACATACATACATACATACTTACATGCATACATACATACTTACATGCATACATACATACTTACATGCATACATACATACTTACATGCATACATACATACAGGGATGCTTAGCGCTCCTCACCTGTCGGCCGCTGCCGGTAGATGCGATGCAGGGCTCTCATGGCGATCTCCTCCAGGGGAACCACGCTGTCCGCCTCTGAGCCGACCACCTTCACTTCGGCGGGAAGCCCGACCAGAGCCTCGCTGAGCGCCTCCCTCTGGCCGCCCTCCAACCCGCACCTGCACGGGAGCGACGGTGGTTTTATTGTAATCTCATACGGAACATTGTGTAGCTGCATTTTTACTCATGTACAATTTTATTCCCCAATATATAGCTGAACTAACTCAGCTAACACTAACTGATAAGCTGTGTTACCCGCTGCAGCCGATGACCTTGTTATACAGGAAGGAGGGAAGGCCTTTTAGGTCCACGTTGTTGTCCACGAACACAAACTGCAGCTCTCGTGATCGGCCCAGATCTGACACACACACACACACACACACACACACACACACACACACACACACACACACACACACACAGTTATTAACATTGCCTCGCTCACAGTATCTACAGGGCTCATACACATTTTGACCAATGGATTTCCATGACTTTAAACCAAATTTTCATGACCAAACATTTTGTGAAATCTCGGTGTAAACATAAAGAAGTGAGTAAATGTAGTATTTAAACTAACAATGAGAATACAAAGCATACAGTAAACCTTAAATGACACAAATGAATGAGACAATAGTTTGATTAAAAGAATAAACATTTATATAGATGCCTGTATGTACGCCTGCTTATATTTTGAGCGTCTTTCTTTTAAAAGCATATTCATTATTTCAAACTCAGCGTAAATGAACGACATGAACACATGAATATAACACATTTACACGACTTTCTCTAAACTTTTGGGATTTTATTCTTTTCAAGGACTTTTCCAGGCCTGGAAATAACCATTTAAAAACTTTTCCAGGTTTTCCATGACCGTAAGAACCCTGTATCTACATCGCTATGGCAACACACAGACATGGGGGTGGGGGGGCCATTACTGACCGAGCGGCAGAAAGGTCAGCCGGTTAGCGGCCATGGAGAGCTGGTTGAGGCGGTGCAGCCAGCAGAGCTGCCGGGGGACGTGGCCCAGCAGGTTGTGGTCGGCTGTCAGATTCTGCAGCGACACGCAGCGGTGCAGCCGGTCGGGGAACGACATCAGCTGGTTCATCGACACGTCCAGCGTCTCCAGGTCCTGCAGATCCCCAATCTCTGAAGGTGTGACATGATAAACAGATCTAACAAATTAGATCTTTGTCATTTAAAAAAATAAAAAAATAAACAACATATCGCAGAATAATGTAACAAAGTAACATTATTATTTTAGACTTTACAGATTTGGTTGACTAAATCTATTGTTATTTTGTTTTGTTTTACGTCATCTAACCTTTCCAAATGTGGAACCACTGGATGTTTCTTCTAGAACTGTGTTTTTCAATATTACATTTCTCTTTCCTGCTATAAAAATATCCTGACCTTTTGCAGAGGATTCAGTAAATCAAATAGAAAGTAAGTTTGACAGGCTGTTGGTGTGATTGTACCGGAGACCTTTTATTTGCAGACTGATCTTCAAATGCAAAGAGAATTTAAAAGATGTTCAGCTGATGGCAAACAGATCTCTGACTGAGTGTGTGTTCAGTTACCAGTACGGACAGACTGAAATGTCACCGATGTTTCTGAAGGATTTACAAAATGTACCGAGGTTGAAAACTCACAATCATAACATACCATTAAAACATCAAGTTGAACAATAATAGTTTTTTTAATCAAATGAAAAATCATCTGGACACACGTTTGCGTTAAAGACACTGTGTCCATATTATCAGTGTGCTCTGTTGCCCTCTGCTGGCAGATTGAATACTTACAACTCGTGTACCCCACATGTGAAAAATAAAAAAATTTAAAATACATCTGTGTAGATCTTTTTCCTGGCCCAACCAAATTTTCTGACGGTCTTTTTTTTTAATAATTGAAAGAGTAAACCAGACAAAAGAAGCGCAAAGAGTGTGTGTTCACCTGGAGGAAGGCATTTCAGTTGATTATTGGACAGTCTCAGGTGCCGTAGAGACCTCAGCCGGCCAATCTCTGGACAGAGGAACTGGAGGGCGTTATTGCTCAGGTCCAATGACTGCAGTCTGGTCAGGTTTCCAATAGCTGGGGACCAAAACCACAGTTGCCCTCATTATGGAGAAAAGACTAACTTAACCAGCACAGATCAATAAAGCTGGGGCAGTCAAAAACAACCAGAAGGCTTCTGACTTCTGAATTGAAATTTTTCTTCATTGGGTTTTATTGAAGGTCTTACTAATGTACCATTAAATATCATGTTATGTCATATCAGTATCAAGAAATGAATGTGTTTTAAATGATGTGAACAGCCTCAGCATCTCATCTTTAATGTGGGTTTGCTGGTGTAGTTTCATTCAATCATTTTCTTAAACTTTGAACATTGCAGCAGTCCCTTATTTAATATTGTTGAACATTCATGCACTGAGTGTTTGATAATAATGTGCTTGTCCTTTTTATCAAAGCCATACATGTTAAACTGTGTATGTGTGAAAGCTAAATCAGAATCAGAATCAGCTTTAATGGCCATGTAAGTTTTCACATACATGGAATTTGACTCCGGTTTCACTTTGCTCTTTGTACTTTTTCACACACAATATACAGTAACAAGATAAATATAAAAAAAGATAAAAAAGACATTAAAGACAGTAGTAAAAAAAAAAAAGTGCAGATAGTGCAGATGGAAGAGTCTGATTAACTGTTCATAATGACAAAGGAATCAGTGTAGACGCTGGCAAAATAATGTCATAACAGAGGACTTACCTTCAGGAATAAGGACTATGTTGTTAGAGTGCAAATACCTTAAATGAAAAAGAAATAATGATACAAAGTTACAATTGGAATAGACCAAACTATTTTATAAATCTTTCATTTTCATTGTCAATGAAGTTTACAGACTCAACTTTTGGCCATACATCTAAGTGTAATAATCCAATTTAGGAAAGCATCAGACAGCTTCATTCTGCGCAAATTACAAAGATTACAATAAATGTTCTCAGTTCCCCAGGCACCTGTCCTATTATACCAGCAGTATTATGTCATGGGACGTGTAGTTTCAGGCCACTCTTTTCTGACAAATAACAAGCGTTGTGGTTATTTGTCCAAAAAGAAAAACACTGTGTCGCTGAATACTCACAGTTCAATCAGATTTGGGAGCTTCTGAGCAAGAGTGTCAGGCTGATGAGGGAGAGAAAAAATAAATAATCAGAAAACATCTGAACTAATTCTAAACATTTGACTTGGGAGTCATGCAAAACCAGCACAGCAGTACCAGCGTCGTGAGCGAGTTCCTCTTCATGTACAGTCGCTCCAGAAACTGCAGGCCTTCATCCTTCAGCAGCTCTACCGGGAATTTGTTCAGGTTCTTGTAGTTCAGGAACAGGTTTTTGTGGCGCTCCTGCTTGGCCACGAAAATAGCTTCATGGAGTTCAGTTGCCATTTTCGAATGAAACCTCTCCTCCTCCAGATGGAGGAGACTTGGCAGCGCCTCCTTTCTCGATGGCATCACTGTCTCCTGAATGGAGAGCAGATGAACAGAGGAATCAAGAGACAGACTTTGACCATGAGCTGAGAACAAAACCCAGGACAATACAGCATGTAACAGGACTTTAAACCCACACGTGAGCTGTGTGCTTGTGCACAGTGTGTAGATCCGGTGCACGGGCACACACACACACACACACACACACACAGCGGAGGGATATCAGTGTTAGCAGAGCCATAAATGAACCCGTGTTTCGGATGCTGTGTGTATTCTGACAAGCTGTGTCTGCTAAACAGGCCACACACACACACATTACTGCCAGTCGCACCAACTTAAGTTTCTGGTGTTTATTTGTTTTGTTCACCACAAGCTGCCAAAAAGAGCCAATTCAAGCTGTAGCTAGCGTTGTGTTGATTGAGCCCCTCGGTGTTTATATCCGTCACACCATTAGCATGCTAGCTACGTAGCAGCTATAAGCACGTAGCCGTCGATAACAATGCGCCGCACAGATAGCCGTTATTTACCTTAATTGTGCGGGACCATTTTATCCTACTTTATTTTATTCCACATATGCACATGACACCGGCTTAATGCTGAATGTTCGTTTGAAAGCTAAAGAAAAGGACTGTCGGACAGCAACAGTGCTCCAGTCCGTCGGAACGTAAACAACGCGAGACGTCAAAGGTCACGCGCTTCTTCTTCTTCTTCTTCTTCTGAATTCACTGCAGACAGTCTCGCTGCTGCCGCCTGCGGTTTCATCGTTGAACTGCATCGTCAATGACACATCCGTCACGAAGTGGTGTAAAGTGCATTTACTGTGTACTGAAGTGCAACCTTTTGTGGTACTTGAACTTTACTTCAACTATTACATTTCAGAGGGAAATCATGACATGTCCCCACTACCTTTACTTAGCTATACTTGAATGAATGAATACATACTTTATTAATCCCCAAGGGGAAATTTGTTGTCAGAGTAGCAGCAATTTACAGACTAAAATCAACATATTAAAAACAACAACAGTGATGAGAGATATATACAAAAATAAAAGTAAAATAAAGATAGCTGGAATGAAAGATATGTACAGCGCAGAGAGTATTATTTAGGAAATAAATAAATAAAATTAAACTTAAACAATAGAGAGGTGCAAAAATGCAAAGTTTGTATGTGTAGTGTATATGATTCATTTGGAGACTGAGATTAAGATTGAAATCAATGATGTTGTCCTTTTATATATAATGGGATGTTTTGTTAAAGACCAAAACACCCAACAGTAAATAAAGCAGTTAAAATGACCACAACCAATAAAATGCTGCTTACATGTCAATGCATCAGTAATCTCACTAAATGAGAGGATAAGAGTACTTTTTCTTTTGATACTTTAAAGATATTTCCTAAGAATACTTAATTGACTACGCTACACTTTGTAAACAGTTATTGATTTCTTGTTCGGCAGAGCAGTAACTCGTAACTGCAGACATTGTGTAAAGGGCATTTATGTTTTTGGACTCCAGGGATGTCCCACCATATCTCTTCAGTAGCCAGGACCAGTTCTTACACCCCCAACTAAAAGGGCCACAAACAGCTAGATTTGTTATGATGTTTAAATATGACAAATATTTAATTATGTTACTATTCTAACTCATTATACACTGATATATAATCTTTAAAAAAAAAGCACTTAAACACTGAGCTCTTGAGCCTACTTCTCACTATGTACCTGGACCTCAGAGGAAAACATTAAAGTTCTACATGCTGGTTTTGTTGTAGTTCAGATTTAACTCACAAAATAAACCAGGTGAAACATGATGACTTATTATTATTAATTGAACTATCCAGCATCAGCGAACTGAACGCTCCTGGAGCGAGAGACAGCGAGTGTGTGATTACTGGCAGTGGCAAGTGTGTGGCAAGACTGTGGCAGGCGTCAGCTAGGTGTCAGGACAGCGGCGAGTCTGTGGCAAGTGTCAGCTAGGTGTCAGGACAGCGGCGAGTCTGTGGTGAGTCTGTGGCAAGTCTGTGCCAAGACTGTGGCAGGCGTCAGCTAGGTGTCAGGACAGCGGCGAGTCTGTGGCGAGTCTGTGGCAGGCGTCAGCTAGGTGTCAGGACAGCGGCGAGTCTGTGGTGAGTCTGTGGCAAGTCTGTGCCAAGACTGTGGCAGGCGTCAGCTAGGTGTCAGGACAGCGGCGAGTCTGTGGCAAGACTGTGGCAGGCGTCAGCTAGGTGTCAGGACAGCGGCGAGTCTGTGGCAAGATTGTGGCAAGTCTGTGGCAAGACTGTGGCAGGCGTCAGCTAGGTGTCAGGACAGCGGCGAGTCTGTGGCGAGTGTCAGTCAGTTGTCAGGACAGCGGCGAGTCTGTGGCGAGTCTGTGGCAAGTCTATGGCAAGACTGTGGCAGGCGTCAGCTAGGTGTCAGGACAGCGGCGAGTCTGTGGTGAGTCTGTGGCAAGTCTGTGCCAAGACTGTGGCAGGCGTCAGCTAGGTGTCAGGACAGCGGCGAGTCTGTGGCAAGATTGTGGCAAGTCTGTGGCAAGACTGTGGCAGGCGTCAGCTAGGTGTCAGGACAGCGGCGAGTCTGTGGCAAGTGTCAGTCAGGTGTCAGCTAGGTGTCAGGACAGCGGCGAGTCTGTGGCGAGTCTGTGGCAGGCGTCAGCTAGGTGTCAGGACAGCGGCGAGTCTGTGGTGAGTCTGTGGCAAGTCTGTGCCAAGACTGTGGCAGGCGTCAGCTAGGTGTCAGGACAGCGGCGAGTCTGTGGCAAGACTGTGGCAGGCGTCAGCTAGGTGTCAGGACAGCGGCGAGTCTGTGGCAAGATTGTGGCAAGTCTGTGGCAAGACTGTGGCAGGCGTCAGCTAGGTGTCAGGACAGCAGCGAGTCTGTGGCGAGTGTCAGTCAGTTGTCAGGACAGCGGCGAGTCTGTGGCGAGTCTGTGGCAAGTCTATGGCAAGACTGTGGCAGGCGTCAGCTAGGTGTCAGGACAGCGGCGAGTCTGTGGTGAGTCTGTGGCAAGTCTGTGCCAAGACTGTGGCAGGCGTCAGCTAGGTGTCAGGACAGCGGCGAGTCTGTGGCAAGACTGTGGCAGGCGTCAGCTAGGTGTCAGGACAGCGGCGAGTCTGTGGCAAGATTGTGGCAAGTCTGTGGCAAGACTGTGGCAGGCGTCAGCTAGGTGTGAGGACAGCGGCGAGTCTGTGGCGAGTCTGTGGCAAGACTGTGGCAAGACTGTGGCAAGTGTCAGCTAGGTGTCATGACAGCAAGCGAACGTCACTCGTTTGGCACCCCTGGCATGTCATTTTAAATGTATTTTGTTGTCTCTTATTGACACGTTATAAAATTATACATGTGCAATTGTTCAATAAAGAAGATTTTTTTTTAATCTTTTTTAAAATTTTAAATAAGCTGCCAAGCCACATTTCCTGGGAACACCCATTGTTCATTGTTGTTATACAGGTCAGCTGCTGTAAATCAGTTTCATGATTTTAGTTGAGTCAACTGAGCCCCCCGTTCTCTGTATACATCCTTTGAGCAACCTCGCTGTACTTTTGCTTATCATTCATTCTATTTATGTATGATTTCGCTGGTTTTGAAACTAAATACTCAAAACTGTTTATCAAAACGTTATAAATACAAGTCGGACAATGTCTCCACTGGTCCTCTCCTTATATGTGGTTAGGTGTCGGTAGTTGTCACAGGAGTGCCACGACTAGTCAGAGACTTGCCACCAGTAGTCAGAGCGGTGCCACCACTAGAGGGCAGTAGTCAGAGTCCTCAGAGAGCTCGGCCTTGCTGCCTGGAGCTTGATGTTAACCCGACAATACAACACACACTTCCCAACAAAGACCAGCAGTGAAACAGTTTGCATACATTTTTATTCATCTTAAATCTCGTGTAGAAAAAAAAAAAAAAAAAAAAAGAATCAGACAGTCTCCTTTCCTTCAGCCAATCATTTCCTCCCTAGTACTCAGAATATATTGATGACAGGAAGAAAACAAATCTTATAAACAGCATGTACAAAAGAAAACCAAAAATGAAACTTCAATCTAAAACAGATCATTTCAATAGAAAAACACAGGAGCTGGAAGGCTATGAATAACTTACGCAACATCTCGGTAACAAATTGACCATCAACCTTAACAAAACAAGCAAAAAGGGCAGAAAGGAGGGCAAATGTATTTGATTACATGTCCACCCTGTGGTGCTCCAGTGGTGAAAAAAAACCCAAAACCCCCAAAATCTCTGAAATACCCATCATCCTGATCTCACATCAGTACCAACATGGCACCGACCGACCGGGCGACCAGGACCCAGAATCACTGCCAGGCGGACGCCGTCGTGTACAAAAAGGAGGGAGAAGGATGCTGCTTTTACTGGGGATTATGGTCACCATGGCAACAGGTCGACACACAAGGAACCCGCGGCAGAAGTCCCGAAAAAAAAAAAATTGCATCAGAAACAAGAAGAGGAAGCAAACGTCTCCAACGCCACTCGTTAACGAGGGGGAACGCAAACGGCTTCCGGTTGAACGTTTAAAAACCAGACACACCGATTCACAACTGAACTCCATCGAATAAATCCCAAAAGAGTTGGAGTGGAAATTAAATAGTCACTGAAAACGTCGTGGAAGATTTTCTATCTCTGATGCGTCAGAAAAGAGATGTAGTAGAAGGTTTTTATAAACATTCCCCGGTTAGTGGCTTGATCACCGCTCTGATGATCAAAGGAGACTCTCATGTGGATTTTAAAGAGAGCCTTTCCGTTCCCAGTTGACGCCCTCTGCTGGTCCCAGTTTGTGCCTGTGGTACATTAACAGTAATTACGTCAGAGTCACGGGGCTCAGCGCTCTACTCTTTTTATTTGATTGAAAACGCTTAAACTAAAATGAGTCCAGCAAAGCTTAACCCTGTGACTCCAGGGGGGAAAAATAACTTTTTCCTGATCCAATAAACAGTTGTACGATCAGTTATATTTGTCTTCATTATGTTAATTGTATAATTAGTTCCTTTTTTTTTTTTTTTTTTAAGACGCGATGGACGGATTATATTTCTCCTCCGTCTATAAGAAGAGTCTTTGTGAACAGCATCAAGTGTTATTAAAAAGGACCAAGTTTTTTTAAAGAAATAAATAAAAATAAATAAAATACGTGAGGCACAAACTGGGGCGGAGCAGTTTGACCGTGTTACCGGCATTACGTCACTACGGACCACAGAGATGAGAGGTTCTGTTTTTCTGGACATGTAAATAGATTGGAGGAAAAAGAAAAAGTGAGGTAGATGGATGGTTGAAGGAATAAACAAAACCTCCCCCCCCCGAAATAGCCACAAAAAAAAAAACACATCAAAATATTAGGGAGGGGGTGAAAAAACGAGGGGAATTTGTACAGTGATTTACATGAACAAAAGATGATAAAAGAAATACATAAATAACATCTGGGCTGGGAATCCAAACTGTTTGAGGTTGTGCCGTGTGGTCCTCTGATCGCATCTACCCGCCTTCATGTTGGAGTGTGACGTGGTTCTTTAGTTAACCTTCATGAGCAGTCCGTCTAATGCCGATGGGAACCAGTTTGATGGGAACCAGTTCGTTCTCTAAATCGGGAGTCGACATGGCTGGATCGAGATTTAGCATTATTTTTTTTATTTTTTTTTAAAAAGGGACCAATGTTCAGGAGAAGAAGAGCCTCGCGCGAGTCGTCCTCAGTTGTGAAATCTTATTTTTCTTAAAGCTAAAAAAAACAACAACTAAGGACTGTGACATAATCCCACTTATTTCTCAAACCGTTTTAATTTAGTCTACAAACACGTGTTAATAACGTGAACAATGAAGATAAAGTGTGGATAACTCCAGCAGCAAACCGAAAACCAGCCTTGATTGAGGCGAGCCTGATGAGCAGGAAGTGAAAACGTCCCACAGACGGGTTTTAATGTGCTCCTAACGAAAATAGTTAGTCAAGGCTACATTGAATAAATACTATTTTGCATTAATTTTTTTTACAAAAGCACACATTTGGAGCCCTGAAACTGACAAAATGTGTCAAACACATGATTAAATATTACTGTACATAAGAAAGAATATTGTAAGTTAAATAATCGAAATGGAGTGAAAACTAAAATTAAGCTTTTTCCCCTCCACCAATGAGTTCTATGTATCTAACATCTTTATAAACCAACTGATTGGAGGTAAAACCAAAAGCATAAAGCACCTCCATCCTAATTAACTAACAATATTATTCATCAGTGTATTCAGTTAGATGTTTTTCTGTTAGACTTTGTCAGAGTTGGGGCTCCGTACGGTTAACGCAAACCTGGTTTCACACTGTCGTACGAAACGCTGCTCTTTGACTAGTGATCAAGGGTCATGAAGTAACAGAGTGAGAGGGACAACGAATCTCCACACACACACACACACACACACACACACACACACACACACACCTGGATATGACAGCACAAAAGAAAGGAAAAAGAAGGAAAATAGAAAAGGATTTTACTTTTCTCCTTGACCTGAGATTTAGTTGGGACTCAGAAGTGATGCCCGACCTCTGGGGTGTTGAGCGGAGACCCCCAGAGGTCAGAGGACCTCGACCATCGGTTTTCCGTCGCTGTCCTCCCGTCGGATGGGAGGGAGAAGTCACACAAGGCAAACGGTCGTACCTTTACGCCAACACAAGACACCAAACCAGCTCAGATACACTTTTACACGATTACAAGCAAAAAAATAAAATAAAATAATATAGTACTGTAGTGGAAACGTTCGTAGAGCCAACCTGAAGGAGATTTGTTTTCGCTTTTTATATATATATATATATAAGATTTCAACTATATTACAACCACAAAGAGAAATAAGGAATAGCAGCTTCTTCTTGTTTTAAACATGACGAATGTCTCCAACCGTAGAAAAGTTAGAAAAGTGACAGGAACAACTGGTGCGTACATAAATGCTCTGCCCGCGTAGAGACGTCCTAAATGTTGGAGACTGAAGACAAGTCTAAAAAAATACCTGTTTGTATACAACGGTTTGTATGAACTCGGAGCAAACCCCGATAGAGACGTCATAGATCGGGGACTTTATATTTGACTCCCCCTCTCTCTTCTTTATTGATTATATTTGGCGTTTTTATTTCTCAACCGTGACGGAACGGCACTTTGTGAGAGGACTCAATTTCAGATCAATTTGATCGCAGAGTCGAGGAGCCGTAGCGAGCAAAACCAGCAATAAAGGAGTAGTGTCGGACCGTAGAGGGGAAGTTAATATCGTTTAAGAAAAATGTGGCGGCAGATCAAAGTGCTTTTTTTTTTTTTTTTTCTCAATCCGGAGAGGTACGGGGCAAGAAGAGAGAATTTTTTGTACAATTTTGGCAACAAATTTGGCAGATTCGACTTTTCTCCCCTTCAGCAGATTGGCTGTTGAATCCCGGCATTACGCCGACGCCCAGCCCGCAGAGCGAGAAACCGCTGACCTCTGACCTCCGTCAAGTGCTTCTTCATTAGATATGCTGAACATTGACCATGATGCACGCTCAACAGCGACCACAACGCCGGTCGCCTACACGTCAGGTAAAAAAAAAAAGAAAACAAACCACAATTTATAAAATAAGTTCAGTCGGAAAGAGAGAGGATGAGATCTCCCCCCCCACCCAAATCAGGTTTCTTTTCTGTTGGTCTGTCCCACTCAGCATTAACGGCAGTGTCGTGTCTGACTGCCAGCTGGTAGAAACCCCAAACTAGAAGAATATGAAACAGATGTGTGGAGGTACAGCAGAACATGCAGTTCGCGGCCGTTTTGTCCACCTTCCTGCGACTCTTTGCTCGTCACCGAGTAGCTGATGGACATGGGTTTGCTGCATGTGATTTTAAAAAAGAAAAAGAAAGAAAGAGAGAGAGAGAGAGAGAGAGAGAGAGAGAGAGAGAGAGAGAGAGAGAGAGAGAGAGAGAGAGAGAGAGAGAGATCCCATCCGGTGAGACATCAGGGTCCTGGCAGGGGTTGCAGTCCCGGCTTGGTGTCTCTGTCCAATCAGCAGGCAGAGGACTGCGGGAGCGGCATGGCGCGTTCGTTTTTGCGCCCACCGTTCATGTGGGCGTACGGTGGCAGTTCGTCCAGTGACGGCCCCGCCGCGAGACCCGGCGCCGCCGCCGCCGCGAGATCCGGCCCGGCCCCCCCCGCTGCGAGACCCGGCGCCGCCGCCGCCAGCCCGTTGGCCGCCTGCTGGCCGGCGGGCTGCTTGTCCATAGCGGCGCTCGACGTGCAGGGAGACGAAGGGGAGCCGGGTGCTAACGACGGGGCGGGCGGAGCCTCTGAGCTTGGGGAGGGCGGGGTCTGTTGGGGGTGGACTGGGGTTTGCTGGGTTTGCTGCTGCGTGGAGGACGCGGCGTCCAGAGGAACGCCGTCCACGCCGTCCATCTTGTCCACGTGGTGCTGAGCAGCGTCGGGCGACTTGTTGTCGGCGCTGTAGAAGAAACTCGCCTCTTGGAAAGACGGGTCCAGCTCGTCCTTCAGGCTGTTGATGATCTCCACGAAGGCCGGACGCATCTTGGGATTGTACTGCCAACACATTCTCATCAGCTCGAACCTACACACAGACACACACACACACACACACACACACACACACACACACGTTAGCCCAGTCTGCATCACGTCCTCCTGTAGTGATCACTCTATCCAGAGGAACTGGGCCGTCCTACCGACAAGCCAATATTTACTTTAGACAAATGTTTGCTTTCTGTTCCTGAAACAGCCGCATCATTTAGTAGAAATGGAACATAATATTCATAACTAGCTCATAATGAGCGGGTCAGAGGGTCTATCTGCGACTCGTGCTGCTTTCCCCATTTGTGGGAATAGAGGGGTCCCGTCGCTCGTGGTTCAAATAGCAGGGACAGATCGTGTGTGTGCGTCTTACAGCAAGTCGGGACAGCTCTGCGGTTTCTCCAGCAGCCCTCCCTCCATGACGAAGCGGAGCACCTGCTCGTTGGACAGACCCTGGTAGGGCTGCTCTGACAGGGTGGCGATTTCCCACAGCACCACCCCGAATGACCTGCACAGAGGGAGGGAGGGTTTACCATAAATCGCTATCATACTTCGGTAGGAGTAAAACACAGAAAATGAAGCCACCGCGAGTCGTTCGTTTTTTGTTTGTGCGCGCCTGCTTACCAGACATCCGAGGTGGTGGTGAAGACCCCGTCCTTCAGAGACTCGGGTGACATCCAGCGGACAGGGAGCAAGCCCTTGCCACCTTTGCGGTAGTAATCAGTCTCGTAGATGTCTCTGGTCATGCCAAAGTCTGCGCGTGCACACACACACACACACACACACGGGAAGTGAAGCATTGACGACGTCTATATAAAATAAATTTGCTACAGTAAACTGTTCCAGCTGGTTCTGGTACTTGTCATGTGTGTCTGTATTCCACAGGGGGGCGCTCTTTACTGAGATTATAGGCCTTGACATTTTACTACGCTAACCGCAATCCCCTTAGCGATCCCTCTATACCGCTGTTGCAGACTTTGAAAATTCCTAGCAATCATTGTAACCATAATGGTCTTGACGACGGCCAGGACCTTTTCACACAGAGTTTAGATCCTATTCTCTGATCGGAAACAAATCTGGAAACGAGATGTTTACTTGCACTGGAGAGTTCAGCTCCGGCTCTGCGGATGAAAACATGTTGACAGCGCTGCACTGCCGCCCCTAGAGGGTTCCCTCTACTGGCATTACCAGCTACCCTGGTGATTTGGGTTGTCCGGCAACTTGATCGTTCGGACGTTTCCGCTTCATGAGCTCCCACCCTCTGCGCCGCGGCAGACATTGACCTCTGACCTCCTCGCGGTTCTTTTACCTCCTATCTTAACGGTGAAGTCCTCGGCCACCATGCAGTTCCTGGCTGCCAGGTCTCGGTGGACAAACTTGTTGGCGTTGAGGTAAGCCATGCCGTCAGCGATCTGCCCGGCCATCTGAAGCATCTTCTTCAGGGGAGGCAGACACAGGCTGGACCACTGTTGCTGCAGACAGACAGACAGACAGACAGGAGGGAGTAAGTTCTCAGAGGAAGGACAAGGTCATGCAGCTCCCTGAGAATGTGTAACTAAGAAATGTCATATCACATGACCAGCTCACAGCAAAATGTGTGCTGAAATACTGACATTTTTAGGTTATAATGTCTTTGAGGGATCCTATGTTATTTTGTCATATTTTGGTATCAAACCCATTATTGTGAAAATCTCAATTGTGTTAATTGCACCGACGGATCTGAAAACTAATGGATTCGTCGGGTCCAGATCCGGCTCACGGTCAGACTCATTGTTTTCAAGACGACAGCTGGATTTTTAAGATTCAAGTCACCTTTTGAAGAACTGAAAAATCCAAGTCATCAGGAATCCAATCAAGCCAGCTGAGGCTGCGTAGACCACTACTACATTGTCTCGTTTAAAAAAACGCATACATTCTGCTACGTCCACTCCGGAAACCAACAGAAACGGCGTCTTAAGAGACCCACGTTTGCTTCTTTATTTGGGTCTCATCAGTCCCGACGTGCACATATCACGCAATCCCCGACTACCAGGGGCTAATTTCAACACGGATAACGAATTACAAGCGTTGCTGACCTTGTTGTCCATGCCGGCAGCTGCATTTTATAAAAGGCCACTACCGCCGGCATGTGCAGCAGGCGAGCTATTATTTTGAGCGTTTCGTGACGTTATAAACCCCGCATGGAGCTGTTTTTGTAACATGATATGGGGTTTCAGGCGTGGTAGTATGGGGGCGGAGATTATTTGCGAAGCGGCGCCAAAGCGCTCGTCTGAGAGATTGTTTTAAAAAAATGCAGTTTTGAAGGTTAGAAGTCAGTCAGTACCTCTTTAGGTCGGAGGGAGCGCAGGTAACTCTTCAGGTCCCCTCGCGTCATCAGCTCCATGATGACCAGGGTGGGCTGGCCCTGAGAAACCACTCCCAGGAGACGAACCTGCACCAACACACAGCGTCACGTCACGAGTACTGAATGATGTCGTCGTCGTCGTCGTCGTCTTGTAAGTGCACCAACCTCCATTTGGGAGTGCGTACGTACCACGTGGTGGCAGTTGAACTCCTTCATGACAGAGGCTTCATTGAGAAACTCGATCCTCTCCCTCATGCTGGCCGACTCGTTGACCGTCTTAATGGCGACGTGAGTCTCCGGCTCGTCCTTGACCACGCCCTTTGCCAGGCCCTCGTACACCATGCCGAACGACCCCTGGCCGAGCTCGCGGCTCAGGACGATCTTCTCCCGAGCCACCTCCCACTCGTCCGGCACGTACACTGCACCGGAGAGAACGAAGACGCGTTAATAAAAAAAAAAAGACGCAGCGGAAACAATAAAACGTGCGCGCTACATTTCCTCGGATTCACGCCTCACTCACTTTCCGCGGCGCTGAAGTACTCGGGGTTGACCGAGGCGTACAGGACTCCGTTTCCAAGCCGGTCACTGCTCCTGACCGGAAATGAAAACAGACCCGTTTAAAAGACGCACACACACACACACACACACACACATTGCCTTCTCCCACGTCGTGTATAAACGTGAATATCACAGTGCTAGTTTCCAAGGAATATTGGCAAAACATTTCTGAAATTCCCACCTGGGTTGGAACATTACAAAACATTGATTTAAGATTTAGAAAAAAGAAAAAAGCTGATCACAACATGTGCCTCCAAGCATTTGAACCACATAGATGCATTTATTCATCATCTTAACTAAACACAAACACTTCCTAATAATCACAGTGCACATTTTCGCTATATTTTCCACTCGTGTGTTGGTTTAAGTGGCTTGTGATTGAATATGGATCCCAGTGTGACCACATCAACCATTACCAACTGGTTGAAACTTTGAGTGTCGGGGAGAAAAAGAAGGAAAACTGTTTGCTTGTTTTCACTAAAAGGTTTTTTTTCATTTCATGTCGTGATCAGATATTCTGTTCCATTCTGTTTTGAAACAATCGCTGTGCTTATGACTACAGTAGACAGAAACACACACACACACACACACACACACACCTTTTCCTGCTGATGACCACCAGTATTGGGACCAAAAGACAGACGAGGAGGATGATGAGGATAGGAACGAAGATAGCGGCGTAGAACACGTTTTCGTATCCTGTTGGGTCAAACACTTTGATTACTTCAAGGGTTGCAGTCCTCTGTCATCATGTCTGATCTGCTTTTTTTTTTTTTAACGGATACGAATAAAGCGACGCAGCGCGTGTGTGCGTGTCTTACGTTCAGCCACGTAGAGATCCAGAGCGTGTGTCCACGAGCCGTTGCCAGCCAGCGACGTGGCTCTCACTCTGACAGAGTAGTTTCCTGGACCGAGGTTGGACAGCCAAACGCCTCGCTGGGCCCGATACATCTGACCAGAGACGCATTCGTGCTTCTCGGTCTGACAGACACAGACACACACACACACACACAAAGAATGCTTACTGTGGACTGAATGTTACAAATGCAAAATCAAAAAGAGAATGTTTTTTTTTTTTTATCTTTACTATGCAAATAATAGGGTTCGCTAGATCTGATCAGAACCAACTGTTGCCACTTAACAAAATGCGGTTAGGTTTTTTTTCTTCTGGTTGCGTTTGTGATGTCACTCGTTTACTGGGTTCATCCATTCTGTGTTTATTTAAAATGAGCACTACGTTATATTTTGTGTTGCAACCATTAATTAGTGCAACGCTTAAGACTATAATGTATTCAGTAACAATTTTTTTTTTCCCCCCAAAGTGAATTTTTTTATTTTTATTAAGGGTTCAATCTAGATTCTTAACACCTACAAAAGGAGGGGGCAACAGTTTAGGCCATAAAGCAAAGTAAGAAATGCTATGCATTAAGGGGATATTAAAATTTTTTGGATAAACATCAGACTTTTTAATCCATTTTCTGGCTGCCTAGATGTTGTCTTACCTCAGCAGCCAGTTTAAACTTGATCTCATACATGAGGGTGAGTCCGTTGGGGTGCGGCGGCTCGAGCCAGCGCAGAAACACCGAGTCCTCGTGGCCCTCCCAGGTCACTGGGTCGGGTATGTCGTCGGCCTTTTCTGGAGAGCCGCAGGGGGGAGAACAGGTTACCGTTTCTTCAGTGGTCTAGTAAATCCTAACATTCGCCAGCTACGCTTTAGTGTTTCGGTGGAAACGCACGACACTAACGGGGGATGCTCGTAATATATGCAGACCACATCGTTCCCCCTCTAACCTGCGGGCTTGGTCCTGGAGAAGACGAACTCCGCGGCGCTGCAGCGCTGGACCTGCCGATTGCAGGCGTGGATGTCGATGCGGTACACCGTGAACGGCTGCAGGCCGGAGATCTGCAGCTCGCGCTCCGTCACCGCCTGCTCCACGAAATCAAACTCCCTCTCGGCCGGCTCCAAGTCCGCCGCGGCGCTGCTGCCGTTGCCCGCGGCGTGGGGGGGAGGAGGCGGGGTGGTGGTGCTGCTGTTGGCGTGCAGCCGGTTGCGGCGGGGTTGAGTGGAGTTGGCTATGCCGAAGAGATCTCGGCGGCGGCGATCCGGCGGCCTGGAGGAGAGAGGAAGAGCGGAGATCTGAGACGAAACATCTACATTGTACAAATCTGTTGAGGGAAAGAAAATGGCTACGGTCAAATAAAAATACAACAAAGAGAGTTCCAGGTTTTGTTTCATCTTGTGCCATTTCATTCTTTAACTACATTTCTCTCGTTTTCCTCTTCCTAACTGTTTCAGACAGGCCCACCACATGTGGGGACGTCTCTGGTATGTAACGGTCACAGTTCCAAGACACAGTTTACAAGATGACATGCGTGTTGGTTCACACACTGTCCAGGTCTGAGGTCAGCTGGAATAAAAAAAAAAATGCAGGAAATGTGAAACCTTCCCACCTGTTATCTAAAGAAAATACATGTATCCCTTTTTTTCTTCTGTGTCTGCAACATACTGAGAACTAAGTATCAACTGGACAGAGCTGGACAGAGCACTGTCTGTGTGTGTGTGTGTGTGTGTGTGTGTGTGTGTGTGTGTGTGTGTGTGTGTGTGTGTGTGTGTGTGTCTGTGTGTGTGTGTGTGGAGACAAAGCGAGATGATGCAGATGTCTGAAGCAAAAGGCAGCAAGCCAAGACACAATAAAAAAAAAAAAAAGAGTTAAAAAAAACCTGTTTAACTGTTTATTGCTTTTAACTGCTTATTGGCCAACAACTGAAGACCTGGGAGACGATGACAATGAGCCGCTCACCTCGGTGTGAAAATGGAGTTGTGCAGGAAGTTCTCAAAGACTTTCCTGTAGGAGGCGTCGGCAGCTTTGGCCTTCAGGTCGTCGGCTGATTTGGGGCAGGGGCAGCAGGGGCCTTTGTTCGGCCCGTCGGGATCTGGCTTGGTGGGCTTGGTGTCCTCCTCCTGGTCTCCCACGCCTATGGCGGCGATCCTAATGGGGATCTTCAGCTCTGAAAGAAGAGGAGGAGGCAGAAGAAGACGTGTTTTCGTGATTAGGTGTTCTCACCTAAATTTACTAGCGACGGAAGTTGAGAGTTTCTGCGTTTTGTACCCTTGGAGCAGTAGTTGTGCTGATACAGCTCTCGGTCCTCGGCTTGTTGCTGCCACCTCACCAGGTAGTAAGTCTGGTTCCCGTTTGGCGAGATGGGCGGCGACCAGCGCACCACCAGCTGCGTGGTGGAGTTCGAGTACGCTCGCACGTCCTGAGGCATGGAGGGCGCTGAAAGAGACACGCGGCACTGAATCACTCCTGATCCCGGCTGCGTCACATTGCGGCACTTGCTACGCCTTCACGGTGCAGCTGGATTTATTTAGAGCAATCTGTCCTTTCATATAATCATATTTTGTAAATCAGATCCCCTCCCCCCTCCCCTCCCCTCCATCTCTTTGAGATGCAGCTGTGTTTACTAAAACAGCCTTCCTCTCCATTCTCCTCACACACCATGTCTGGATCACATGCAGAAATGTGAACGCACTGCAGTCACGGACCAATCGCTCACGTGAGACACGAGCAGCAACGTGGACAGAAGCATTTAGCCGACGATTTCTGACCCACGCGTTAGTCACTGTCGCTGGGTAAGATGACGCTCTCCCTTAAATTGCAGTTATAGGCTTCGTTAAATATCAGTCTCGCTCTTTTAGCGCCTCCCTGCTATTTGCGATCACTTGTAATATCTACTGTGACGACGCAGTCGGCCGCTCGTAAACCTTGACCTTCGGCGTTTCATTTACCTGAAGGGCTGGTGCGGATGTAGACCACCTTGCTCTTGGCACTCGGCAAATGTTTGTCCTCCACCATGAGTGTGATGGCTTTGACGAACACGGCGTACTGCGTCCAGGGCTTCAGGTTGGACAGCAGAACTCCGGGGTCAGAGTCCTTGTCCTCCCTCAGCTCCACGTCCACCATGTTCCAGCTGTTGGAGCCGCAGCCGTCCTGCCCCTCGAACTCGGTGATGTTCTGGAATGGCCTGCAGGGAAAAATAAAGATGTTGTCATGTGTTTATTTTTTATATACACACCCGTTTTATTCTTGTGTTTACATATCAGTGATGTAAATAAACCCTCCACGGCATTAGAAATCACTGAGAGCGTTTTCCATTCATTCACAGCTTAAAAAAAAAAAAAACATGAACAAATATATAGAAAATAACAAAAATATTGCATAACATTTTTTACGGTGCTCTTTTAATTACATCTCATGGAGCCCTCTCCTTCTGCAATCTTAACCCTCCCGTTGTCTTGGGGTCAAAATGACCCCTCAACACACACACACATATACACTCGTACGCGGGTCATTTTGACCCCAAGACAACGGGAGTTAACCTGATGGTGAGGATCCGATTGGCCCCTTGATTTTGCCTTGAAACAAGTCCTTCGACAAGCAGGAGACATCCAGTTCCAGCTTTTATCATTGCTACAATCAGTAGAAAGAAAAAAAAAGGTACCAGTCACGGTTTGGGCGCTTCACAAACAACTTACGCCTCCTTGTAGTAGACGATAAAGCTGATGAGGTCTCTGTAGTCCGGGGGCCGGTAGCGCTGCCAGGTCAGTTTGATCCTCGTACTGCTGGTGCTGTTGGACTTGAACGTCAGGATCGTGCTTTCACCTGAGTAGACGGGAGTGAGGGAGGGAACGTTAATATGTTTCTGTTAGTATATGTGCACCCGTCAGTCTCGTCGACAGATAGCAGATAGTGGTGCAGAGCAGCATCAGGCTCAGGGAGGGTGTTTAGCAAACTGTTGTAGAGTAAGTCCTGCACATGCAGCGGACGTCGCAATTCAACCGTTTGCAGGTTGTTGTTTTTTCAGACCGAAGCTCAAGTGACACTCACAGCTGGCCCGGTCGCCGTTGTTCCGGAAATCGCTCTCATCGAAGCGGCCCTGGATTCCCGTCTTATCCCACATCTTGCGGATCTCGGACATGCAGAGCTTTGGGTTGGCCCTGAAGGACAGCTTTCCCGCCTTGATGGTGAGGTTGTGCTGCTTCCAGTCCCAAAGATACTGGAGCTGCTGGTTGTCCACTGCCATGAAGGCGTACATGCTGGAGGGGGAAAGAGGAGAGGAATGAACGACGGCCGATCGGAGCGCTTCCCAAGTGTACATTCGTTCCGTCACGTTTCTGTGGTGGTTTATTGTGATTCGTGCCAAGCTGGAGGCCAACTTTCTATGCTAGTTGTACAAAGGGTAGCAGCAGAGTGCTTCTCAGTAGAGCTCTGGTGGTTTAATAACCCAGTTAGACAGTAGGGGGACACAGTAAGATAAAACAATCCCGGGGAATGAGATGAACCCGAGAGGAGGTGCAGTTTGTTGGGTAACTCTCAGACATTCAGGAATGACTGCAATGTGGGCCTTGGGACAGTGAGATTCCTGTGAAGTCAAGGATAAACAGACGGAGCAGGGAGTGAAGGACTCTGCGTGACCCTGAGAGAACCTTTTTCCAAGGCCTGTTTTGAAGCGGTGCTGCATTCAAGGTCTTGTCGGAAAAAAAATTGGGAAACCTGCCGTTAGCTTTTAGTCACTATATTTACTTTCCCAGTGAAAAAAAAAAGACAGCTACCAACCCAAAACAAGTAAGCCTGTCCGACAAAACACTTTCCAGTCTGCACCCTCAGTCAAAACATCCTTTTCCTCGTCTCTCCACCCTGCCAACCGTTAAGCGATGACCTCGACCAGCCACATAAAAACACTAATGCTGCATTATTCGGATTGATGACTACCTGAACCATAGAAATAGAATAGGAGTAGAGTCTACTGAATATGGAGCCGAGTTCTATTCACCATAATACATTCGTATTCAGGTGATTAACTGTAAAGTAAAATATATTTACAGAAGAGTAGAACTGAACCGTCTCAACGGATGTCTGTTGGGGCTGAAACTGGGTTGTGTGTGTGTGTGTGTTTGCAGTTAAATTGTGTGTGTGTTTGTCCCTACTCATCCAGAAGGTTGTCTCCATCGATGTGTCGGAGGCTGCGGAGGAAGGCCAGCGAGCTCAGAGTTTGGGATTGTCGGATCCGGACGTTACCGGTCACCCTCTGGATCAGACCTGTGAAACTCTCCAGCTCTGCCACCATGTTGTCTAAAAACACACACAAAGACGCCCACAGACTATACCGTTAGTTCTTATTTCTTTTTTCCCCACCTGTTGTATTGGTCTATTTCTACATTCATGCTTCTGAACTTCTGGAATTGTAAATCTTGCATTTATACTTTGTACTGTAATATATAGTCCATCTTTAACGTGTAGCTCGCTCAAGATTTAACAATCACTTCTCAGCTAAATACGTAAATGTGCCTCTTTTTTTTTTTCTATCTCAATTCTTTCACTTGCATTCATCTTCCTCCCTTCTATCCCTCCTCCCTTCCTTTTGAGCCTTCTTCTCATCCTCATCAAGATTTTTTTTTTTTAAAAGGCGACATCTGGAAATGAAACTCAGTTTAAAAAGCCCTGCTCTCGACTAACCTCGTCATCACTTCTGCTTCATTTATGTTATCAGCGAAACACAAAACCGCTTTGGGTCAGTAGTGTTTTGAAAACAAAAATCCAGAGGCGTCATCTGTCAATATGTCAACACGGCCAGCTGAGGAACCTGCAGAGTGACGGCAGCGGCGGACGCGTGGAAACGGTTATCAGCGTCAACCGCCACGCTGCTGCTGCTGCTGCTGCTTCTACTACGGCACGCAGTACTTACGGCCTCGGCGGATGTTGATGTGCAGGTTGCCTTTGATAATGGTGCAGCCTTTGAGAGACTGAGCGGCATCCACGGAGTCGATGATCTTCTCGTCGCACACTTTATCGCACTGACCATCGCAGGCTTTACAGAACATACTGGAAGACAGACGGGGGGAGAGAGATGGAGGGGACAGGTGACGGTGTCGTTTTACTGACGTACATTCGCGCTCTAAAGTCTTGTATCTCTCCCCCTGACCTTTATTTTCTACATTTCTTTTCCCCCCACTCTGGTAGATTTTACGGCAATGTTTGACGGCGCCAGCCAAATGATGTCTAGGAGAGAGTTTTAACTAGAAAACCTTTATTATTTCACCAAACAACTACAGGTTCATAATGTGGCCATGGATGGATGGTCTCTACATCTTCCGTCGAAAACTAAAAACGCATCTCTTTCGACTACACCGTGAATAAGGAAGGTAGCACTGTACTAGCACTCTAGTAGCACTTTGATGTCTCTTATTGATAGCACTTTTGTAATTTTCTGTAATTTAACTCTATTGAAGAAACTGTACTTTATTGATTATTGATTATTGTTGTTCTGAGTTTGTACTCATGATTGAATGCACTATTGTAAGTCGCTTTGGATAAAAGCGTCAGCTAAATGACATGTAATGGTTGCCTCTACAGTAACCACGCTTTATTTTGGCTGTTATTCAGTCATTTTAGAATGGAAACTAACCAATGGCTCCATTTCACCCACAGGGGAGGCGTGCGGCTCACCTGTCGGGCGCGTTCTGCATGTACCCGTGCGGGCATTCCGACATGCACTCTCCGCTGTGGATGATGAAGCTGTTGAAGTCGGGCAGGTGGACTTTGGAGCAGACCTCTTTGCTGACGCACCGCCAGCCCTTGAACCGGTAGGTGTCGCGAGGGCAGTCGGCCACGCAGCGCCCCTGGTGGTAGTAGTGCGCGCACGCCGCGCACGCCGTGTCGCTCCCGGGGGCCGTGCAGCTGCCCAGACACTGAGGGTGGCAGCACTCGCCGTCCGCCGTGCACGCTTGACGCGCACATTTCTCCGGGCACTCTGTCGGGGATAGGGAGACAGAAGTATTACACCTATGGACACGTCTGTCCAACACTCTTCATAGTACTCACAACAGATATGGTTCAGTACAATTCTGATCTTTGCATTTACACATTACAAGCTACGCCGTGCCAAGTTAGCAAAGCTGGATACATCAGGATACAGTTCTAGGGTGATACCGAAATACAATGACTGGCGGGTTACCACACAAAGACATTTGAACTGGAACTGGATTTAAAGAAAGTTGTCCACGGCCAGATGTTGCACATCAGCTCAACGGCTCACTAATAATACTTGCCAGAACCTCGCTTCTTTCACGACTCCCATTCCAAATCCAGCATACAAAAAAAACACCCACAACCCTCACAGCTAAGGGGCATTTTCCCTACTTTAGAAAAAGTCAGCATGTGACAAACAAACCAGTCAGCCTCAATTTGCCCTCTGGCTATACTGGCTACGGCTCATAAAGAAATGATCTGCATTTAGTGGAGCGCCTGAACCCGGCGTACTACAAGACGTGCTCCACGTTCAAAACAACCACTTTGTATGCAAGTTTCTTACATCTAAAAGAAGAACAACAAAAAAGGTGAATGCAGCTAACAGACTTAGTCCTGTGACAGGTTGTTCATTAGAGGACACTGTGGTTTGCTGGGCGGACTGGTGTGGAGCCCAGTAGCGTGCGTCCCAGATCCACAGTGACACAAAAAGCCCCTCCGCTCCGGGTTTTCCACGGAGCGCTGCTACAAATAACTCCTCCAGTTGCTGTGGAGTGTCCCTCTAAATAAGAGGATATTGTAAAAACTGATGACGGGGAAAACTGATTGAGACACTCCAGAAAGAAAAGAAAAAACGCTGGACCGACCTGCGTCGACGGGAGACTTTTAAAAACACGGCTTTCCTGACGGCGGCTCGCTGGCTGCACATGACACAGAGAAGCTCGAGGCCGAGACTGTGAGCTACAGACACAAACAGGAATCGCTGTGGAAACACTTTTTGATTTGTGCATGTGTCCTGTAAAGGCATAAACAAAAAGGAGAGGCAACAGCAACAACTCAATGACCCCCCCACACTAAGTATGATTATGTCATTGTTTTAGGTTAGCCAGGGCTGTGTTTAAACAAAGTGATCAAAGTTGTTTACAGGACTCTGAGCGATAGAAACGGCGAAGCACGTTGCAACACGTCGCCTCCGTCAAATGAATTGTAGGCTCCAGGCCGGAGGAGATGCGTTGCTCTGCTCCCCGTGTTTACGTTCCACTGATGCATCCATTACTCCAGGATGAATGTTTGAGTCGGGGTATCCCGCAACTTGGACTTGCTTTATTACCGCGTGCTCAAAATGGGTAAAGTGATGCTGAGAGAGCTGCTCAGGCTCTTTTGTGGGGAGCCTCCAAAAAGACAGATGTCAAATTGGAATAGGAAGTCATTCCCGGGGGCCTGAAACACAACGGAGAGGGTCCGACGATCCGCTTGATCTTTCCCCTCTCCGACTTGGAGCTTAGTGCTGAAAGGAAGTGTGTTTATAGGAAAAATGTCCGCCATAAAAAAGCACAGTTGAACTTTGCCAGGCGCCAAAGGGGTTAATGCATTATTCGCATGATTTACGCTAAAAGCCCTGCGTACGGAAAAAGTGTATCTCGTAAGACCAGTCAATATTCACGTTTCTATTTGCGCGTCACATGCTGGAAAAACTATTTCAACGATTAATCAATTGCCAAAATAGTTGCTGAATATTTCTTCTGCCGACCGACTCGTGGCAGCTCCAATAAATAATGATTATGTTTATTTGTGGAGCATTTTAAAAAAAAGACACATTTATGAGCTGGAAAATTACCAGCGTGTCCATATTTAACTAAAAATCTATTTAATTCTATATTACAATGGTTCATTCACTGCTCTGACCAAATACATGATACCGACAACAACCAAATGCAGATTGACTTGATATGTCAAACCCATACAGGCACACCTGCTCAGGAAACCCCTGACTGCGATGCCAACTGTGTGCCGAAGGTGTAATTTTGCGGCGTGGTAAATGTACAGCCTCGGGCTGGCAGACGGAGGACGCTGAGGGAGGGGAAGCGGATAATCTGCGACGGAAGTTTTGGCTCAGACCGAAGCCGTTAAGACCGCAGCCTCCTGAACACAACTCACTGGCTGACCAGCACATGAACACATCAGCATTCCACTGGACATCTGCAGCGTAATGAATCCCAGCTTGTCCCCCCCCCCTCTTTACTGCACTTTCACCCAACACACATGTATATTGTCTTACGTTTTGGGGGATAATCATGCTCAGTTTTGGGTCCCGTAATGACTAGTGTGTAGCCATGTATCCATCAAACTGTCAAGCGAGGAAGAAATGTGAGCTGGGCGCGTTCCCATCAACCGGTTCGGAGCGATTGAACTCTGCTACAGTGCTGTCAGATGTTGCCACCAACGGCTACACATGGGAGTCATTTTGCCAGCAAAGCAGAGACGAAGCCGAGGCCGAGAGCAGACCGAACAAGTTCCCTGGGCCATCGGACCGTCTGACAGAAAAGGGAAAAGGTCTTAGACGAAGACGAGCATTCACACGGAATATCCGGGAAGACGGAAACAGCGGAAATAGCAAAATCAGACATGCTAGTTTAATGTTTACCACGTGACAATTTATTCGTCAAAAAGGAGTTTCCCAAAATCCAGTTTCTTTTTCATTTTTCGACAAAAAAAGGCAAAAACCACCTCAAGCGAGCTTCTTTTTGGGGGGGGCATTTGGGGAAGTATTATAAAATGTTACCGTTTCCATAGAGCTTTTAGTAATTAATCAATCTAATTTGTATTACATTGAAAGGGAGGGTTGTGGAAAGTTACAGTAAAACAAGCCCATATAAAGACTTCCAGGGAAACAGTTAAACATCACCAGCTAAATGCAGGAAATGTTGCTTCTAAACTCATTTTCCATAGCAGCCATAATAAGATAAGACTTCAGAGTCATTCATAATTCTGAATATCTTAGCTGGCTGGCTAAACAATGAAAAGCGGCAGGTGGACTGTATTTTCCTCCGTATCTCTCTCTCTCTCCTGCGTGATCAGCGAAGAATTAAAAGCCTTTTCTAACTGTTAATCCTTGTTTTCAGCCTCCATCCTCGCGGCGTTACAGGAACGGCGCGTCACACGCAGACAGAGACACACACAGTTGCCGCTCCAGGCTTTAGCGGTGTGTACTACTCAGCACAACAATAACAGGCAAAGGCAGATGTCTAGACTGATGATGACAGCGGAGTTGATTCAAAAACACAGATAGAGATCTATTGGCTTCGATTCCAACGGCGCAGACGGGAAATTCAACGGTTAATGTAATTCAGAAGTGTAAATTCAACCCTCAAGTCGTTGCCGTGTCAAAAGGCCGTTTTTCTCGTCTCGATGAAACAGAGAGAATACACATGGGAGCCACCCTTCTTTCTAAATATCATGACTAGATTTATTTTTGTTAAACAAATCACACGTTTGGGGTTCAGAGTAGCGGAGGTGAAGCAAAATACTATGAATTCTGTTTTATTACCGGGATCAAAAACCCATCAAGATCGAGTTCAAACTTGCGGTTTTTGAGCTTTATGAATGACTTGATTGGATCAGGATGTTAGATGGAAACGTCTGTCGTCAATAATGGGATTGTAATGGGTTTTTTCCATTAATTGTGTTGCCCTGGTGACAAAGACTGCCAGCAACCGGCCCCCGAGGCTCCCTCAACTTCCTGTACGATTTGGTTTTGTAATGATCCTAACCGATACGCCGAGGCTGTACCATGACAACTTCAACATGCTCTCAACATAATTAATAAATCCAAGACTGGTCTGGCTTACGTATACTTTTCAAAATTATATTCAACAACCCCTTTTTTCGCCGCACGTCAATATCAAAAACTCTCCTTACAAGATTAGTTTGAAATAAAAACGTTTCAGTAATTGTGGAACGTCAATATTGTAGGATTTGTGAATGCAGAAAGTAAAATCTCAATATACAAAACCTGATCGCAGCGATCAAAAGCATATTGATCGGCACCGTTTCATTCATCGTATGTGCACTACAGCTTCATAACTCAAATGAGTCTAAACCCCCATTTAGCGTTTAGCTGTAATTCTCTTTAATTCAGGCTTCATCAGGAGGGAAATGATTTAGATGTTTTGTTTCTTTCCCTCAGAACACAACATGATGCCTGCTTGTATTACCGGGTTCTCATCTGTTGCCTCGCTCAAGCGACACTTTCTTTTACAACTATTGTATGTCAACTTATTGTCCCAGATATATGCTTAGTCATTATTTTTTCAGCTAATACAGAAAACACAAGCAACTATTTCTACTCGACGTGACAGAAGCTTCTTAGAGCCTAGAGTATCTATTATTACCCGGCTTTTTAGTTTTTAATTATAATACGATATAGGCGTATTTAAACCCATTACACTTAAAAAAACAAAACAATATCATAACTCAGTTGCGGTCACCGATTTGCTCCAAGGCCTCAAGTCTATCAAAACGACATGTCAGCCCTGTGAAGGACTGGCAACCTGTCCAGGGTGTACCTTGACTCTCTTGATGTCATCTGGGATCAACTCCAGCATCCGGATCAACTCCGCCCCCGAAGGATGAGCAGCTATCACTAACAAATGGATGTTCCACACACACACACACACACAATGCCCTTCCAGCGCCTTCCTGTACACTGAATTGGGGGAAATGAACAGGACCAGTACAGTACATCTCCTCAGACTGAACAAGAAGTTGATGAAGGACAGAAAACACAACAACATAGCTGTGTTTCCAGTCTCGTACAAAGCCAGTTCTGTTACGGCCACGCAGTCCGTCAGTGTGTAGGTTCAGTCAGTGAATCTGTCATTCAGAAAACCAGTCTGCGTGTGTGTGTGTGTCACTCTGTCTCGATTCGCTAAGCAGGACAAAGATCTCCATTATTTCAGTCCATTCCATGGCTGTCCCGCTCACCTCTTGAGCCTCGCAGCGCACGACACCGGACATCGCCAAAACCAGCCGGTCGGTTCGATCGGTCAAACGCATTATTAGACAGCCGCTGGGCGCCACAACCTGCCAGTCAGCGCCGCCTGAGGAACGGGCGACAGGGACATAAAGCAAATGTCCTAGAGAATCTGCTTTTTTAAACTTGTGCACCATTTGGACAGAGGCGGTATAGTTGTCATCGCCTGGTGCAAAGTACTTTTTTTTAATTTTTATTATCCAGATTTGCTGACTCAGAGACAGCTTCACTGGGTCCTGTCCCGATTAAATGAATCATGATCAAGAGGGTTTACCCCACTCCAAAAAAGGAATTTGCTACACTTCTTTAGCGGAATCAGACGCTCGCTTCATTTTGACACAAAAAGGTGGACGCTGCTGCCGTAGCGCCCTGCTCTATAGCGCAGGTAAAGAGCTGCAGTTTGCACAGTGTTGCCGACAAGAATATCAAACGCCGGGCCGGATCTCCTCCCAACACGCCGCCCCCCTTCCAAGTGAGAGGAGACGTCCCGCGGGAGCCGACGCTTCCTGTTGATAATTACAGTCTGCTCTAAGTGGGAAAACACTAATGCGAGGTGAAGCCATCTTTCCCATGTAAGTGAGGAAAAGCTGCACTCTTTCTGTCTCTCTCTCTCTCTGGGGTTCACGCGGTGCTGCGGTGACGCCGCTGCCTGTCACCTCGTAATTACACCAAGACGGACTGCGGCTCCTGAGACTGTGGATCGGATCTCATTGGTATGCTTGCAGAGTCATGTTTCGCAGCATAAATACAGGTCAATATACCTGTAGCGCGTGATGGCCTACAACAGGGGAACCGGCAGCCCCCAAGAGGTGCTTCTGCAGCAGCATGGAAAGATTGTAGAGAAACTCAACAACTAATATTTGAATAAAAAAAGATGCATTTACAGATATACCAGGCCACAGAAAAGTTGTTTCTTACTGTTAAAGTCATGGTTTGGGGAAAAACACCTGCAAGGGCATCCGGCATGTCGCCACAGTGTACTGGGGAGAAGATGAATTAGATACCAGTAAGGACAGAAGACAACAGCTTATTCTCCTTCAGGATTGTACAACAGCGTTTGTCCGTTATCGGCCATCATTATCTTCTAGTCAAAGCAAATGAAACAACGTCGGGAAAGCGAGTCACAACAGAGCCAAACCGTTGGCCTTGTGGAACTTGTTGGGGAACGCACATCTGTCCGATCAGCTGACGCTACGAGAGCACGACAGACAAAAAGGAATTCTTGGCATCCCGCCGGGTGACTGACGTGGAAAAGACGAATCAAATCAGCAGAATGACAAAGAGAGGTGTCGAAAACAACAATGGGCCACGATAAGAATACTTTATTGTTGTTATTGTGATACTATTTTATCATCCAAAAGACAGTTCACTAAAACCCCCAGTGCAAACAGCCCCCCCCCCCCCCGCCTCCAGCGCTCTCTCTTTCCACACCCATGGGTAACACATGGTGTTGAGCTGTTGACAGCAAAGGCGGAGGAAGACGACTGAGCTTAATGGAGTTAATCCTGACAATTTCAACTTTCTGACGAATGCATTGGATCACCGCCGCTGTTTTCAGTCAATACAGATGATGCTCTCTGTCATCACGAGTGATTCCACATTTGCACCAAAAGAAGGAGCTGCAGCTCAGAAGCAGCTCAGATGAATGATTAATGATCCTGAATTGGGTGATGCCTTTGGGTGATGGAGTTCATAATGAAACAAGGCAATGTTACAGTAATTCTCTCCAAATATCACATCGTTTCTGTTCAGGAGAGAAAGGACATGGCGCTGAGCCCAGGTTTCCATATCAACAGTCACATACCTGACGCTCTCTGGTTTTATTTTCACTTGGACTGGGTCCCTCTTTGTTATATCAGGTTGTTGGATTTTAAACACATTCACTGCTCTGCTTTTGTAAAAAAAAAAAAAGTATAAAATGCCAGATTTTCTACAGCAGATTCATTTCACAAACACAGGTTGGTTTAACCTTCATCAGTCCACTTGGAGTCAAATTGTGTTTATTTAATTAGTGGGTGGATAGAGCTGTTCACTCACTCACACACACACACACACACACACACACACACACACGGCGATGTACGTGAACTTCTGACCAAACTAAATCAGAGGTGCAGTGAAACAATGCTGTTTAGGTTGTTATAATGAAAACTTGCTAGACCGGATGGAGCTGGGTCACATTTTAAAATTTGACAACAACAATGTTCCTGCAGCAAGATACGTGAATGCATTGTTGTTGTTTTTTTCAGCTAAGTTCACGTTCACTGATAGTTATGACTCCCTGGCCTATAGCTTTCATGACCTCATAAAACTAAATTATTCTGCTTTTCCATTTGTTTAAAGCGTGCTAGGACGCCGCTCGCACATAGCGGGCTTCATCCACACACTGGATATCATAATTTAATAATAATTGATATTCAACCTTCTTTGCTAACGTGTTAAGCTAGCTAACGTTATGAGCATCTGCGTTTCCTGGCTTCGGGGGAAGGCGTAAAATACGACACTCCTCTAAGCTGTGAGGATATCTGCTGTCGGACTTGCAAGACCCGTGCACGCCGTGGAGCGCTCGCCGGGCCTCCTGAGCCTAGCAACGCTTGCGAACAAAATATTGGACAGCGGTCGTTCTAGCGAGGGGATTAGTGAAAGGTCAAATGCGGCAGGAATGCTGGCAAGCAGCGTCCGTCACATGTGTTAAGAAGATGCCCAGCATTGTCGCGGCTATCCATGTGTGTGTGTGTGTGTGTGTGTGTGTGTGTGTGTGTGTGTGTGTGTGTGTGTGTGTGTGTGTGTGTGTGTAGCCTCCCGGCCCATCCTACTTTTCTCCCGAATCCCAGAAAAAAAAACAGAATAATCAATAAATACAATAAATGTATAAACAGTTTGTGTTTTTGTCACAACATAGACTGACTCACCGTTTTTTTTCCCTCATTCATTGTAATTCTACTGTGATCACAACAGAGTGAAATGATGGGAAATGAACCTTCAAAACAAAAACATAAACTATTGCAACCGGCCTCAAAATCCACAAACAAGAGCCTCGTCTCGGTCCTCGGTCACGGCTCATCCCGATCCGACGGTGTTAACAGAGCACAATTAAAGGCCACATAATTACAGTAGGCACTTCAACACAGCCAAACCAGTAATGTTCTCTTCCGGGAATTCCAGGGATGGGTGTGACTGTTCACTAAAAGTAGGCATGGATGTGCCTGGTTTACAAAGCCGTCCCTATAATTACCAGCCCTGACAGCCTCCGGGTTCTGGGTACGGGTACGGGGGGTGCACGACCAGTTGTGGACCATCAAGTGTTGGGATTTTTTCCTTTTCTTTTTCCCCACGACCAATAACTGCTTTTAGAATATCTGCTGTGAGTGAAAACAATTAAAACTGTTAATACAACTCCCAAAAGGATATCTTTAGAGATCTTATCTAGAGTTAAATAACATTTTACCGATTGCTTACAAGAAGGACTTATTTTAGAAGGTGTGACTAGCAGTATTAAAGCCTGGATTCAAACCAAAAGGGATGAATATCCCAACTACGAGCATCTAAAAATAGGAATAGAGGCAACTACGATGCTGACGTCAAAATATTTCAGGCATGAGGGGTGAAAGATTTACGAGCATAACGTAGATTGTTTTGCATATTTCCCTTTCGGTTTGCATCATTTTTACCTCACTAATTCTGGCAGGTGTCGCTCCTCTGTATACCTACCAGAGGAGTCACATCGTGAGATCAAAGAAGGGACTTAGGCCATTCAACGGCTGACAAAATATTTTGATAATTGATTAATCGTTTGATTAAAAGTTTCTTCTTCTTTTTTTTTTTTTCAAGCAAAACTTGAAAATCGTTATCTGGCTCGCGCTTCTCAAATGTGAGGATTTCCCGCTTCTTTTAAAATTTCCTGTTAGCTTCTTTAGCTCTTAGCATGCTATAACAGGGAACCAGTGGCGGTTCTACATGTAATTACGCCCCGGCCGAGACCCCCTCCGATATGTATGTTAAAGACCAGCAATTTATTAACTTTGAACAAAAGCAATAAGTGCTTTTGATGTTTTCCAGTTCAGTTGTTCTTACTCGGTGAGAAAGGTCCAGTCTGTGTTGGCTTGAACAAGAGCATGAAGTCTGGTTGGATGAGGTGGAGATGTGAAGGACAGCTGACAGGTATCAGTGAGAGAGGATCTGATCTGTTGAACTTCATCACTAGAATGTTTGTTCTCATGTAGGTAGATCCAAAGAGAACCAACATCTTCTGAGCAGGCCTCCTCATGTGAGGAAAGTTCTCCTCTTTGAGAAGAATACAAATCCAGAAGTGATCCTGACTTAAAGTGCTCTGCCATAGTGGATCAGACCGCAGGCGTAAGCGCGCACACATAAATAAATCGCCTTCAAAGTAAAAGCAGTGCCGTTTGTATTGCATTCATGGCGTGCACCTTATTTATCTATTTTTCATTTTTGATTGCGGGCCAGACTGGGAAGATGCCCAGGTCTGCTCTATAGCCTACAATGGATCCCCCCGTTCCCCCCCTTGTCCGTGCCATTTGGGAGACCCAGAGGTGAACTTTTCCCCCGCGCCCCCTCCCCTTCCCCCTTCTCACGCATGATCTGTAGACGGCACCTCCTTAGCAAGCAGGGTCGCCAATTTGCCAATTCCCCACACAGTGATATGATAGATAATTGAAAAATCTTTGTTGTGAATGGAAAGGACACAGGTTAAGACGGTAACCTGGCAGTGGGTAATGCAGACGTCTTGGTCACAATGAAGGCAGCTATGTGTTGAGTAAATGCATTGCCTGCATTGGTCCTTAGTGGCATCTCTGCAGTAAGACGTGAAGGAAAGAGCATTTTCTCAATCCCTTTCAGAACAGGGATTCGTAGGGGCGACCACGTGGCTCCACGCCAGCCGCATCAATCCCTGAAATGACTAGCGTGTGCAGATCGACCGAGTGAGTGGGTGGGTGTCTGGACTTAGCGCATGAACGTATAGAGCTAATCATAGCAGAGATTAGACAGACTTCAGTACTCGTAGTCACTGGGCTTGCTTAAGCCGTAAGCGCTCGGCCACTCGAGTCAGATTGTCTGGATAACATGACATCACTGCTAGCTGGTGCTGGGCTTCCCTCACTGTGGCTTACTCCCATCAAAATCCCCTCCACCCTCTCCACTGTTTCCTTAAATATTGTATACACCACATACTGTCAAACCCCAACTCCGCTGTTCCTTTATGTAGTTCTGCATGCGCGTCACTACGTATCATCCCACTTATTCTTTGTTATTAGGTCCTCCTTCACTCTTTCAATACCTTCCCACCCCTTTTAAGATCTACTTTATCCATCCTTTCATTCCTATTTTTGGTAACATCCAATCATTCGGCCAGTTCTGTTGGTTTAATAAATCAGAAAAAACCTTAAAAGCTAGCTAGCTAACTAGTCAGCTGCTACATTAGTACACATTTAACATGAACAATGCTTCAGCCACACACAAGGCACACTGCTAATGCCAGAAAACCCGCCAATAACAGCACCGTTGTACTAGCCAGTGGTAGCCAATCACAGCACAGTGGGGGCGGGACACGGCGGTACACAGGAGAACAGCGATTGATTTTCATTTGTTGCAGCAACAAAAAGCAAGAATGCGTGAGAATTAAACACACGTGTTATTTTAATATTTAGCAACATATTTGTGTAAATTTAGACATGTTATGTCGTCGCCAATTTGCCCTCCTACCCACAATGCAACAGGCACTACCTGTATGTTTTGAACAACGATTTGGTCTTCTGTTACGGAGGCAACGTATATTCACAGCGGCTGTGCTCAAAGCAGCAAAGACCAGAGACTCGTTTGAATTTGTGGTAATGCTTTCAATCGCCTTGCCCTAAAAGGTGCGGTCACTACACCTACAGCTGACATCAGACCCTCACTACAGACCAGCCGCTCATGGAGGAAAACAGAAAAAAAGCGATGAGGGAGACTCACTCACTCCTCTCGGTTATGTGACCGTCTTCAGCGCTCTTTCACAGACACACACACACACACACCCCTAGACAGCTGATAGTGAGTCGCCCGCATGTCAGCTAATGCACAGTTTCACTGATGCCGTGGCAACGTAGTCAGCGTTTTAATTAGAAGTTGAACTAGAAAAATCACCCGTTTAATGCTAAAAGCATTATCCTATGAGCTGAGATTTCCCTATTTACTCAAATTGACACACACACACACACACACACGCACACACACCCACACACCTGAGGGAGAGGCATATAAAACGCAATTAAGGTTTAAGGGTACATGTGTCTTAAACACCATTAAGCCACACCTGATTGTTTTTCTTGCTGAATAGACGTGATGAAGCACTAAGCTCGTCACTGTTGTGATTTATAGTGAACCAGACTCCAGCCAAAAGTTTTGTATTTTTCCCCTCGGGTCCGATCCTAGCCTGAGTCGCACGAGTCCAAAACTTTCAAAAAGAGGCATAAACTTTAAAAATGTGTTGCCATACTTGATTTGTGTCTTAACTGACAACGCCTCAATGTGTAATCCCTTCAGCCAGGGGTTAACAAAAGACCAAAAATAAAAAAAAATCCTTCCAGTAAATCCCCAAAGACCTACTTTGTACTTTAATGATGTGCTTTCATCTCCTCAGACCAAACAAAGCACCGGAAAAACATCCCCCATGCTGCTCAATGAGTGTGTGTGTGTGTGTGTGTGTGTGTGTGTGTGTGTGTGTGTGTGTGTGTGTGTGTGTGTGTGTGTGTGTGTGTGTGTGTGTGTGTGTGTGTGTGTGTGTGTGTGTGTGTGTGTTAGAGAGAGAGAGAGAAAAGAGAGAGAGAGTGTGTGTGTGTTTGTTTCCCAGTATGCACGGACATTGCTCTTCTTTAGAAGAAGCCCATGAGTTATGAACGAGACAAAAACACCCAAAACCAGATTCCCCAAAAAAAACAAATGAGGGAAGTAAACATGGGAGAACGTAGCCCCCACCACGAGACTAAAAAAAAAAAAATCCACTTTCCCAGGGATGGAAAACAGGCTTTGAACCCTCTTTTCCTTGTAACAGTTTTATGAATGAGTTCCGGCTGAAAGAAGGTCCTTCATAGTAACTCAATGGAAACACTTTCCCCCTTTCCGTCATTTATTGATCCGGTGAATGGCCGGGATCTGGAAATAAAATGCCTCCACAATACAAAAGATGACTCTCACGCCGCCGCGGCAGAGGGAGCCAGGCACACACTCGAACAACAGATCCCAGATAAGATTCCTGACGCTATCGGCGGAGACATCAGATTGTGGTCTTCTGTTGTGTTTGCGGGTACTGGGACAAACAGCATCGAAGCACACAAACAGCATCGAAGCACACAACTGAGGGGGAATGAGCACTGTTTGCTCAACCAGCTATCGGCCTTTTTTTTATTTTTATTTTTTAAATGAAGCCTGGTTTTAGCACCACCAGACTTCTCCAATAAAATGCTCAATCCATAGCACAACAACGCAGCCTCTGCAGCGAGAGCAGTGGCGCTCGTGTTGCTTTCAGATCAATGCTGTTTGAAAAAAGGCAGCAAATGATTCGCTCCGGCCGACAAATTCCCTCAGGAGCCAGCCGCCGCCCCCCCGGGTTGGGGTTGCCTGCTTATGCATCTCCGCGGGGGTCGTTCTCCGTTCCTTCTATTTTTAGGCCGCTTAAAAAAATCGACTGAACAAAAAGTGGCGACCAGTTCGGATAGGACGATGCCAACTGAACAAGGAACACACCGGCCGTGCCTAAAAGCGTCTCATCCGTCCAGTCAGTGTGGATCACTGTTCATTTTCTGTACTACGGATAAAGGCGGGCCGTGACGGCGTTTTGTAGTCTAATTTAGCCTTTTTATTTTATTTTTAAAGACACGTAAAAGCTTCAAAATTCGTCATAGCTGTATTTCCAGACTTATTTTTTATATCGTAGAACAGAAAACATTTGAAAAATATATATGTATCGTCTTTGAGACGAGGGAACCGGTGGTGCAAAAAAAATGGTAACGCTTACTTCATACCTGACCCCGTTGTTGCGTGAAGCTTTGCAAGTTGTTTCTTGGAGCTTAAAATCTACTTTTGACGATGACGTCATCTGCGGAGGCCATGAGGCTTGCCATGAGAGTATAAACTAAAGTAAACTAATTTCCAGGTATTGGGACTCATTCCTGCAGCACTCCAGGTGGCCCCCAACACTTTAGTACAGTAGTTAGTTTAGTAACTGTGGTAAACTCACTGGGAGAAGCAGTAGCAGTAGTAATAGTAGCTAGCCGCTAGCAGCTAGCAGCAGCAGTTGAGGAGGTAGGAAGAGAAACAGTAGAAGCAGCAGCTGTCACACTAGCATTGGTAATAGAAGTATTACGACTAGCCAAGGCATTTTAATTGTTGGCTATTTAAAAAAAACATCCAAATACATTTCCTGTCCTTCACAGCCCTGACTCTAAAAAAAAAAAACAACAACATGTTTTGGTCTAGTCTCGACAGAGTGGAGACAGAACGATGGCCCTGTACTCTGTGTGCAGAGCCGTTACACATGACATCCTTACCACATGTCAATATGTCATATTATCATCAGAACAAGCCGATAAGATCCCACACAATATAAATATATTGACCAACTTTCACCTTCAACTTGTAGTTGCGTGCGATGTTCACGATGGATACAAAATGGTCACACGAATGAGCAAAAATTATAATTTAAATTGTGTTGTCAAAGCAACGCAGCTGCGTGGATGTTGTCAAGGCGGCGGGAAAAATGACGGACGGGTGGGTGGCCTTCTGCGAAGACACAACTTTAGATAGGGCTTTACGGTCAGTGGTGGAATGCAAACAAGTACGTTTACTCGAGTACTGCTACTTATGTACGATTTGGAGGTGCAGGAGTATCTTCATTTCATGCAACTTTATACGTAACAACATTTCTGAGGCAAATATTGTACTTTACATTTGTGTTCCAGTTTTAGTTACTTGTTGAAATGGGCCACCGTCCTGCATAATGAGTACTTTTTTTTAATGTATTTTTTCATGCTAATACTTTGTACTTTTACCTCAGTGTGTTTTTGAATGCTGGACATTTACTTGTAACAGGGTATTTCAACATGGCGGTATTTACTACTCATCAGCCCGAGGGCCCCCCTATAGGGATACCCTAGGGCTTCTACAGGTGTTCTACAGCTCATATGACCTTGATATGAATACCAGCCCCTATTGTCCTTGATCTCTAAAGAATCAGCAACTCCTTGCCTTTAAAAAAATAAAATAAAAAATATTTTTTATTTACTTTCTGCATAAATATGATCAAAAGTCAAGAGTCTGATCAAAAAATTAGTCCTCGGTCGCTTTTTAGATTGTATTTTTGGTGCCTTCCCATCATGCCCCAGAGTAATACTGCACCTCTTTAGAAAGATTAAGACCCAAAGCATCCAAATATGCAATAATAATCACAATAAACACAAGCAATGACATGTTTTCAAGCCTTTCCAGTCCAAAAATCATGTTTTTCGGTTCAGAAATAAAGAAATTAGCATTTTTTACCCAAATCTTGGTCGCACCATGAGCTACATGTACTCAAAATGACCGTCTCCTTCCGCGTGTGTCATCTGACACGCTTTCAGATGCGTTTGAGGGACAATGAGACCGCAGGACCTCGAAACACAGAGAAAAATTCAAGAAAAAACAGCCGTTGCTTCCTCTCAGCTGGCGACGTCCTACTACTGGAAGATTCGTACAGTCTCTACGGTCACATACATGGTACTTTGAGCGAAATCCGCCGTAGTTAGGGGTACTAAATTAGTTAAATAGTGAAACGTTATAATCGCTCAGTCATGTTGAGGAACATACGTAATTACGTAATTATAAAAAAATATAACAATCTTTTCTTTTTTTTTTTTATGTAGTCCATCGTTTACAGTACTTTAGCCATTTAAATTTATTAAAAACGGTGATGATCTAGAAGCGTTTGAGTTATTTAAAACTCACTTCCTCATTATTGAAAAAGCTGTCCAAAAAAAAGCTGTGGGCGGATGGAGTTAACAAATAGAAGAGGTCTAGTGGACTCTCTCTCTCTATAGTGCGTTCTTGCTAACGTGAGAAATGATAAACTGCACAGAGCTCTGCTCCTCCACCTCCCTCATCCATCCACCCAACGGTACTCCTCCACCGTCCCCTTGGGGATTAATAAAGTATCTATCTATCTATCTATCTATCTATCTATCTCTCCCACACTCTGCCACTCCCGACGATTAGGTGTTGGACGATGGGGCCGGCGTGCGTCTGTACGGTGCAGGTGCGCACATGCAAGCGATCCAGGACCAGTTCTGCGACCGTTCCATGTCACAAGACCGAAAACATCAACATGCTGAGTCTGCAGCAAGGCGCCAGTCACCCGGGGGAAACAACTCGGGCCAGACACACACACACACACACACACACACACACAAACAGTCAGCCAAAACACGTTGTCTGAAACGAGTCATCTAAAACGCTGCAGTCGTAAACACAAAATTAAAAAAAGGTCAGGTTCAAACACATCGCGCCCTGGAGTGGTTTGATTAAACTTGAGACGCTTTGATTCAGTTATGTTTGCAGGCAGATCTGGATTGAACTCGCATGGAACCGACACAAGACACCTGAATATGTGAGCCACTGCCTCTTGTGAGGATGTGAGTAAACAGAGGTTTGTCATTCGACGGCCAGTAGTTGCTCGCATTCAGAAAACCCCCCTTCGGCGGCGACATGGGGGCCGAGAGCTAAATCGCACACTCCACCGATACCGCCGTTTAGCTCTTGGATAAACACATGAGATATATTACAGCAAAGATCTGCAAGACAAGTCGATCGTGCATAGCAACAGCCCCCTCCCTGCTTTCCTGCAGCCAAAACACAACAGCCAGAGCAGTTAAAGTGACAGGTAGCAGGCCACAGCTGTAGGCAGAGCCGTTCATTACACATCCGCGCAAATCAGGCCAAAGGCTCGACTGTCTGCACGTTCAATTTGCAATTCAAATCCCCAGCAAGCAATTGCAAACGTGCATATATATATATATATATGTGTGTGTGTGTCAGCCGGTGTTACCTTTCTGGCAGTGATTGGAATTCCAGCAGCGGTAGTTGTAGTTGTTGTTGAACATGGTCTTCCTGCACTGGGGGTTGTTCTCCATGATGCCCGGGCAGACGTCGCTGCACTCCTTGGACTGCTTGTTCCCGGCGATGTAATTGTTGAACTCGGCGTCCAGGATGAGCGACCAGTCGACGGAGTCCAGGTAGCAGAGCTCGGGGTTCTTCTCGATGCGGATGGCGCCGCGGGTGATGTTCCTCAGGTTGTACAGGCCGATGTCCTTCAGGCTGGTCATCTCGAAGATCACCAGCGCGTAGTTGTAGAAGAGGTTCCGCCCGCGTATGACGGCGAGGTTGGGGAAGAGCGTGCTCAGGCTGTCCAGGCCGGACACGCGGAACAGCAGCAGGTAGTCGGTGATCATGGTCAGCTTGGGGAAGCTGAGCGAGCGGAAGAGATCCTGGTTGACGTTGTTGTTGTTCTTGTCGCCGATGAGGAGGATCTGCAGGTAGCCCTCCACCACCGTGCAGTTCTCCAGGAGCCGGAACTCGGTGATGTCATTCCCGATGTCGATCCTGGGGCCGCAAACTGCGGGGGAGGGAGACAAAACAAAAACTTGTAATGCATCAAATTCAACAGCAACGTAAGCCTCGTTTGCTCGATTGTTAGTCATTTCTCTGCTTTCATTTGAGGCTCTCCACGGGGATCAAAAACTGTTTCATCATCATCACAATATAAAGTCTTGGCGAAATCAAAAAGGCTGAACAATTACACAAGAACATATTCTTGCAAATGATCTGGATAGTTCATCATTTATTTACACACTCCATGCAATAAATGGCTGTTGAAACAGAGCAATTAACAAAACAATGCTCTTGAATTTCTGAACTGGTAATATTTATAAAGAGATGCTTGTTTGTGCATTTCCTAAATATTGACGGTACACTTGAGGCTGCGCGGTTGTTGACACAACATGTTTGCCTGGCGGTTCTCATTCTCAATGCCATCTTAACATGGCGTGACAAAGTCAACACGCGAGTCAGGTTCTATTCGAGCTCAGGTATTCGCCGCAATCACGTTGTAGTTGCTCTTGTGTCACGGCGCTCTGCTTTTGTGACAGAGCTGTTATAGCGCAATGACAATCAAAAAGGCATAGAAACTATTCCACTATCAAAGACATCGTCTATTGAGAGAAATGTAGACGCTCTAGTTTGATGAAATACAGTATATGTGACAAAACAACTCAAATCAAATCACGGAAGATGTTTGGCAAGCAAATCATCATTCTTCATGAAACACGGGTCCACACTCGAGGTAACAACTCCGCTAAAATGCTAATGTGCTGGTATTATGTGTACCACGTTCACCTGTCTTTTTAGCTTGTTAGCATGCTAACATTTGCTTATTAGCACTGAACTCAAAGTGCAGCTGAGGGGAATGTCGATCGATCGATAGATAGATATAATACGGGTAGATCAAATCAAGCATTCTGATTGGTTGAGAGTGAGTCACGAGGTGTACTTTATTCAGCCATAAAGTACTGTACAGCCTGTTTACATTTAGAGCGTTCCATATCAGTGCGCACTTAAAATAACAGGTAGATTTAAGAGAAAAATGTTCTCTGTCGCTGAAATGCGATACACAATGTTTGGTGGCTACAACTATTTTGTGCTGAAAGGGAGCTTACTATTACTATTCATAAAGTCGCAGGTAACCGTATTATAAAAGCAATAAGGTACTCGAGGCAGTACTGTGTCTACAATAATGTACTGACGCGAGAGGGTGGATTAGAGCCCACCCGAACAGGACCTTTTTAGGCGGTCATAAAGTTAGAATGAACTGCCCGACACGAAAGGGTTAAAGGCATAAGACGTGTGCTAAAATTTCACGACAACATATCCAGTAGTTAGAAATCCATTTCACTCAGATGTCAACCACGTGGTAGTGAGGGGATCACCAAAGTCAGTAGGATTTATCCTCTGGGAGCCATGATGAATGTCTATTTGAAATGGCAATCTATCCGGTAGTCGTTTTGATTTCAGCCTGGACTAAAGCTTAGAAGCACGCTGCTAACGTGGATAAAAACAGCAGCTGTACGTGCATTGTAGCAACCCCTCCTGGAGATGTATCCGCCTGCAGCAGTCTGTGCATACACTGTGACCTAGTGAATTGAATAATTTACTGCAGAAGTGAATATGTCCGGGTTTTTGCTCAAAGGACGGACAACAAAGGACCGTTGTCTGCCCTTTGATGTGAACAAATTGAAAAAACATGCATTTATGCAATTTCATGTTCAGGGCAAAATAGATTTGTTTACATTTGTTTTTAGCCACATGAGCAGCACTTGTTTTTGTTTTTTTACAGTAGACTCTGATTGTATTTAGACGAAGAAATACTTTGAACACAAAGCAAAGTAGAAGAAGACACTGCTCTGAATCCGAACCAGAAAAGGTTTGGTGGTGGTGGTGGTGATGATAGGCGTGAGAGTGCTTGCCTTTCCAACTTGTATTCCCACCTGTGTGGTGCTGCGCTCTAAACAGTACTTGGCCCGAGCCCCAGCAGCACCCACAGAAACATGGAGGCCATTATCGCACATCAGTGTGAGGATTCAGACTTCAAAAAGCTGGTAGGAAGTGAGTCATGGAAAACCCACGCCGAGCAGCTCACAGGTAGTCACACCAGTACTTTAAAACCGGTCCATAACGTTTTACTGTACGATGGTGACGCAGAGAGGTTTGGGAGAGACGGTGCATGACAAGCAAACATGTAATTGTTTTCTTAATTACTACATTTTTTATAAATAAACATTCGGGCTGGTGTTGAAGGTTAAATTAGTGCTAGGTTTTTTGTTTTGTTTTTAAAATCAAGGGATTTCCCAGAAGGCAAAACCCGGATGTAGAGCAATGTGCCGACGGCGATACATATTCCCACACTAGATGTCAGACAGATTGCAGAATACTATAAAACAGTATTTCTGATACAAGAATCTGTAGTTCCCCAAAGCATAGGTGCCTTTCTTCAGAAACCGTACCGTTACTGAGATGGAACAATGTTTAATTTCCAAAAGAACACTCTGAACCTTTCTGCTGGCAATGAAAATGTTTTCCCCAAGCCATCTTCACACCGTTTGACAGCAAAGCACAACATGGTACTGAAAACGGGTCTTACCAGTTACACACACACCAATCACCATTTTATATTCTCAGTTGTCTCAATTTTAGCTGTAATAATGTATTACTGGATCAGAAACTTTTGCTTACAAAGTGGTTGGGGTTACTATTCGGTCTCCTTATTCCCTAAAAAACAGTTTATACATATATATATATATATATATATATATATATATATATATATATATATATATATATATATATATCTCAAGATCTTTAGGTTGTGCAGCTCAAAAGGGTCTAAGCCTATCCACTGAGCAGCAGCTCTGGGGTCAGTTACACACACAAAAAGAGAGAGGCAACTAGGATTTTATGACACTACCCCAATGCAAGTTGCAGGTATGTAATAAAACAAATAAAACTCACGAGTGTGTGTGCAAATAACACCTGTCCAATAGAGCTCAGTCAACTTGTGGATGAGGGAGGTCAAATTCCAGACAACTTTCGTGCCACTTTGTACTTTTCCATTTGGGGAACTAAAGGACTTATTTTGTACTATATATAAACATCGTTATATGGGGAAGATACCAACCGTATGCTGATGTCTAAGAACATGGTCTATGACTGCAAATGACAACTGTTAAACGTGCAGGTTTCATTTAAATGTGTATTATCGAGTCGGGGGGGGTGTACACTTTCAAATTGAATCTCCTTGCAGTCAGCGCTACATTTTAGACCTAGTTTGCTTGTAGATTTAAAAACAAGCTTTGTGATCAGATCCTGCAAAGTGCAAAGAGAAAGTGTCATCCCTGCATTAGACATATCATCCAGTTCAATGCCACCAACTGGTACGCTCCTTGATCCTTTTCAAGCACATATATGTAAACGCCTACAGAAAGTAGCAACAGACGCTGAAAAAAAAAAAAAGGGCAACTAGAAGCAGATCTCTTCCCTGAAAAAAAAGAAAGAAAGATGGGCCAGTTTTTAAGATTGTCCTATAATTCTTTCTCCCAAAAAAAAAAAAAAAAAAAAAAAAAAAAAAGCATACATTTCCACAGTCAACAACCTTTCCCACGGCCGACCTCTGTCACAACCCCACTTGTGGCAGGAGTTTCAAAGCACTGGGGCTGTGGTAAAAAATGTGATAAAGCCCAATCCCCTTTCTTTGCATTTGGCGTTTAAAAAAAATCGGGCATAATTTAGTTCTCGCATAAAAAACAGAGAGCTGTCGGCATTTTCGACCAAAACGGCTGAGAGCTTTCAGTCTTCTTTTTTTCTCTCACTCTCTCTGAGCCTCTCGTGAGCCATTATGAAATGCCTCTGGTGTGATTCGAGGCAGGCAGGCAGTGCGCTGGTATGCCCTTTATGTCTTTCTCTATAATCTACTTGTCAGTGCACACTGTCAGCAGCCTTCAGCGAGCTGCATACCTGTTAATGCAACCCGGGCCTGGGAGACGACGTGCCGACTGGCCGCGTGGCGTCACCGCAGCCCGGGGAGCTTTCACCCTCGGTGGCCCCTGCTGTCTTTCATGGGAAACTTGCTCCTAGACCACGCCGAACGAAAAGCGTCCGATCAAAAGTTTACAGCTTGCACTCAGCTGAGCGAGAATACCGCTGGCAGGTGTAGCGGCTTAATAACTCCCCCCTCTCCTCTCCTCTCTCACTGACACATTTCTAAACAGCTGAGTACACAGGTCTATCTCTGCAGCTTCGATGAGCAACCAGATCAAATATTTGCTTTTGATAACCTTTTTTTTTTTTAAATCTCCCTCAACTGGCTGCAGCACCGAGACAATCAGAGGAAATCCACGAGAAGCCCAACAAGGCCGAGAAATGGGGAAGCCAATTCGCCCCTCTGAGCTGCCACTTTATACATTTCTCCATCCTGCTCGCGACAGATTGCCCGAAGGAGAGGGGCGGGGCGGGGCGGTTAATAAATACTTTTCCACATGAGAGGCAAGGTGAGAAGAACAAGATCACTCGTGACAGATACAACTCAATTGGCTCCTCTGAAAAAGGCAGCGTCTGCAGCTGAACAGAGCTGACCCCGGTTTACCCGAACCCTCTAAGTCCCAGCTGATACAGCAAACCAGCGGGAATGCTTGAGAGTTTGGCCACACACACACACACACACACACACACACTTTGATGGGAGAACCTATCTGCTTCTTCCAGGTTTGTCCTGTAACCACTAGGAGAAGGGGGTGTGAACAGTAAACCCCATGACACACACAGTTCACAAGCTTCTCACTCTTTCCAATCAACAGAACTTGGTCTGTTTTGCGTGCCTCGCTGGTTCTATTTTAAAACCCTGGTTCAAATCCCCCCCCTTACCGACACCTCACTGTGAATGAAATGCATCAGGGAAGCCCAGTGGAAACATGGGAACAAATTTGAATTCTTTACATTTTTAGGAGATAAAAAATAAGTAATAAAACTCGTTGGATTTGAGGGTTTACACGTTGAGGAGAAGTTGTGAGCTTCAATAGAAGTCCACCTCAAAGCACTGGCGGTTTACTTCAATGGATTATCGCTGAACTACAATCTCTGACCTCAGCCTTGTGGTTAACATCATCCGGCTGAGGGGAGGATGTTGCAGCAGCCTGGTATTCGCGAAAATATTTCCAATGTCAGGGTATCCCCGAGTTTGTTTGGCAGAGTAGAGTAAAAGACCGGGAGTGTCGAGTTATTAGTATTAAATTAGAACACCAACACACAGAATAAAGTCAAAAACTGACAATCGCTGTTGTGTTCACTCCGTTTACGTCTACTTTGTCTCATCGGAAAACCTTGGAAAGGTTCAGAACATACGACTGAAAATGAACTGAACCTTTACCTACGTGGTACACCAAATAAAGCGGGCAATAAAAACCATCACAAATGACCCTCTGATAAACGCCTCCTGCTCCCGACAACGACCCAGACAGAGACATTGTCTGCGTGTGGCTGAGGACAATCTGATCTTAACGGAGTGGATACGGGGAGTGGATCTGTCACGGTTCCTGGACACGGGGTCAAGGAATTGGATGTGGAGGTAGACGAGCCAAACCCAACTCCATTACCCACCCTTCAAAGTCTCAAATCCTACTGAGAACACAGATGCCATCCACTTGTTGTTTATTCTAACTCACCAACATTGTGTGTGACTCAGAGTTGACACACACACACACACACACATATATATATTATAGCTTGATTTACCAACACACTTAAACTGACCCATTGTCTGTGGTGAGTCTCAAAAACCAAGTTACAATATTATAACCAGACTGTTTACAGTCTACATCACAGAATAACAACTTCTTAGCACATATTTAAATGTGTTCCCCCAACTAGAATCAAATTATAGTTATATAAATATGCAGTAAGGCATTATTAAGGCCAATTAAAAACTCGTATGAACCCATATAGTCGCATGACCCCACGTTGGGATGTAAAGCATCATTTACAATACTCATCTTTCTCATTATTTTCTCCACAAATGCAATAACGTGTTAAAAACATTGCCTCCTCTATTTACACGGTGCGCATAGTGGTTGTTGTCGCTGCAGCTCGGTGTAACGGAAAGCTAACCGTCTTCACACGCTCGCGGCGCGTGGAAAGAGCAACGTGTGTGTGTTTAGTGTGTGTGTTTAGTGTGTCTGTGTGTGTGTGTGTGTGTGTAGTAGCATTACTTACTCTCTGCGGTGTTGGGCCGGAGGCAGGATGACAGACCCAGCATCAGACCCCAAAACAAGGTCAAGCGGCTCCTTTCCGTCCGAGACCTCATTCCTGGACGAGTCAATCCTCCCAGACCCTGCGGATACATGTGTCGAGTGGGGAGGGAGGAGACGTGGGCAAAACCTGCTCCGAATTATTTTTAAAAAGCGGTTTTTTTTCCTTCCTTTTCTTTAAATCTCCAGCTTTGTAGCCGTTAGCCGGCTAATGGCGCTAATAGCTAGCAGGGGAGAGCCTCCTCGAGTCCAAACAAAAATAATCACGGATTTATTCCTCTGGCAAGAACATACGCATTCATCGTTGTTGTTTTTTTTTTTTTAACAACGCAGCACCGGTGTGTCAAATGAAACCAATGCGGTGAACCCGGCGGCGGGGACCCCCGTGTGATCCGCATCCTCGCGCTCCATATCCGGAGGAAAAAAAACGGCCAACGGCTGCTGGAGAATTCCTCGGGAGGCAGAATACGAGTCCAACGCTCCCTAAAACCGGGATGGAAAGAGACTGTCTGTGGCGCACAGCAACATGTTAAATTGATGCGCAGCCTCCTTGATGTGAACGACACGACGTTTCTTCCGAAATATCCAGGATAAAAATCTAGTTTCAGACCGCAGCCTCCTCCTCCTCCTCCTCTCCTCCTCCTCCTCCTCAGCCGCTCATCAGGCACACACGCACCGCGTTGTTGTGGTCGGAGTAATTCGCCTTCATATCAGCGGAAAAACGGATTATTTGACCCTATTTGCTTGGGCTCGGGTCAAGTGGTTATGCAAATGGCCTCCGTCGGTAGATAGCTGAGCGTCGGTAGACAGATTAATGCACAGGTACGTACGCGGGCTCCTTCTATCCGTCTGCAGTCTGCCGTGTTCGCTGTAAACACGGCGCCCTGCGCAGAGATCGTCTCTTTTTGCGAAGATGAATCACTCCTCACTCTCTGCCCCGCCTTCCAAAGTCTGGGGTGGTGGGCGTCGCTCCGACTGCAGTTTGGCGACTGTCGGGAGAGCAGTTTCCATAGTGACTGGTCTGGTACTCACAATAAGTCTTGTTTAACGATATTAACATCGATATTAATTAATTAATTAATTAAGAGGACGCCACATGTCGTTACTCGTCATTGTCATTTGCACATTTCCACAAGGACTACTTCACTACGCCGACTTTGCTTGTACATTCACACCAGACATTGACGCGTTTTTTTTTAAATTATTTGTATGTGGGCCTTTATTAATCTACGAGTAGCCCATACACAAACATACTTTTTTCCCCCTCCCAATTCGCCGAATGCGTTACTTTTTTGCACTGCTTCGTAAAAGTCCACATCCCCCATCACAGATCGAAAACGTAGACAGAGTGAGACTTCACACTGAAACATCTCCTCTCTGGTCGCCGCCGGAGCGACTCTGTTTACGACGCGGCGGGAAGCAAATCCGGGATGCTGATCCAGGATCAGGGTTGTTTTGCTGCTCATAAACACGCAGCAGCCTATACAAAGATCGTGTCTGTCTGCACCACCTGTAATTACACTCTTGAATCCACGCAGTCACAGCTGTGTCTCTATATCCACGGCGTTACAAGCCTGTCATTCATAGCCTACGTGTGCAAATATCACTCGCGTCGTCATATTCACGTATTGCTTTTAAGTGTCTGTCTTTTTGGTTATCCAGACAATAACATTATTAAAGGCCATGGTTGTTTTTACATTATGACATTACATGAGGCTATTTAACGTTGTTTAGTGGAGTGGAATATCAATCATGTAATAGTCTAATTTACTACCCCAAAAAAAGTCTTGTTGATCTTAATCCCCCATGCCTTGCAACACTATATCACAAAATCCATCACAGTTGTCATGTGTTTTTGGAGCTTGCTTAGTAGCAACTCATGCAAAAACATTCAGCTCTGGGTTTCCCCTGGAAAGGCACCGAAATGCCGCCATCTTGAGGGAAGAGGACCCAACTGCAAGCTTCAAATCTACAGTCAAATAAATCACAAGCGGGATGGGGTAAAAGCTCAATTTGCTGAATCAAACTATGATATTAACGTATTCCTTCTGAAGGCATACGATGGCTAGTAGATACAACAACCCTGAAGGTGTTGAAGCTCTGAGCCACAGACCTAAACAGGGATTTCAAAAGTCAACCTTGGCCTTGCGTGGCCTACCGAGCGCCAAAAAGACATCCACGAAACTGAGAGGCAAAATAATGTCACACTTGTCGATTGCAAGCTGCATATAAAAGGGAGACTGTCGCCTCACCTGTTCGTCAGGGAATTTAAAACAACTCACCAACTCATCACACTTCCGCTTGAGACGCTTGAGACAGGTATGGTCGCGAGGCTCTGCTGAGGTCCGCGGGGCCCGGGCCACGATGCTGCGAGAGAAGCAAGACGGTAAACAAAAACCCGCCCACAGAAGAGCCCCCTGACGGTTTTGATTATCCCCGTAAAATACAGGCGGCTTTCATCACTTCACAGAGCAGGAGTACAGAGGCATTATTCGACCGCCGCACATTACCTCAGCCTCTGGCAGGCCTCGCACTCAGCATCCGTCACAATCCGACAATTAGCACTGAAGGGAGGAAGACAAAAGAAAATGCGCATTAAAAACTGAAGTGAATATCGGTGGCCACCCAAGAGTCCAGCATACAGTGAGCCACCCTCTAACAAGTGCTCACTGTACCAACATTACCTCCCTGTGCCAGAGAATGTTGTGCCTGTCCACTTGCATTTGTTAAGTCCCCATTAAAGTCCCCATGAAGGCAGCCGGCGGGCCCACCTACCTCGACTGTCCCGGTGGAATCCATTCTCGCACTGCACTCATGTGGAAATAAGCCTGTTTACCACCAACGGGTCACACATGCTAATGAGCGTCTGTTTGTTTTCCACTGTGCTCATGCAGGAGGAAGGGAATTTAGAGGGGAAATAATAGATGATATGCAGACAACAGCCCGGGTGGCTTTGCTGCACTAATGATGAAAAACGTACAACGGAGAATTAATGGATATGAAATCAGAACAGGAAATGCGGTCCAGCGGTTTGGATGTCGCTGGGTTCTGATCACGCAGAAGTGCGGGGTGTCAGCTGGCCTGGTTTGGTGGCGGAGGTGGGGTGGTTGTGGCTCCATAATCCCCCAGGTGGACTGAGAATAGACCCAAAGATAACCCACTGAGTTTTGCCTCAGGAACCGCCATCCGATAGGCAAGGTATGATATCATGTAGAAATTAGGTTGTCGACCAAGCACTCAATCATCAGAAGCCCTTCTGTGTCTTCTCCCCTTTTGCTTTTGAAAACATGTCTGTGGAAAACGCTCATCCAAACAATGCCACACTCAACACTGTGCTTCCTCGGGTCCTGATCAATACACCTGCTATGACGTACGGTATATAATCAGCCAAGCCATGTCAGATACACCACGGGATAGGCCTACAATCTGGTTCAAGGTTAAAAAAAACACACCAGACTTTACCATTAGGCATCCTACAAAAGGTCTCAAACAGCTCAAATGCATTATGATGTTTAGATGTTGTATGTTAATTCTCACTCATTGTACCCTGAAATAACTCAGCCACAAAACTCTTACAAATATGCAACTCAGCTCTATAGTCTACTAATTACTTAGCTCACTCTCAAAGTTATTAGACTTCCTCACAAACAGACCCCAGGCTGTTCGGATTGGCAGCCAAAACTCCTGCACTCCAGTGTTGAACACCGGAGGCCCCCAGGGCCGTGTGCTCGGCCCGCTCCTGTTCACGCCGCACACTCACGACTGCTCCCGCAAACATGAAGAGAACTCTGTTGTGATGTTTTGCAGATGACACTATCGTCATCGTTTTCATATCAAGAGGAAAACGACAACCTTTGAGAGTGCCGCTCAGAGAAATGAGTTCAAGTTCGAGCCAAGTTCTTGTCAACTTTTACAGAGGAGTAATAGAAAGCATCTTGACTGGAAACATTACTAACTGGCATGGGATGTGCACGGCCCAGGACAGGAGGGCTCTACTGCGGGTGATTAAAACCGCTCAGAACGTCATTGGCACCCATCTACTGAGCATCAGTGACATTGGTGAGAAGGGGTGCCTGCGAAGAGCTAAAAGGATATTAAAAGACAATATCCACTCCAGCCACAACCCGTTCACCCTGCTGCCGTCTGGAAAGAGATCCAGAGGTATCTACTGCCGAACCACCAGACTTTCCTCTGGCTGTGAAATGCCTTAAATTCATCCTTCACCCTCCACATATGATATACAGTAGTTTTTCTTTTGCATGATGTTTTCGTATTTTGTTGTATTGCAGAATGAGACTGCATTCTGCATTTCGTTGGGCAACCCCTGTTGTACAATGACAATACAAAATATCCTCATAACCTTCTACTTCTTAACGTGAAGAATACTTTCCAACATAATCTCAAGGAAGCGATCGCTGCGGGGGTCCCAAACCAAATAGTGTTTACTTGGAAGTACATTTAAGTGCATTGTGCAGTATTAGTTTTACTTTAGAAACATTTTGGGGTACTTTTTCTACCACTTCAAATTAGAGAAAGGGTTCAAAAGTTCCCCAAATCACTGAACCCGACCCTGAAAACATGCGTTCAGTCAGGTTTACCTGCGGTTATAAAACAGCACTGAAACACACTTGGCAAAAAAGTATTTCCACCTCAGTTATGCAGTACGGCACAGATTAAATTAGCAACGGTATTTTGCAGACGGAAAACATGATTAGCGTTATTAGTTTCTATCAAGTCTCACAACGGGAAAATGTACTCACGGTGAAAGTGAAAGGCACCGACAGACAGACAGACAGACAGACAAAGGGATTCCTTGCTTTATAGGTAGATTCCAAAATTGAATCACCAAGACGCAAAATCCCCTTGGTGTCAAGAAGTAAAAGTAATCTCCAAATAGTTTGCCAAATTCCAGCACACACATGAATGCGCATAAAGTCCACTTACAAACATGGCAGAAACTAAGGACCCAGGACATTCAACTTAAGGCCTTTTACCTCTTGCTAAAATGAAAATAAGACATTTAACTTATAATAGGACGGACACAGGTGTTGCTGATTACATTAACGGTGGTTCGGTTCCATTCAAGTGTCCCGGTGGACGATGACCCAGCACGCTGCATACGCACTGTCAAAAGGAATCATGATACATTGCATTCAGCCATTGTTCATTGGATCTTTTACATCTCTGCTGTTTTCACATGTCCTCTACAACGCGTCAGGATGTCTTCATTGAAAAAGGCCCCTTGCCTTTTGATGTGTGACAACCTTTTTAAATTATGTTTTGTTTCACAGGGTGGCCATCATGGATTTCAAATTAAATGAACCACTTGGGAGGCCGTAGTTTGTAATGCAATGAGGGAAGGATTTGCTCAAGCGTGCCAACGTATCATCACGGTCCCTTTATTGATTTTGGAGTCTCTTGCTTTTTACATTACACACCGTTGCTTTCTATTCACATATTCCCCGACTGCTGTTGGTCACGACACAGAAAGGTACAGCTGATGTAACGTCACTGCTTTGAGATTTCAAGGCAGCGGCGGAGACAAAGGTACAAAGGGTCCAGTAATTAGCGTGGTGCCTCAGTTGCTGGTGCATTAGTCACAAAGACTGCGAAATTATGTAACGTGGCGGTGAAAAGTCTCAGAACCCCGATGACACATGGAAAGCACAGAGGAAGAGGAACAAGTGTAAAACCCTCAAAAGTGGAGACACTCAATGGAAGAAGAAAAATCATTAAATGAAATGAGCATCAATAAACTGCTCCACTTCAGGGCTCTTGGAATATATTTGATGGTGTCTCAAGTCTAAAGATGTGTCCTACCAATGTGTTTAGAGAAGTAGTGGACATGTTCTACTAATGTTTATAGGAAGCAGGGACACAGTGAATTATAGCCACAAAGTATACTGTAAATCCAGTCATCATTACAGACATACATAAATATCTGAACTATGATTATTTCTGACTGATTGATCACCGTAGATTGTGTCCACGGTCCAAGTGTTAGCCTCATCCTGGGATATGTCATTAACATGGAAAATGAGAAACTCGGATCTTCATATCCCTGTTTACATGATTCTAACACTGCCCTGAAGGCGCATCTTCATTTCTTCCTGGCCCGGAACGAAAAAAAACAATTGGAGGTGTCCGTTGGAGGTCGGCTGCTGAATGTGGAGACGCAACCGGATGTAAGCAATTAGCTCATCCGGCAGCTGAGCGAGCCCTTTAGCACCCGAGCTAACGTAACCTAACTAGTCAAAACTGTAACATTTTAACAATAACTCTCTATTGTCATTCGACAACACCAAATAACAGACATGATTAAAGCCATCCTGATATTTAACAACCACGGAAAGCCGCGGCTGATCAGATTCTACCAGTATTTTGTAAGTATTTGTGGGGGGTCGCTGTTCAAAACATTAGCATTAAAGCAATATTAACTATTGCTGCGTTTACTCATTGAGCGGTGTATTAGCTTTTGTCAGCTAGTTCATACTCCCCATCACAAATGTTACTAAGATCTCGTTTTAAATAAATATATATGTGTGTGTGTGTGTGTGTGTGCGCGCGCGTGTAGTATAAATAACGTAAGCTGGTGCTAGCTTGTAATGGTTTACTGTAGGGGAGCAAACGTAGCTAACAGCTAATCTAGCCACTTTTTTAAGTGTCAGTTTCTCTTATTCAGGCCAACATCTTTCTTTGTAACATAATATATAACAATGTATACTTCCCTCAGCAGTATTAAACGAGTTGAACACACGTAGCTTGTGTGCTTTGTGCAAATACACCGTCACTACTTATGGGCTTAGTTCGTAGTAATCACCGACTAACTAGAGCTCATCAGTGCAGGTAAACGGCGGTTGTATTATTGAACATAAATCCAACCTGCTCCACAAGCAGCAGCGGTGGAAGGTTACTACTGTGTACTGTACTCTACATTTACCTGTACGATTAAGGTGCATTATTCTGAAGGTCCCCGAGCCAATAGATCAATCAATTAAGGGAGGAAATTATCAGTAGAATAATCCATAATGAAAATACTCATCACAGTTGCAGTCCTTCCACTTCAACTACATCAGTAAAATCCAGTTTATATATGGATGCATGTATAATAATGATCTAATTATTATTATATATAATGGCATAACAGTCACAGGAGCATTTGTCTGCTTTTACTTTTTGTTACTGAAAAACATTTTCCTGATTATATTTACATACTTTTGCATAAGTAACATTTCCAATGCAGGCCATTTTTTTTTTTACACTGTGGTCTTAGTACTTTTACTTAAGTAAATTATCTGAATACTTCCTCCACCACTGTCCACAAGTCACCAGACCCCGAGACCCTAAACATCATCATTGTCTATGAGTGGGAATTTCCGAATGCATCAACGGCTTTTCAGTTTGATCAAATGACGGGATGTTACTGTATCAGCCAGTTTAGAGTTAAGAATGAAATATCACTCAAAACAATGGCCTGTACAGTAACTTTCATTTCCCAGAATGGCCGGCAGTTAACCGACCATGCCACGTGTTTCCCCGCAGGCGGAGGAGATGCAGCAGCAGATCATTCGGGAGACCTTCCATCTGGTGTCTAAAAGAGACGACAACGTCTGCAACTTCTTGGAGGGTGGAAGGCAAGTACTGTTGTTTTTGGCTTCCGTTCTGGACAAAAAAAAGTTGCACTTTTACAAGGGAATAACAACGGAGCACGTATTTGTACCACGTGTGCATAAAAAAAAAAAAAAAAGAGACTGTCAGGTGTGTTTTGAGAGTGCATGAGTCATGACTATACAACCCAGGGCCACCTGTGTGGACTTCCTCAGTCTGGCTTGCTGACTGCAGCTGCAGTAGCACAACTATATCCACTAGATGGAGGCAAAACGCACAAAGTGGACGTGGACTCAGCCACTTCTTTTCATTTCTCTCATCAACTCATTTACATACAGAACCCTGAATGTGAGATTTTACAGCAAACACCTATTTGTTTCAGTCTCATTTACACACGGCACAAAGCTGGAACTTTCTTGTAAGGTAGCCTATTTTATTTTTTTGTGGGTAATCTTCTTGCAGTCTCATCGGCGGCTCCGACTACAAGCTCATCTACCGGCACTACGCGACCCTCTACTTTGTCTTCTGCGTGGACTCGTCTGAGAGTGAGCTCGGCATCCTGGACCTGATCCAGGTCAGCCTCTACTCTGTTTACAGACACATTTGTAGCAGCGCAGGGTTTCCAAGGTGAAAAGAAGAGACTCTGCCTCGCCCCCTCGAGCTGCTTAACAAACTCCTTTCTATTACGTGCATCTGACTCATTCCGGGGAATCAAACCCGTTGCCTCCTCACTAGTTGCTTTTTAATGTCTGGGAAATGAGGAAATGAAACCTAACTCTGCTGATCTCGATGGAAATCTCTCTGGGTGAGATGGTAAGCAATAAAGAATAATAAAGATGTCTTTATTGCACTTGGGATAGCGCACAAGATATGTAACTCACTCACACCCACAACAATTAGTTCCCTTCAAAAGTCCAAGCAATGCCGCCGACCTGCTCAGCCCTACCACATCAGCTATTTATCAGCGGCAAACCGGCAATAAAGGGGACTTCCGGCACGTGGAATAAAAGACAGACAAAACAATGTCCGTCTGAATCTTGTTGTAACACAACACAAAACCCTTCACTAAACAACCTGTAATTTAGGAATATTGTCATCGATATTGATTTAATTTGCTAAATCAGTTGCATTTTCTGTAGTTTTTTATAAATGTTCAGTATGAGACAGAACCAGTGGCTTCCTGCAGGTTTGGACCGTCTTTACTTCACTTCACTCATTCTGCAGATTTATAAGCACTATGCCAATTAACAATAATCCCAGAGGAGATCCAGCATTTCTTTTCTCTTTTTTTAAACCCCTTAAATATCATTAAAATCTCCAAAAATATTCCTCTGTACAATAACAACATTTTAACTTTATTTGGGGAGTGAGACTTTTGACCGTCCAGATCTTCTTCTTCTTCTTCTTTCGTAGGTGTTTGTGGAGACGCTGGATAAATGCTTTGAAAACGTCTGTGAGCTGGACCTCATATTCCACATGGACAAGGTGAGGAAAAAAAAGAAGAAGAAAGTATTCTGTATTTTTTTTATTAAAAGCCTATTGGCACAGTGTGCCTTGAAACATGTAGCCCAACGGTATCTGTATCAGACCATGGGAGTGTTTGCTTCATGTTTACTCCATCATGTTTACTGCATGTGTGCCAAGTCTGCAGCGGCAGTTTGTTATAAATGTGCGTGTGTAACCTCTCCACGCAGCCAGCTGCTTTTCAGAAACAGCTGCTGTAATTGATCCAGTTCCTTTCCGTGTATGGGCCCAGAAAAGGTTTTAGTAATACAGTAAATCAAACTGGGCCCCTGACATCATACGGTAGATGCTGAAGGAGCTCTGAAATGTTCTGTGTTGCTCGAGAGCTGCATTTTCTTTTGTTTTCGGAATGGTCCAAACCGTCGGCGTTCAAGGCTTCCCCTTGTAAACGATATGAATTTTTAAAGAATCCTTTTTTAGAAGGACCACAACAAGGGGCTCTTCTCTTCTCCACCTGGACCTGAGCTCGGAGTGTTGCAGGAGACTAATACGCGCACGTCTATACGGCCATCTTGATTGCATTTTCCCAGCAGGAAATTGATGTCATGTGGTGCAGTGGGGGTTTGGCCTGAAGAATGTGGAATTGGGAAATAGTTCTACTCAAGACTTAAACCTTTAGCTTTCCGAAGGCTTTTCTCACCGGGCCCTGCATCGAGTCGTAAAACTCTGATTTTGGACTCATGCAGATTGATAAATTACAGATTAAGGCTGCTCTTCTTTCTAGCTTTATGGAGTACTATACCTTGCTGATTACAAAGCGGTTCCAGGCATGATTGCTCTAGTTTATCATCAGAAGTCTCATGTTCCCCCAAAATACTCTCTGCCCACAGGAACTCGCGACTCTCGGTGTGCGAGAGTGAAATCAAAACTGCTCGTGAGCCACGAGAGCGACGTTCCAGACGGGACCGAGCTCTCCAACATTCGCTTTTTGTGCCTCTATCGTCCCCTTTTTGTATCGGAGAAACCCTAATGAGCCGAGGACTGTTTTGGGTGCAGGACTGTGATCAGCCAAACATCTCACCCCTTTAAAACCCCTGGCATCTGGCTGCGGGTTTTTCCACTGTTAAAGTTTTGCCGTCATTCAAAGTGTTCTGTTGATGTTCAACAATGTGCTCTGGATGTTGAGTCGCAGCCGGCATCGCAAAGAGGCCCGTTCCAGTGACTGAACCGCCGCGTGTTAACCGCCGTGTGGCGTCCGTCTGCAGGTCCATTACATCCTGCAGGAGGTGGTGATGGGAGGCATGGTGCTGGAGACCAACATGAACGAGATCGTAGCCCAGGTGGAGCTGCAGAACCGCATGGAGAAGTCCGAGGTCAGTCAGAGGGCCGTGCCATAAACACAAACACCACCGTGATTATTAGCCTGGTAGCGGACGCTCTAACACATAAAAAGCGTAGTCTCTAATCTAAGGCATACTTTGAAAATGTTTGTTGGTTAAGTATGTTCAATATGTTGTAGGGGGAATAAAAAATGCAAAACGTATTAGTATGGTTTCCTGACAGTAGTTATTTTTTTTTTCCCATAGAAAAAAACAAACAACATGTGTCAACAATTTAGCAGACGCTGTAATCGCATCCAGATTCCGATTCACGGTGGCTTTTAAAGGTGTTTCCCACGTCTTGTTTTTCGGCAGGGAGGTCTGTCGGCGGCTCCCGCTCGCGCCGTCTCCGCCGTGAAGAACATGAACCTGCCCGAGATGCCCCGCAACATCAACATCGGAGACCTCAATATCAAAGTGCCGAGCCTCTCCCCGTTCTGAACACGTCCCCGCTGAGCTCCGCAGAGCTGATGTACTCCCGATGCAGCTCCCCCAATCCACCCGGCTCTGTTGCTACTACAGAGAAGAAGAAGAAAAGGTTTTCCATGTGTATGATGGGACCGCAGCAGCTTATTCTCTCCCCTCGTTCCTATCTTCTCACCTAAACTGGCGGCAAGCAGAGGCGAAAGGATTCGCACAATAATGTAAAGTTTGATTCTATAACGCATTCAGAGGAATTTTAATATATACCTATTTCCTGCTATTCTCTCTATCTCTGTGTTATTTCTTTTATTTATTTCTCCAGTGGATTTCCTACTCCCTCTGAAAGAAAGACTGCGTTGGCCCAGTGCCTATTTTCCTGCACAACTCGTCCAAATCGCTGACATTCATCAGCGGTCGTACCGCCCGGGGATTGAAAACTTTCCCCTCTATCTGGAGCCAGCTTTGTTGGACTCGGCCAGTTCACCGTAATCGGATCTTTTGGCTTCAATGTTGGGTTGTAATTGCTCAAACACATCTTTATCTCCTCTGTCTCTGTGTGTGTGTGTGTGTGTGTGTATGTGTGTGTACTGGGATTAGACTCCTCTGCTCCCCTGTCACAACTTGTTTTCCTTTCCCTGTAATATATTGTGTCCCCGACATCCTCGTAATTTTGCGAATGACATTACGGCTCTCCTGGGGTGCAGCTTGTGCTCAGTGCGGCAAATACGGTCTCGCCAACATCTGTTCCCGAGAGGCAACAGGTGAGCTTCGCCCCGATGTTTTGGATCGTTCAGTGTTTGTATGAAGCGTGTTGGTGTCTTTATTGGCTGGTATTGTGTGACCAAGTTATTTTTAGCCATACCTCCGGTAGAGTTTCGCTACTCCTTCCTGTCAAACCTGTCCTGTGTCAAAGACAGTTCTCGCTGGTGTAAATTCAATAAATGAAAATACATTCCCGCAAGGCTGTGCTTCGCTCATTCAACTTGGAGTTTCTTTAACCTCGTCAGCAGGTTTGTGTGTCACCGGTGTGTGTCGAACCAGCATAACCGGTCAGAACACTTTGTACCTCCCTGAGGATCTGAGTTCTTTCTGCTCAACCACAAAGTCTTGTTGATACAGCCGCAGTCTTTCAGCTCAACCCCCTTTCTCACTAATTCAGGGATTTTTGGAGGGGGGGGGGACTTGAGGGGAGGAATTGAGGGAGCTGTTACCTCCCTACATACCCAAGAAAAACGTATGGTCGGCTCTCACCACCTCCCACATCCACCTTCACCGATACACCCTGCGAGTGTTTCACATCAGCCGCGGGATCATTCCAGTTCAACTTCTGCGTCTCACGCAGACTTAAATCAGAGCTCGCAGTGGACGTCCAGCTACACGAGGTTTGGTATGTACTCTTCTCCCCCATGTTAACATTTCAAACGTGCTGCATGCCAAGTTTACTCCTTTTAGCTGTAGTTTTGTGTCTGATATTACCAGCCGGCGCCTTTTGGCATCTGGTTTATTGTTGAGCCGAAGATGGTTTCTCAGAATTGAGGAATTGGGAATTGGGATTCCTCCCTGACGGTTCCCGAATGGTGCTTGAATGCAGTGGAGGCAGAATGCGTCCACTGGGGAATGCTGTTCATAAAAAATTAATGATCACTGGCCTTTGGTTTTGATTCAAATGCAACCCATAACAATACTGGTAACCACTGTTTTAGTAGTATGCAAACAGTTTGACCGGACAGAGCTGATAGTGTGTGTGGGTCACAGGTTCATGTGCAGGTAGAGCGAAAATGCGTAAAGCGTGCTAAAAAGTATTTTACCGTCACATTCCTGAGATAAGACTAATAGGGAATCTGGTCGAAAACCAGGCCAACAAAATGAGTGAGTCATGCTGATGATGGATTTCTCGATCTAAACCAGATTAAGTTTTACGGTGGAAGGCAGGTGTCCAGTTTAAGTCCTTCCCAGATGTCTTTATTAATTCACAGTCCACGTGTCAACAGCAGAATATCTCAAACATTACTAACTGCTGAGATTTTGATGTCCAAAATATCCAAATATGTGCGCGTGGCACATGTTTATAATCTTGTGCAAACAAAGGAGTCATTGTGCTGGTTTTGACTCATGAGAAAGCACACAGTCTATTAAAATCGCATTGGCTCTCTTCTTGTCATTTTGTACTCCATGTAAATGTGTGATTTCTGTCGGCTCGTTAACGCCCCTGCTATCAACATGAATTGATTGCGCTTCAGTTTGAAAAACAATGACATCATTTTTTACTTTTAGCACAGACTGCACCTGGAACAGACAAGGTGTGGTTGTATATCTGCCACGTAGCCTGTGAGGGCTAATTAAATGTTATGACGAGCCCAACTTTACCTGTTATTAGTAATACAAAAAAACAAAACTGTTTTAAAGCAGACGATGACAGATGTAAGGCAAATCGCATGAACTACATATTTGGTAAACATTTTGTTGAGAAGAGCTTAATTTGTTCGCTATCTGTTGTTTTACCGTGTAAGAAATTGTGTCATAGACATTTCACTCCAAACAACATATAAACATGAAGTAACTACAAAAAAATTGCTGAAAACTAAGCCAAAACACAAAGCCTAGCGCCCTAGCTTAAGCACATGCTAGCATTAGCTAAAACTAAAGCTAGGTTTGTTTCTTTTTTTTAAACATTTTCTCCACATTTTTCTGTGAATGACTAATACAGACTTTCAAGAGACAGACATACATATATTTCAATTCACTTTGTTAGTCTGCATAACAAAACAAGGCAGCGACTAAATCCAATCCTGATGGAGAAAAGCAGCAGCTAAACTCTTGCTTAAGCTAACTAGCAGGTTAGCGGCTCGCATGTGGTGTGGTTAAGCGCTTACGTACTAAATTACGAGTTAATGAATGATATTGATTTCAATATACATATTAACAATAGTGGGGGCAGACCCTAAAATAATTAGCCTAAAAAAGGCAGACAATAATGGTATATTACAAGCTTTCTATTGTTTTTATTTTTGTCTTTCTCTCAACTTCACTGCTTCTGTAGCTACAGCCCTCTGCCTTCGTATGTTTTCATTTTTCAGACGCCGCATGAAGCCGAAAGGCTGAGGGCATGTTTACTAGAGAGGGGACCGAGAATGTCTTTGTTTGTGTGATCTTGGTTTGCAGAGTTTCGTCAGATTCAGATCCATCATTTCCAGATGCTCTGGAGGCTACATGTTGAGTGATGAGTTTCAGCATCAGTGTGTGGAAGATCCTTTTTTTTTTTTTTTTTTTTTAACTTCCTTTGGTGCCTGACGGACTCATTGATCTTTAGGTAGCTCTGATGAAGTTTTATTATTTGATCCTTTCATTTATTGCTGACTTTGTAGTACTTCAGTCAATTGTATTTAAAGTTTTGTACTTTTTTTTTACCATCGTAACAATCCAATGGAGAATTATCGGTCTGCGAATAAAGCCTAAAAACAGATTCAAGGAGTCTTCAGTCAGCCGAGGTAAACTTGTTTCTAAATGTAGATTTATGTAAAAAAAATAATCTTATCTTTAGCTGTAGCCTCTCTCTATCCTAAAGCTTGTATCATAAAGTCAAGAATAAACATGGGTTGAGTCAAAGATTGAATTTTCTGTACAATGCAGAAATTGTCATCAAACCTTTTCTCTAAAGAAAATATAAACAAAACACAGTTATGACAAATGAAATACTGGTCTGGAGGAAATGTATTTCATTGACCAAGCAGATGTGCTGGCATCGCTGCGGTTACCGACACTTCTGGGTGTTTCTCGTGTTCTCCCACATGTACGATGATAACATGAAGATGTTGTAGAGGAAACACCTGTGTGCACATGCAATCAGATAGGAAGGAAAGGGAGAATGCCTAGTCAGGAATTTGTACTTCGAATGACACAAGGAATAAAGTGTGATATGAGTTTTTCCTATAGTAGTAGTATACCAGCAGATATTCCCACAGCTGACCCCAGTGCAGTGACCGATAATGGAAAGTGATTTAGATTTCTTATCTGTGTTGAGCCTTTACGATCTACAGTTTATGAGTCGGGACTTTATATAAAAGGCCAGGCTGCTGCAAACCTCAAAGGATAGATGTCAGCTGTAAATGTTAATTATCGATAAGACAACTGTGATGGCTGTAAAGAAGTGATATGGTCGGTTTCTTTCCGAGTCATTCTCAGTTGTAAAATAATCCAGATACTCACGATATTCACGAGGGCGACTCACCCCGTGATTCCGTCAGAGATTAATTTTAATTTGTGATTTTGGGCTAAACAAAATAAACTGAATTGAACAACTGAATACTGTCCTGACAATTTTCCGCCCTGATGGTTATTGTTTCAACCAAAATAAATGACACAGAAAAGTTGGTGACAAAGTCGATTGTAAAATACATTGAGCGGAAATACGTTACAACATACACATTTATCACAGACAGCAATCAAGGATGTGCGCAGCATGGGGGTGGAAACTCGAGGCCACTGTGTCATAATATCTTTATTAATAGTTACAAATAAGGCTGCTTGCTGGAAACCAGGATAAGATAAGATAATCCTTTACTAGTTCCACAGCGGGGTAATTTACAATGTACAATTACAGTTGAAACACACTCATCCAATCAGCACAGATTAAAAGCAAAGGCCTCTTTTTTACACAAAATATATACAAACCAGATGTGTTGCATTGAAGCAAACACTCATAATAGAGATGACTGAAGAGTAAACAGTTAGATAAACACAGGTTTAATTTAGTATTAGTGAACTATGTGATACATTTTTTATCCAAAGCCATCCGTCTACTCGTCCACTTCCGCACTGACCACTTTTCCATGAGCAGTGCTGCGCGGATAGACTTCACGCTGCACCTAATTATACGATATGTTCTCTGTCTCTGCATAAAACCCTGTTTTATTAAGACTAGTCGAGGATGCTGGTTATGTGTGTTTATTATAATTACTGAAGATGAATGTCTAAAATGTGATTATGACGCTGTACTGCAATGCCAGTTTTAAACAACACTGATCGTGCACCTTTTCTAAAAGCTGCTGAGTTGCAGACTAAATGACCCATCTTTCCATTTCTCCTCAGGTCATATGAAAATGCCTTTTTTGCCATGTTAATAGCTCAGCCATTAACTGAGGAGGGAAGAGACCTGCTGTGCTGGACAAACACAGACTGAGACCCCTCAGAGTTCCTCTCCGCCCTCCTGAGTCGGACATGGGGAAAGTCTACTATGTCAGTAAAAATGTGGGCCTCGGGTTGCTCGTGCTGGCGGCTATTGCTCTGGTTACGATTATAGCGCTGTCCATCGCCTACGACAAGGAACGGGCCAATCATCGAGGCAGTCTTGGAGACGGAGCAACAAACAGCACCAGCGTGCCCTTCACCACCCCCTTCGTCCCGAAGGAGCCCTGGGACCGCTACAGACTCCCAGTCGCCCTTGTTCCCGTCTCCTACAATGTCACCCTGTGGCCCCGACTGAAGCCCGGAGAGGACGGCATCTACATCTTCACCGGGAAGTCAGCGGTGGTCTTCAGATGCGTGAATGAAACGGACCTCCTCATCATCCACTCCAACAAGCTGAACCTCACCAGCTTCAATGGGCACCATGCTGTGCTGACGGGCCTGGGTCAGGCCGCAGCGCCCGCCATACAGAAGTCCTGGCTTGTCCTGAGGACGGAGTTTCTGGTGCTTCAGCTAAGCAGCAGACTAGCTGTGGGAGCCACTTATGTGCTTTACACAGAATTTAAGGGGGAGCTGGCGGATGACCTGGAAGGCTTCTACAGGAGTGAATACACCGAGGATGGTGTGAGGAAGTAAGCAGTGGCATAGCATAATGACGCACCGTCATTGTGCTCTTAAAGGGGACAGTTCACCCCAAATATTTTTCCTCTTACCTGAAATGCTATTCATCAATTGTTTTGGTGCCTGGTGTTGAAGATGTCTGCCTTCTCTCGACTACAATGGGTCTATACGGCAGTCGGCTTGTGGTGCTCAAAGCGCCAAAGACCTATTTTCTTGTGCTGCCACATCACGATGCAGAAGGAAGCGTGAATCTTCTCGTGGTCGAGTGGATCGTGACAGCGTGAGATGTAACGCTTAATGGTATCCTCCTTGGCTGAGCTGTGACGTTAGCTCGGTGCTAGGTGAGCTAGCGGTATCGACTGTAGATACACCCTTGCCTCTGCGCGGTGATACGGGGGAAGTTTGGTCGAAATAAAATAGGTCCCGTGTGTAAAGTGCTGGCAATAAGAATTATGTCGATTATCTTGAGTAACCGGGTCACGATTTCTGAAAAGAGACATTGTTGTTGAGTTTTTTTAAATGTATTTTTTTGGCGCTTCGAGCACCACAAGCCGAGTTCCAAATAGTCACATTATATTTTGATGCAAGGCGGACATATCTACGGCCAATATCTCCAAAACTCGGCGACTCACACTAAAACCATCCAGATTGATAAATAGCACGGTAAGTGGGGTAAAATGTGTTTATTTGACTTTGGGGTGAACTGTCTCTTTAACAGAAAGACTTGATTGCCACGGCTCCAATGTTCCTCTTGGTGGGACTTGGTGGAGTATTCCGCCTCGTTGCTGTTTATTTTGTGTAAATGCTTCATTGGAACATTTTGCAGAGTTGTTGCTACCTCGCAGATGCAAGCCACGTATGCCAGGAAAACCTTCCCCTGCTTCGACGAGCCCGCCATGAAAGCCGTCTTCAACGTCACCATCATCCACGACCAAGACACCGTGGCTCTGTCCAACGGCATGGAAATTGGTTGGTTTCAGAAACAAATTTTTTGTTACGTCACAAATCTCTACAGAATCTGGGTCGTGGCAAAAGCACAATTGTATGAAAGTCACAGAAAAACTGAAAACACAATTGCAAAACGACACAAATGGTGGTTGGTGGAAGATACATGACGTGTTTGTGATGCAAGTTACTTTCAGGGCAGAGTGTGTTATGTGTGACACGTGTTATGATGGTGAATAATTGATAACTTGGACATGTTATGGGGAAATCAGCAACTAGATGCTGTTAATGCTTTAATGAGTGTCAGAGTCTAACTCTTCCCCTCTCCGAACAGGCACTGCAGACTCTGTCATGGACGGCGTTCCTGTCAGAGTGACTACATTTGAGCCCACAGAGAGAATGTCCACATATCTGCTGGCGTTTATTGTCAGTGACTTTGTTAACATTAAATCAACCCAAAACAAGAATTTGTTGGTAAGGCATTTTTGTTCCCTTCATCTTTTTTAATTACCCATGTGGTCAGCATACAAACTCATTTGCATCGCAGACCAAACGCAGTACAAACAACCCGTGTTAATGAGGGTCAGCTGGATTACATTCCTGTGACCCTAGAATAAAAAAGAAAAAAAAAGAAAATGAAAGGAATCCTTTTTTAATTTGTTTTTTTTACCAACTCAAAGCTGCCTCATTCTTTGCAGATCCGAATCTGGGCTCGAAGAAAAGCCATAGATTACAGGCAGGGTGACTATGCTCTCAACATTACAGGGCCGATCCTTCAGTTCTATGAGCAGTACTACAACGCAACATATCCGCTCTCCAAGTCAGGTAGGTCAACTATGCGTCTTCAATGGACAGAACAAACATTCGCCTGCTTTAAGTTGGAACCACGGCAGAGCTTTGAAGTAAAGCATGTCAACATGTTCTAAATGGCAATGCCAAAATGCGAATGTTTCGTAGGTATGTGTCGTATTCACCATCTGCAGGTATTTGGTTATTAACCAAAGTGGAAATTTGATATAATGATGGTGCTTTATAGAAAATGAAGGCACTGCAAAAGTCCTCATGATTCATCCTGAGGGGGAAGTGAATATCATAAGTTTCATGATAATCCATCCAACAGTGTTGACTCACAACCACAAATGTCAACCTCCTGGGAAAACTCAGACATCACCAAAGTCATTATGATTCATCCTGAGGGCCACAGATGGCTTTATAAAATTCCATGGCCCTAGAGCCGTGTAAGTGTGTTTTAGTGTGGCTAAAAAGCAGAAGCGAGACAACACAACATAAATGTTTTCCTGAATATGCTCTATTGTCTCTGGTCAAGCTCATTTAAAATCCATGGTTGTCAGCAAGACATATACTTAGACGATAGACGATGACTCAATACCTTCAAGGGTTAAATGGGTCCCTCAGGGGTGAGTTAATTAATTCCACAGCATTTCAACCTCACTTTCTTTTCAAATTTTTACCAACTTCTTCTATCAAATACACCTTGTGGATGGTAAAACCATACACTGAAAATCTATTGGGATCAGATAAATGCCAAATTCACCAGTGTACCCTTATTGGAAAATGTCCTGATGAGGTAAAATGCTGAAGAATCTTCAAATTTTTTATGCATTTCTTATCATCCCCAGATCAGATCGCGCTGCCTGACTTCAATGCTGGGGCAATGGAGAACTGGGGTCTGATCACATACAGGGAGACGGCCCTGCTCTTTGACCCCATCATGTCCTCGACTGGAAACAAAGAGAGAATTACAACTGTCGTCTCCCACGAACTCGCACACATGGTAGGCAACAATATTTCTGACAATTTGCCATCTGATCCAGTTTAAGTAAAACATATGTTATAGTAAATTGAAATAGGAGTTTATGGGCAGGACACTCGTTTGGTCCAAACTCAATCTCAGCTCCACTCTAGTAATGTTGTAAACATACATTTAGCCAAGGTCCTCAACCTCCCTTTGCAAAGGCAGATGCATCACCTGGGGACAAATTAGTCCCGCTTCCTTTTTAGATCTATTGAAAGCCTGACATAAGTGATGTGAAACTCTGTGGTTGAGGTATTTTCTTAAGCTTGTTATATCTCGTCGTAACTCGTGATCAGACAGCAACAGTTTTCATGGCGCTAAACGGAGGCATGATTGTTTACTGTGGAAGAAGTCTATAACGCTTTACTCATCATACATTTTCTTTTTTTTTTAGTGGTTTGGCAACCTGGTGACTCTGCAGTGGTGGAATGACCTGTGGCTGAACGAGGGCTTCGCGTCATACGTGGAGTACCTCGGGGCCGACCACGCTGAGCCCACCTGGAGCATTGTAAGAGCCAGGCTCGCCAATTGTATTTCACAGATCAATGACGTCCTAAAGGCATGTTTGGGTCAGAAAGCCTCTACTTACTCGTCCCTCTGCTTGGCTGCAGAAAGACGAGATCATACTGTCCGACGTGCACAAGGTGTTTGCTGTGGATGCCCTGGCCTCGTCCCACCCGCTGTCCCGTCGAGAAGAGGAGGTCGAGACCCCTGCTCAGATCAGCGAGATGTTCAACAGCATCTCCTACAGCAAGGTTTGCTTCTCTGACAATATCCCCATACCTGATCTGATGTAGGATCTCATACAAACATACAGTTACAATGTTACCCTTTCGCACATTTCTCAAAATGGTCATTTATTCGTATTGAGTAAGGAGCCCAGAGGATTGAAGATACCCAAAAATGAGGCAATACCTTGTGAGATTGTTTTTTTATTGTCCCCTAATAGGCAGTTTTACCTGATCTATTATCGCTCTCTTTTTCAAATGCATTTAGCACAAAAATAGAAAACTATAACACCTTTGAAACAGATAATATTCAGTATGATGAGTCTTTTTCCCCCCCAAAATCTCCGTGGCCTCATCTTGGAAAGATCTTGTTTTAATATATTGGATTTGATGCGAAATGCTTTGCTGTTACGAGAAGTGCAAACCAGCCAATATCTGGTGTTTTCTGTGTTCGGTGTTGTCAGGGAGCGGCGGTGCTCAGGATGCTGTCAGAGTTTCTCACCGAGCCAGTGTTTGCCAAAGGACTCAGTGTGAGTATTAACTCTGTTAAAGGGCCTCATCGCTTAATGACAACTGTGTGTGTGTGTGTGTGTGTGTGTGTGTGTGTGTGTGTGTGTGTGTGTGTGTGTGTGTGTGTGTGTGTGTGTGTGTGTGCGCATTTCTGCTAGATACAGAACCAAACCACATTCATCAGAATCAGCTTTAATGGCCATGTAAGTTTGCACATACATGGAATTTGACTCCGGTTTCACTTTGCTTATCGTACTTATACACACACAATATACAGTAAACAAGATAAATATAAAAAAAAGACAGTAGTAAAAAAAGTGCAGATGGAAGAGTCTGATTAACTGTTCATCAGAGTGACGGCCAGTGGGAAGAAGCTGTTCCTGTGTCTGGTGGTTTTGGTGTACAGTGCTCTGTATGGTGATTCATTATGGTGTGTGTGAGGTCACCTTAAATTTGAGTCGCTGTTTCTTCTCAGTCTTACCTGAACACATTCGCCTTCGGCAACACAGTGGCTACAGATTTGTGGGACCATCTCCAGCAGGTCTGTACAGTTAAAATCTGTAATTGTCACCTGGCAACGAGTCTGTGGCTGTGTTTCTTCTTAAATTCTTGCAACTTTTTGTTTGTTGTCAGGCCGTTGAAAACACACCAGGAATGCATATTCCTCACACTGTTCAAGACATCATGAACCGCTGGACTCTTCAGATGGGCTTCCCTGTGGTCACTATTGACACCCGGACAGGAAGTATCACCCAGAAACACTTCCTGTTGGATCCGGGGTCTGTTGTGCACAGGCCTTCTCAGTTCAAGTAGGAATCAGTTTGAGCTTGAAGTTCCATGTATTTTAACAAAAAGGTACAGCGGAGGCTCATGTCATACACTGAAGTATTGGAAATGTTGAATTGTGATAAAAAGTAGACGAAATGTACGAAGACCACCAAAGGTATCACAATACAATACACAATACATCACGAGGGTGACATAAATGTTGAAATATTTAACCCAAATACACAAATGTGAACCATGTGGTTTGGCTGGATGAAAAAAAAGTTAGGGGATTACCGAAGTCAACAGGATGAATTCTCTGGGAACCATGAATATCTGTGCCATATTTCAAGGCAATCCATCCAATAATCTAACAGAAAGACAGACCAATAGCCTGACATTCAATTAAATTAAATGTATTTTGTACCGCCCGAAATCACAGATTTGCCCCAGAGGGCTTTACGATCTGTAGATCTACGACATCCTATGTCCTAGGACCCGGCCATTGTGATCCCTAGAGCCATGGCTAGGAACCATCATTGTTCCACTTTGTCACTCATCATCTTTATCTGTGTCGGTCCAGTTACACGTGGTTTGTCCCGATCAAATGGATGAAGACAGGTGTGGAGCAGCAACAGTACTGGCTCCTTCAAGAGACAGGTACTCTCATAGTAACACCCATTGCTTTTCTATATTAGATCTGAATGCTACAAAAGAAAAAGCTTCCAACCAGAATAGTGGACTTGACCAATCCCTGGTGACGGCGTTAACTGAATATTTTGCACATTCTTTAATATTTCCCATCAGACTCCAACTCTCTGATGAGAGTTTCAGGAGAGGACTGGGTGCTGGCCAACACCAATGTAGTTGGGTACTTTAGGGTGAACTATGATCTTGACAACTGGAATCGTCTCTTCTCCCTGCTCAACACTAACCATCAGGTGAGTCACATGCCCAATCACGGAAGTTTTTCCTCCTGTGCAGTGACGGTTTTGTTTGTGTTTGTTTGTGTATGTCCACTTTTAGATGAAAACAAATAGAGAGCGTGGCTTTTTGCAGCGGTAACGGCTGTTCTGTTTATTTCTTGGTTGTCTGTGTATGTGAATTTGAACATGTACTTGTTTGTCTGTGTCGTTTCTTTCAGGCCTTATCAATCATCAACAGAGCCCAGATCATAGATGATGCGTTCAACCTAGCAAGGTAAAGAAACAATAACGATCTTCAGTATTACATTCTTTACACATTGGATGTCTGCAAATAATGGGTTTCCTTTGTGTAGAGCCGAAATAATCAATACAACATTGGCCCTGACAACGACCAAATACCTGTCCAAGGAAAGAGACTACATCCCCTGGGAGTCCGCGCTGAGAAACCTTGACTACTACATCCTCATGTTTGACCGCACTGAGGTCTACGGAGCTATACAGGTTGATACTCCTTTACTATGAATACTAATGCTGTGTTCACACTCGGAGCGACAGAAGCAACAGAACGGCCAAGCAAGGCCAGCTACATTGTCGCTGAGACGGTGTGAAGAGTTGATCAATCACTCGTTGCCATAGTTGTGTCATTAAATAGCACTTGGCCAACAACATTTTTATGCGTGGCTGGAGCTTATATGGTTTACCGTCGTCCGTCCATACATCTGGTGCATTCTCGTGAACGCAATATCTCAGGAGTACCTAAAGGGAATTCCTTCAAATTTGGCGTAACCATTCTATTAGGCTCAAGGAGGAACTGATTAGAATTTAAATGTCAAAGGTCACTGTAACCTCACCAAACAATCAAGAATTCATGTCACTGGCTTCCATTGAAATGGCCTCTTTGCCTGTGTCCCTCTGAGTGTGAACATAGTATAACAGGAGAAATGGGTAAAGGGAAAGTGTAAAACAGTTGGACATAAAAACTACTGCTGATATATATTTTTATTTTAGCCATACCTCAAGAAACAAATCCAACCACTTTTTGAGCACTTCAAGATGATTACAGCTAACTGGACCAAAGTACCTACAGGACACACTGACCAGTAAGAATTTGTATACCAGAGGATGTATTCTTTAAAGCAAAAAGCAGGTGACTTACCATTTGGTGACGTGATTCCATTCAATTCAATATTTCATTTAGATTGTTACCTTTTCCACAACTCTCACACTGGGTATGTTCATGCTATATTGCAGTTTTCCCCCATTTTCTCAAACATCCCCCTTCTCAGGTATAATCAGATCAATGCTATTGGAATGGCCTGCAGAATGGGTGTGCAGGGTTGTAGAGAGCTGATCCAAAGCTGGTACAGACAGTGGATGGAAAATCCACATCACAACCCGTGAGTACAGAGCAGTTGAAGTGTGTCGTATTGTGTTTCAAAATGTCCTTTTCCCATGATTTGACTTGCTGTGCATGCTGTGCTAATTCACCAGAAAGACAGCCTGTAAAACGACGGTTTTACGGGCTATGTGTTTGTTTCTACTCATTCTCTACTCTACTGTATGTTGACCAGGATCCATCCCAACTTGAAAGGCACGGTTTACTGCAGTGCCATAGCCTTCGGGGGTGTGGAGGAGTGGGACTTTGCCTGGAGAATGTTCAAGAACGCCACTCTTGCCTCCGAAGCTTCCAGGCTCAGGTCGGCCATGGCCTGCACCAAAGCACCTTGGTTGCTGAACAGGTACGTGCGACATCCAAATTTGTGGGAGTATTCACCTTTGAGGAGTTTGTGATTGAAACACTCGTCTATGGATGTGCTCTACCAACGCACAACGCTATAACGGTTATCGTAAAAGTCAGGTTACAAGCCACTCCTACCTCCGGTCAGTGTCCCCGCTGTAGCAAGCTAGGAGCTAGCGCTGCTGCTAGGTCTGCTGCTGCTACTGGCCGCTGCTGCTGCTACTGCCCGCGTCCCCTCTGCCCAAGTCGGGTGTCGAGCCGGGGCTGCTCCCGCTACCTTCTGTGGTTGTCAGGGAGCCAGCGGAAGTTAGCAGGGAAACTAGCGGAGCGCTAGCAGGAGCGTTAGCTGGCTACAGCGGGAAGCTAATGGGGACACTGACAGAAGGTAGTAGCGGCTTGTAACCAGACTTTTACGGTACATTGATGTGGAAGTAGAGAATTGTTATTTATTCAGCAGACCAGTTGTTTCACATGTTTTCTGTACTTTACACTGACTTGGGTACTTAATACGAATTAAATTAAATTAAATTAATACTTCAAGTTAAAGTTTAACCAAGAGATTTCCTGTAGCATGTGAGACTGTAGGATGTGAGGATGTAACTTTTGCTTAACAGCATCCACTTTGACCACAATGGACAATGACATAAAAACCACAGATTTTTTCTTCTTCTGTTGAAACATTCTTAAATGGCAAAGGAAAATGCACTCAACACAGCAAGTGTAACGAATGATCTTCTACCAAATGTATTAAAATAGTGTTTTGGCAAAGCTTGCTTTGTAAGAACATGTTTTGGCTGAGCCAGGTATCTGGAGTACACCCTAGACCCAACTAAAATCCGCAAGCAAGACGCCACATCTACCATCCAGTACATCGCCCGGAACATTGTGGGGATGCCGCTGGCCTGGAACTTTGTCAGAGCAAAATGGAGCTACATTTTCAAGCAGTAAGAGCATCCATACAAGCATTAATAACCCTATATTAAGTGCTTCTGATGTTTTGAATGTTTTTTGAGCCTGTGTACACACCATCAGACTTAAGTCTTTCCTGTTTACAGGGACATTTATCTGGTGTCAGACAAATGTTCAATGAGGTCAACAACAGGATATAACCCAGTTTCCCTCCGCTGAGCTCCATCATTATATCACGATACCTTTCAAGTGAACAGCATCTTTCTTTTCTCTATCAGGTATGGAGGAAGATCATTTTCCTTAACTAGTCTCATCAACGGAATCACTAAGAGATTGTCTACAGAGTTTGAGTTACAGGAGGTACGCAGCCCACGCAGTCACAACCACGCTGAAATAAACACAGCATTCCCCTGAGGGGATTTTGAGCAAAAAAAAAGGCAACAAATGTATGTTTTTTTTGTCTTTCTCCAGCTGCTGAAATTCATAGATGACAACCTCCATGTTGGTTTTGGCTCTGCCACCATGGCCCTGCACCAGGCCGTAGAGAAGACCACAGCCAACATCAACTGGGTGGCAGACAACAAAGCCCGTGTGCTGAAGTGGTTTAATGACGAGTCCAAATGAGAACACTGGGACGCTCAATATTACACACTAATTGTATTTGTACCGTCAGGGATACGGAAGGAATGACAATCACTATAATCATCTTCTTCTTGGAAACAGTTGCGCAAAGTCAACTGAAACTCACTGGTCATCCACTTGCGTGGAAAGGGTCAGAAATATGATGAGCAATGAGCCCCGTGTGTGAATAGAAATCAGTGACGTAGCTGGTCTGTCAGTGTCAGAGAGAAAACCTGTGTAACAAATGATTGCTTTACTTACAATACATTTATTTTTATTCTCAGATCTATGCAATGCACCCAATTGACCCTATTTATGATGGGATGTTAACTTGTAAATTAACCTTTCCTGCAGCTTCTTGTAAAGTCATTAACAAAAAGTCCCTCTCAATGTTAAATCGTTCTCAACATTGGATGTCTTTCCATTGAAAATCCCTTTGCCACTCAGTGGTCGGAGAGAAAGTGCCTGTTTTGATTTTTATAAGGTTTCTTGTTTTTTTTCAAACTTGATGATTAGATCATAAATGATTGCACTACATGATGTACTATTGTCTGCCAAGTTTATACAAAGACTCAAATGAGAAATAAATCAAGAAGGCTCAGAAAAACCTGATGCCTGTGTCTATTTTTCTTCATACAAAAAGGATCCCCTGTACCTTCACAGTCTGTGTTTAATACTGTGATGAAAATGAAAGCTTCCACATAAACCAGTTTTCCATGTCCATATTTCTGTGTGTATAACTCCACTCCTTTGGGAATCTGCCCTGGAAAAGAAATCTTCCAGGAAATTGTCATTTTAACATGTTGTGACAGTTCAAGGTTACAACACGACTATAGTTGAAAAGGTCAAAGGCGCTCTCTGTCCCGGTTCACAGGGAGTACATATGTACTGCACAGCCTGTGAAAACCGTTGTGTCATGCCTTCTTCGGCTTTTGAGTATGGAAAATCATGCTGAGGCATGAAGAATGCACATTTTATAGTATGAAATGTGCGTGCCCAGCACCATTTCACTTCATTTCATGCTAATGTGGAACAGGGGGTCCCCAAAGCTACTTTGCTTTATAGGCAGAAGCTAATCACTTTGAATTGTCAGTCAGAAAAAATTGTGTCTATTTAAAATTAGAATCCATTCAAAAATCTAAAGTGTATGTTCATAAACTGTATTTTATATATTCTATATTAAATCAGACACTGATGGCACAGCGCTGTGTATTTCATATTTTTTTCAACCCAAAATGATTTTGCGCTGGTTAGGAGGTACTTGGCTGAAAATATTTCGCATATTTTTCTTGGGGTACATCACTGAAAAAAGATTGAGACCCACTGCTATAGTACATTGTGTAATATTGTTGGACACATTCAAGAAATGCATCACACTGGAGTTTTCTTCAAGACCGATAAAGCAAAATATTCTGTTTGAGGATTGTGCAATTGCCTGACGCATGATTTGGAAAGACAAATCCGGCTTTGTTTTGGATTTTGCTTGATGTGGTTTAAATAGTGTTTCCCTCAGCACAAATGTTCAAATGACGTATCTGGGGCATTTCTTGGAGCAAGTGGACAAGCAGCTGATGTGCCAAAGGGGAGTGCAGTGTTGCAGACATCACTGCATTCAAATTGGACTCCACAATCAACAGGTGGAAAGTTGTCTGTAATCTAAACTACCTAAATGCAAGGTAAGACCAATTACCAAGGAAATGGTTTCATGTCATTGCATTATAGTGTACATTGTTTTTTAGGTGGGGTATCAGAGGGGCGATTAAATATGATGCAGAACGGACAGTTTGGTAGAATTTGAAGGCTTATCAGACAGAAAAACGTGTTTTCTTATATTTTGAGACAGATTTTACAACTACCCTTACCGTAACTCCATTCACATATATTTGTATGCACATTGTGAAGTAACGCATTAAAGGAAGTCAATGGAAACAGCAAACTTATCTTACACTTCCTTAATTGCGAAGAAAAAAAAAAAAGGTTCTTTGCTCGTTTGAAGTTTTCTTTTGCCTTTGTCAAAAAAAAAGAGTAGAAGTGCGCTTAATGGATTATGGAAACTTAATGACCTGACGAACATTTCATTTACGTGACTGATTAACTGTTTCCTCTGTCGCCTTTAAGCAATGGATAATCCCATTGCGTGTCTTCGTCTCCGACAACACGGAATATGGACAATAGTAACATGAAAGAACTATTAAAATTGCCCAAATGAAAGAAATTCCTGAAAACCTCTCTCTGGTTGACGGTTAGATACCCAAGTCGACTTTTCTTGGGGTTCACAACCCCAACTTATTCTACTCCGTTTGCTGGCAGATTACAGCCATGTGTAGCCTTTAGCGCCACCTTCAGACCAAACTACTTCCGTAGCCCGGTTTATTCGCTCCAACGGTTATGGAAACGCTTTCCATTTCTATTTTAGCGACAGTTTGCAGTTAAATGCTGACGCTTCTGTTTTCATTTCGTTATCAGGCAGAAGTAACATTGCACGATCATCAAAATGATTTGCATATGTATTTCTTCTTATGTTTGGAGACCATACTCCAAATACCATGATGTTTGGAAGACATTTCTGTGGCAGCTGTGTTGACAACTTGCACCAAACATGTTCTTTCAATTTAACTGCTGGAATGTGAAGCCACAACTGTTTGGGTCAACCAAAGCAAACTCTTGAGTTTCTGCAAAGAAAGAAAAGTTTATGCAGCTTTGTAAACCCTTCTTTATCCCATTTCATTATACAACTCTGGCTTCTTCAACATCGGCAGATATGTATGCAGTTGACATTTGCAAATTGTACACACACACACACACACACACACACACGGTTCTACTGTATTTCACACGATTTAAAGTAGTGTATAAACAGAAATCAGCTTCTAAAGAGGGCCTTTATTCAGAGCCATTATGCTGGTGTACAGTTCACAGATTAGACAGGGCTCTCTCTTATCTCAAGGACTTTTTACAACTCAATGTTTTGGACATTGAGCTTTTTTTCCCCACCCAGGAAATCAACCATTAACTCTGGGCTGAATCTGACAAGGCACGGCATAAATAGCAGTCCCATTATTCCATCGGTCTTCTTTTCCTCCGGTGAAGACATGGGGAAAGGCGTCTTCCTCAGCAAAGCTGTGGCAGTGATCTGCGTGGTCGCAGCCATCGGTGCTGCGGCCACCATCATAGCCCTGTCTGTGGTTTATGCTCAGGAGAAGTCAAAGAATGACGTGACGCCGCAATCCACCGCCGGCCCGACCACCAGCCCCACCACGCCCTCCACCCCGAAGGAGCCCTGGCAGCGGTACAGACTCCCAGACTCCCTCGCTCCCATCTCCTACAATGTCACCCTGTGGCCCCGGCTGGAGCCCGACGCAGCCGGCCTGTTCGTCTTCACTGGACACTCCGCGGTGGTGTTCAGATGCGTGAAGGCGACCGACCTCATCCTCATCCACTCCAACAAGCTGAACCTCACCTCCTTCGATGGGTACCTCGCCAAGCTGAGGGGCTTCAACGGAGAGGCTGCGCCCGGCCTGAAAGCCACCAGGCTGGAGATTCCCACCCAGTACCTGGTGGTCCAGCTCCACAGTCCGCTGAAGGCCGGCAGCACGTACGAGCTCTTCACTGAGTTCATTGGAGAGCTGGCCGACGACCTGGGAGGATTCTACAGGAGCGAATACAATGAGGACGGGGTGATAAAGTAGGATGTTCTTTTTCATCTTCATTTTATTATTTGAATTGAATTAGTTAGTTGAATATGTCATAATGTCATTTAAACACATGCATTTAAACCAGACATTCACTTTAAGACATAGCATTTGGGGAACTTTGGGTTTGTTAGCTTAGCTTAGCATTTAGATTAGAAACAGGGGGAAACGTGTCGCCTGTAACATAATTCTACCCAAACCTCTAGAACTCAGCGCAAAAAACAAAGTGTAAAAATTACAATTCAACTGTTTCCAGTCTTTGTGCTAAGATAAGCTAGCTGTAGCTTACACTTATAGTACAAACATGAGAGTGGTATCCATTTACTCGTTTAACTTTTGGTAAGAAGGCAAATGTATGTATTTCCCAATATATCACATATTCCTTTAATTAGATAAGAATAAAGATTAATCAATTAGAGAAGCCTGTCTCCACTATTTGAATGATCTGTTTTGTTTTAATAAAAATGTACATGGTGGGCTATTTATAACAAGGAACCTTTCGCGCTATTTCTTGACCAGTTCAATGGATAAAATTAGGAGAATAGAAATTCGATGTGGTTGCAATGTCAGTTTGTTGATTTTAGATTAACTTCAGTACACGATGCAAAAGCATGTTTTACAAAATAAAGTAAATTAAGTTAAATAATGATCTTTTTGTTTTTGTTAAACTCTCTTGCACAAGATTGTGTAGTGTTATATTTACAGCCACTATGTGTAAGATTAGAAATATTGTCACTTTGGTTACTCCCAGAGTGCGAAACAACTGTATTCCTTATATACATTCAAACATCACATTACACACCAAAACCCCTGTCCTCACATTACCTTACATGACAAAATAAATGCAGGTGATTTACATTCAGGTATTCAGAGTTCAACCCTTTAGTTTGTGTGTCTTATCTTGTCAGATAATTATATTCTCTATTGATGCAAAAAACAACCCCTTTCCCACGGGTTACATTACAGCAAACCGTGGGAAAGGGGTTTTCCTCACCAAGGGAGGAGTACAAAAAAAGTAACAACCACTTAATTCCCAAATTACTAGAACACATTGAACCGGGACTATATTGAAGTGTGAGCATATCTAAAGTATAGTAACATTTGATGTGGGTGTTAATTATTCCGTTTTCGTATCTGCTATTGTCAGAGTTGTGGCCACAACTCAAATGCAGCCGACCGATGCCAGGAAAGCCTTCCCCTGCTTCGATGAGCCCGCTATGAAAGCAGTCTTCCATGTGACCCTCATTCACCCCCAAGAGACCGTGGCTCTGTCCAACTCCATGAACTACGGCAAGTTCTTCTCTCAGCGTCCGGTGCAAAGTTTTACACGCCAACTGTCCATGTGTGACGTTTCCAAGTAACCCCAAACTTCAAGTGTCACGCGCCGATGCATCCAGATCTCATTCGCATAAACAGCACACATAAAATGTTCAGCTGTGTTGTAATACATGTTTATACAATGTGCTCATTATTCCTCATTTGTAATGAATCTGCTGCTGTCTTCCCCCCCACACACAGACCCTGTCAACATCACTATGAATGGACACAATTTGACCCAGACAAGCTTCATGCCCACAGAGATTATGTCAACCTACTTGCTGGCTTTCGTCGTGTCTGATTTCAAATTCATTTCCACGCAACCGAATGCAGATGTTTTGGTAATTATTGATCCATTTTGCACTCACTCTCTCTGACCCTTGAACTTTCTGGAGAGTGGAACAAGCATTTTGTTAGGATGACCAATAAACTGTGACATTTATAATCAGCTATGAGAACCACACTCCCCCTCAATACCGCGTCTATGCCACTACTAATACTGCATTTGTTATCTACTATTGCTACATTGTTGCTACTGCAGCCTGACTTAGGCCCAATAAGTTGAGCTGATGGCCCACAAGAACACATTGTTCTCATGTATCTGCTCTGAATGCTGTTGGCAGTTTGACATAACATATAACATTGAGGGAAATTGCAGCCACGACAGCAATTTTGAGAAAGTACTGCTGTATTCTTTTGAGAAAGAAATGCATCCGACTTAAAACGAGAGAGTTTTTACAGCTCATCTCTGTGAACCTGGATCCTTGATATTATGGATTAGCCCACCTAACATAACACTGGAACGGACTATGTTTTCACAGCCGTCTAACCAACATGACCAGATCATAGTACAGTGGTTTTATTTCAATCACTGTGTAGTTATGCTTCTGATTTAACAGTTTGTGTTAGTTAACTGCATGAGTTAACTAACACAAACGGTTGCATATAATATTTGTTTTCAGTTATTATACGGTAAATGCAGTGTTACAAACCACTGCTACTACTCCTAGGACTACAAGTACCATCACAAGCAGCAGATGTTGGATCGGCTGCCCTGTTGGACGCAGTGTTCCTATGCTGCCCTCTGCTGGACGACAAGCTTAGCTCAGGCCTCTGGTTTATTTTCCCTTCTGTCTATGTAATAAATCACTGTTTGTGTGCAGATCAGGATCTGGGCTCGCAGGAAGGCTATAGATGAGGGCCAGGGAGCCTATGCCCTGGAGAAGACTGGTCCCATACTGGCATTCTTTGAGAACTACTACAACTCTTCTTATCCCCTGACCAAGTCAGGTATAGGAACCACACGCACAGGCCAACACAAGGACAGTAAATAGGTTTACGCTACTGAATTCATACTAACCAAAATGACTTTATGAACATTTTAGACCAGATCGCACTTCCTGACTTCAGTGCCGGAGCCATGGAGAACTGGGGCCTGATCACCTACAGAGAAACCGCCCTCTTATATAATCCTGGCGTGTCATCCAATGGAGACAAGGAGTGGGTGGCAACTGTCATCTCCCACGAGCTCGCTCATATGGTATCACACTAAAGGACTTTCAATGGGGTTCTGCCCTCCAGAAACCAAATCATATCTTTGACGGTCATCGTGTTTAGCCCTGTGTTTCAAAACCTGCCGATAAAATTGAGCTCTGTCCTCTCAGTGGTTTGGGAACTTGGTGACGACGCGGTGGTGGAATGACCTGTGGCTCAACGAGGGGTTTGCAACCTACGTCTCTTATCTTGGAGCCAACTATGCTGAGCCAACGTGGAATATGGTGAGTTTTGAATGTACCACGCTCAGAATTTAGTCCTGACAAGGTGGATCCATTTATTATGTTAAAAAAATATGTGTAAAATGCCATAATGCCTAATTCAAATATTTCCTCTGTGTATTTTCCAGAAAGATTTAATAGTTCTGAATCAGATCATTGGTGTGATGTCTGTGGATGCCTTGGCCTCCTCCCACCCCCTCTCATCCAAAGAGGAGGACGTCTTGACGCCAGAGCAAATCAGCGAACTGTTTGACTCCATCACATACAGCAAGGTGCGGCGTAATTGAAATGAAGACGTCTTTACTTCCTGACCCCAATGTATTGTTCTCTTCAAACCCCAGGAGACATCATGTCGAACCTCCGCTAAACAAAAAAGAATGAATTAAACTGTTCCCTTTCTTTGCATAAAAGCGTCAGCTAAATTAAATGTAATGTAATTAAACCGTAATTGTGTCACATCTGATATTTCACCCGCTAACACTGCTAATATCCTCCTGTGTTTCATCACAGGGCGCTGCGGTCCTCAGGATGCTCTCAGAGTTTATCACTGAAACCGTCTTCTCCAAAGGACTCCATGTGAGTACAGCAGATTCAATTTAGTCTTGTATTTTGTTAATGTTGTTTGAAATTTCCCCGTTTTATTGCGCTGCATCTCACTTTGTTCACCACAAAAGCACAACTCAAGCATAACAACTATTGTATTATTTGCCTGCAGACATACTTGGAGGAGTTCAAGTATAAGAACATAGTCTACACAGATCTCTGGAAGCACCTGCAAATGGTAAGAAATCACCATCCACAAAACAGCCACTTTTAAAGCCTGAGAGTATATCTTCAAATGTATAATAAAGCAGTAGACATAGATTTTTTTGAAGGCAATGCAACAAAACTCTGTGCATTACATTAATACATTACTACACAAAACTGATGACCACACGAAAGTTGATCACTCTAACGTGTTAGAATACAGTCGCCTACTTAAACATCCAGTGGCAGAGAAACATTAGTGTTTCTTTTTAAGTGGTGTTTCTGGACACTGGAAAAATTTAAGACCAAAAAAACCTCTCTCCTATTAGCTCTGTTTTTGGTCTCCACCAACTTGTGAGCGAAATATCTGTCTCTTTAGCTGCTTAACTCTCCGCTATGTTCACCATGCTAGCGGCTATCTTGTTTTTGCTGTAGTTCGGCGCTGTGACATCGGTCTACAGTGGGTTCACATTTCACTGATTAGTGCAGCTGTAGAGTATTAAGTTCAGTCCACTTGGTGCAACAACCTGTTCTCGTAGTAGCTTGAAGTGGCTAATGTTAGCTAACTTTAGGTAGCTTTGGTGTTGCTGTGTAACTGACACTAGCAGACATTTTGGTGACGTTTCTACGCTCTTCTACTCTACTATTTAGCATTTTACTATTTAGTAATTTCCACTTGGGACCACAATCGCCGCTGTGCAACAACAAAATATGTCCCCTCACTTTAAACATTTGTACATTCTGCTGTTATTCATTGTGACTCATGACCAATGGTCAACAGCAGAATAAGTCAGTGCAGGGAGCAACAAACGGTCACAATATTACTAATACATGAATATTCCTCTATTAAGGCAGTGGATAACTCCAACATAACGCTGCCCCACTCCGTCGAGGTGATCATGAACCGGTGGATCCTTCAGATGGGGTTCCCGGTGGTCACCATCAACACCCAGACTGGAGAAATTACCCAGAAGCACTTCTTGTTGGACCCAGACTCTGTCGTGGACAGACCCTCAGAGTTCAAGTAGGAAACGTTCTTCATGTTTCTTGTGAATATGCTGAATATACCAAGTGTCATAAGAAACTCACCGGCTCTCTCTGTGTACTCCGTGTTTACATGTGTCTGGCGGGATGAATGCGGCTGTAGTTATGAGTGGTTTGTCCCCATCACGTGGATTAAGACAGGAGGAGACGAGCAGCAGTACTGGCTTCTTAACAAAGAGGGTAAGATTTATTCCAGAGCATTGCAAAGATGATGAACACGATAGAAAAAGATGCATTACTTGTGTCTTTCGTCTCCATCCAAACAGCTACAAACACAAACATGACTCTTGGTGCTAATGATTGGTTGGTGGCCAACATAAACACAAAGGGCTTCTACCGAGTAAACTACGACTCCAACAACTGGGAGCTTCTCCTCGCCAAGCTGAGCTCCCGACATCAGGTGCGTGATGCCGCACTGCAGTGTTTCTAAATGATGACTAACCAAGCCCCCCCGCCCAAAATAAATAAATGCCTTTGTTCGCTTTTTAGGACATCCCAGTGATCAACCGAGCTCAACTCATTGACGATGCTTTCAACCTCGCCAGGTGAGGCCGCGTTTTTGTTTTGCAAAGCGTTCGCCATCAAGTGTTGAAAGAGAGAGAGCTGAGCAATCGCACGCACGTGCCTTTTTACAGGGCCAAGATGGTGAACACAACTCTGGCTCTGAGGACGACCAAGTTCCTGGAAAAAGAGGTTGAATACATGCCCTGGGAGACAGCCAGGCGCAACTTGAACTACTTCTACCTGATGTTTGACCGCAGCGAAGTGTACGGGCCCATGCAGGTTTGTGACGAGCGGGAAACTGGTGTTTATGTGGGAAAATATAGCTGGAATTCGTATGAAATGCAGATTACTTTACTTAATCATTTTTCAAACAGCTATGCAACCTAACAAACCGTGCACATCTTCGTTCCCCAGGCTTACTGGAAACAACAGGTCACCCCTCTGTTTAACCACTTCAAAGAGATCACTGTCAACTGGACAAAGATCCCGGAAAACCACACCGACCAGTAAGGACGTTAACGTGCCGCTTGTGTTTTAAACTTTTTCTTCTACACTTTTCTTCACGTTATTTGATTGACAATTTAGGTTGCACTAAGCCACAGTAAACGGTGTCCCTGTGGGTTAATGCAACGTAGATTAGATGAAACTTTAATTATCCCCACGGGAAAAACTAGATAATGCCAGAAGAATCCATCCATCCTCTCACCGAGTGGCATCTCCACTCCACTCTGTATCTCCTTAATGTGTTCGCTCTTATTTACTCTTATCTTGAGAGAAATATGTTCTACCTCCCGGGTTTATGTTTACTTTCTCATTTGCATTCTCTCCGCTGGAAAACTTTCCTGCAGTTCTACTGAACATTTTTTCAGGTGTGGTGGGATTTACTTAATGTCATTACTTGAATGACATTGTTCCCCTCATCGTGGGAGTCAACGCTCAAGGAGTTTAGATGGACGTCATTAGTGGGAACATTCAACTACGCGCCAATGGGAAGAGGTCTCCGTTTGTGAGATGCTTCACTTCCTTTTCTGCCGTTGGTCATCCTCCTGACCCTGTGATTCATCTCATGTCCCTGTGCAGGTACAACCAGGTGAATGCAATCTCCATGGCCTGCAGCACTGGAGTGGAAGGCTGTAAGGAGCTGACCACCGGCTGGTTCAAAAAGTGGGAGAACAACCCCACTAACAACACGTATGTTCACACCCTGACGCTCTCCTTTCATTCCTTCTTTTCCATACTGTCCCTCTACGGATTAATATGTGGGATTCTGCTCAACTTGATAAATGCTTTTTATTGTAATTCAAGTATTGTATTTGCCAAGCCTTTAACTCTCCGTCCTCTTCATCAATGGTTGCAGGATTAGTCCCAACCTGAAGTACACAGTGTACTGCAGTGCCATCGCAGAGGGAGGGGCAAAAGAGTGGGACTTTGCGTGGTCCATGTTCAAGAACGCCACCATCGCTACGGAGGCCGATAAGCTCATGTCCGCCCTGTCCTGCACCAAGCAGCCCTGGCTGCTGAACAGGTCGGTGATACCGACGTCGTGCTCTTCTTCTGCTCATTTTGGCACTCACTACACTGCAGGGTTTCGATGGTTCTATGTCAAACACCACGGCAGCAGCAAATAGAACGTTTGGTCCTCACCTGTGAGTGTGTTTCAGGTACCTGGATTATTGTCTGGACCCGAAGAAGATCCGTAAGCAGGACGCCACCTCCACCATCCTTTCCATTGCTAGCAACCCAATCGGTCAATTTCTGGCATGGGACTTTGTCAGAGCCAAATGGGATCATATATTCAATGAGTGAGTCTTCCCTCGTGCACACATGTATAGAATGTGACGGTCAACGTCGCTTAGGGGTTAAACGTATTGCTGTGGAGGCAAAAGGAGGCTTTTATACTGGCGGTGTTGATTGACCACTTTGGTACAAACTGCATAATTAGGGTTACTCTATTGATATAGCTCTGTTTCTTATTATTTATGATTCTTATTTTTGTACATTGGACTGCTTTTTGGGGGACTTGCCATACTCCAGAAGTCCCCAAATTTGGAACGCTAGTCAGGCCTGGTGAAAATAGCCATCTGATATAGGCGTAAAAAAACAAATTGCTCTCTAGTGCCCCCTAGAAGTTGGACCGGCGAAGCCCGTCACCCAGATTGTCTGATTGACTTGAACAAATTCACACATGTCCATCTCCACCTGCTCTACAAAAAAGCCTCTCAGACCCATAAAATGCGCCTACTTAGATTTTCCGCCATTTTGAATTTTGTGAAAAACATATTATTGCAGTTTTCTCCGACACGCTTGGTCCGATTCGTACCAAACTTGCTTTGCATCATGATTGATTGGAGCTGTATCATCAACACTGAATTGAAAGCTTTTGGATATCTCATTGCATTTAGGAGATATCGACCAATTAACCTCTTAGGGGCGTGTCTTATTTTTAATCTATAACTACTATTGGATGGACTGCCATGACATTTTGACTAGTTTTTTTTTTGTGCAAAATGTCCAGCCAAACAGCTTTGGTTACGCAACCTGTAGTTGCACGCAAAATGTTCACAGCCTGTCTTGTTTGTGCCTTTTTCTCCAGCTATGGTGGTGGATCGTTTTCCTTTGGAGGACTTATTAGCGGACTGACCAAGCGATTCTCCTCTGAGTTTGAGTACAACCAGGTACAGTTTCTCCAGTGTTCGTTGTTGTTCTCTGTGAGACTTCGATGAGCCATTATTTCATTCCACACACGGGTAATTTGCGAGTGGGTTAATACGAATGATGAGACTATTGTTTGCAAGGTGCTGTGCATCAGGTACAGCATGACGCACGAATGTGTCGTTACACAAGTAGTGAAGGAAATGTTCTTATGTCCTATTCCCAGTTCATACCTGTTTATGCCAACGTTCAGTATTGCATCCCAGTAACCCCCCTGTTCCTCCCCAGTTGCTGCAGTTCAAAGAAGACAACGTCGGGCAGCTTGGCTCGGCCACCACGGCTCTCGAGCAGGCGCTGGAGAGGACCAAGGCCAACATGAACTGGGTGGCCATGAACAAGAAGCAGGTGCTTGATTGGTTCACCAGTGAGGGCCCTACACCAATTTAACACAAATGCAGATTGTCTTACCGACTTTTACAACAAATGTGTTATTCTAAATATCCTGAATGTGATGTGTTTTTTTTAAATGTAAAGTTTTGATTATGCATTTTTATGAATATTTGATACCAAATGAAATATATGTTTTAATACTGTACATAATGTAAACATTCAAAAGGTTTTGAATAGATGTCCCGACACAAGAGTGTAATATTCTCTGCATCCGCATATATTTTTTTGCATTTATTGTTGATGCCAGTGTTTTGAATAAAAACCACCTATTTTGAATAAATGTCACCTGTACCTCCAAACTGTGAGCACAGATTGTGTTTCAATACTGCGAGCACTGCAGGGAGGGAAAAAAAGTCAATTTAAATGTAAAATATCTGAAAATAAATGTCAAATGTTGCTGAGTTCGGCCTCTCCGGGCATCTCGGCAACATCGCAGATCACAGTGTTGACATAGCGACACCGTAAAACATTCATTCGCAAAGTGGGCCATCCGTCTTCAGTGACTAAGACACATTATGTGCCCATATTAGGAACTTCTGGGTCACACATGGATACTGCAGAGAAACAGTCAAGACTTGGAGTGAAATACATTACTGGCTTCGGAGTTTCTGAACTGAATCCAGAAACCTTATTTATTTATCGTGTTTCATGGTCTCAACCACCCGGCATGTTTACACAGGATCGGAAAAAAAGGCGGCAATTAACTGGTCCCAGTTCAGCTGCCACTTCTCTCAGTGGGGGTCTTTCCTTAAGGACTTTAGCGGGGATGTGCTCCCTGTTTAGCACCTCACTGTCACGCTGACAGCTGCTGTGTTTGTGTGAGGAAGTCGAGGCCAAGCACTAAATATATATATATACACACACACACACATCACAGAAAGAGAACATTTGGATGAATGCAACAAACTCAAGGGTTATTTTGATAAATTAAGTTTATTTTGTTCACATTGTGAAAGCTCATTAAATATACAGTTCTATGTGTAAAAAAACAAAACAACGCTCAAATAGGGCAGGAATATGTTTTGTTCAAAATAACAAAATTAAAAAGATTTGTCCATAGATTTCTTTAGAGGTCATTGCTGCAATGAAAATAGTGGCTAGGTGGCCGTGTCTCTCAGCACTGTCCAGAGAAGGCGGCGTTTTGAAGTTGCTGCTGTGGCGTCCAGAACGGCTCGCTGGTGAAGCAAACTCCATTTGAAACCTGAAAACAGAAGACAGACGTTTGGTCATGAACTCATTCAACACAAGGTCAAAGTGAAGCAAATTCTTCTTGAGCTCAAAAGCTTTTAAATCTGTGGAGCTGTACGAGACCATGCTATGAAACATACCTGATATGAGGGCTGCAGGGAGGACAGATGTTCGGAGCTCATGGTGTTACAGGCTGGTTCTTGATGGCTGTAGCTGGCTGACGACTGACCCAGGAACTGGCTGAGGTTTTGGGGCTGCTCCGCAAACCCCGAGGGTTTCTGCTCCAGCGCCTCCTCGCTGAGGCCCAGCTGGGCCGACAGGTAGGAGATGTAGCGGATGGTGAGGCGCAGCGTCTCGATCTTGGTCAGGGTCTGCCCGGCGGGCGCCACCGAGGGAGGCAGGTATGTCCTGAGGTGCTGCAGGGCCTTGGTCAGATCCCTCATCCTCATCTTCTCTCTATCGCTGGCCGTCTGCCGCTTCTTCCCCGGATACCTGGATCTGGACTTCTTCGCGGTGGACGGCGTGGCCGTGGAGGATCCGGAACAAGGCGGAGGCTGCGTCCCCTGGGAGAGGCGAGGCGCTGCCGGGCTTTTGAAGACGAAACAGTCCATGGCGCTCGCTTCGCTTCCGGCGGCCCGGAGGGAGGCGGGGGAGAAGCAGAAGGAGTCCACGGAGGAGGTGGGGGACAGGCTGCTGCTGCCTGCGCTGAAGTAACCAGGGTCCGAAGCCGGGTCGTAGGCCAGGGCTTCGTAGGGCTTGTCCAGCAGGGACTCAAACAGGAAAGAGTTGTCCTGGAGCTGGAGAGGAGAGCAGTAGGAAACCTCCATGGCTGCTGTTGTGGTCGTAGTAGTCAGTAGCAGTCAGTGTGTTGCTGGTGAGGCAGGCAGAGAGGACAGTGAGGAGGAACCGGGAGACCGCTCCATATATGTGGTGGGAGGTGCGACGTTGCACCTCCGGCAGCCACCTCCGGTCCCTGAGAAGCTCTGGGAGCAGGTCCGACACCTCGACCGGGGTGGGAGGGCGGGAGGGTGTCCCATGGGAAACATGCCAGCTCCGGGACGAGGTGCGACCGGAAGTAGACAAGTTCACACGACGCGGTCCTGCAGCCCGGGGAACACGACAAAGGGTTGTTCCTGGGTCTCGCTGTCCCTGATGGACATCTTTTAATTAGAAACCTAGAGTGTCATGAGAGGTGACCGAGAAATATTCAATAAACCATGGCCGGGTGAAAAGAATGAGCCATGGAGATGCAAGGCCTCGGGTTCAGAGAAGCTCAGAGACTCCCCACCACACACACACACACACACACACACACACACACGACCATGGTCAGGCTGCAAAAGTGTGCCGGTGGGCAGCTGTGAAGTGTGAGGAGTTTACACCTCGTCCTGTTTGGACAGCAGTCCGCCTCACTGGCCTGTGAACTCTGATCCGCAGAGCAACAACAACGCACAGAACCGACCGACACGCTGGACCTGCTGCGACTTTTATTAAATCCAGGTCCACGCTGGCTGTCCTGGCCACCGCTTCCTTTGCAGAAGTGGTTCCTTCGGGCCTCAGCGGGACCTGGTTGGGATCTACGTTGGTACCGGTGGGATGTAGATTCCAGATTGTTCGCGTTAAAAAAAAACAAGCCAGTTAAAGCCCGTGATAAAAGTATTACGATGTCGGAGAGATAACTGTCAGTAATAGCTAAGGTCGGTGACTAAGGTTCAGTTTGCTACTGTATAGTTATATCACTTTATATTCATCAGACGCCTTTGCTCTCACAAATATTTGAAATCTTTCCTCAGCGCCTTTTTTTCTTTTCTCTTCATGCATTTTTTTTATAAATTATTATTAGGGCCCGAGCACTGACGTAGTCAGAGCGGAGGACCTATTGTTATTCGAATGTTTATTATTATTATTATTATTATTATTATTATTATTCTTATTAGCGCTCAATGCGCAGGGAAAAGAGGTGCTTGGGCTAAACATAAATTCTTCAAAATTTTCACACCCATCCGACTTGGCGAAAATGCCAATCTGAATTGGGTGTCGGCCAAAAGTTGGCAAAAATGTCTCTCTAGCGCCCCCTTTAGGTTGAACGCCCACGCTTTTTGCAAACTTTTGCCGATTGACTTGAAATTTTGCACACATGTCCGGGTGGGACTGCTCTACAAAACACTCATCCGTGAATATCAAATGCGCCTAATTAGATTTTCCGCCATTTTGAATTTTGTGAAAAACTCATTTTTGCTCACTACTCCTAAACGCTGGGTCCATTTCTCACGAAACTTTCTGTGGATCATCATTGGCTCAATGTCATCAAACGCTAGCTTCCACTTTGTTGATATCTCATTGCGTTCAGAAGTTATTAACCAATTAAACTCTTAGGGGCGTGGCTCAATATGTCAATACACATAACTTCCAAATCACTTTGCCTATCCTCACAAAAGTTGTAGCATATGTCAACATCGTGTCCCTTAACGTACACAAATTATTTCAGAATTTTCAAACACTAGAGGGCGCTACAGTGAATCGCTCAATTTTGGCATTTTCCTTGTTTCCAGACATCGTATTGTGACGAATTCCTCTTAGATATTAAACACGATTGATTTCACATTCGGGCAATATGATGTTGAGACCTTTGCAGGGAAAAGTTATGAAAGGATTTCAAAAATATCGAACTATGTGAGCGCAGAGCAGCGCCAAAGAGACACCATTTTCCATGAAAATGGAAGTTGTTTTAACTCGGCCATACATGATGTAATCTGCTCCATATTTCTCATATGTCATGACCTCCTGACCCTGAAGACATCCATGTGATCATTTTGAATCCTAGTCATAGCGCCACCTAGAGGCAACAGGAAGTTACATGTTTTCTACTTTATACCGTGCTCCTCACAGATTATTCCGATGCCTCTCCAAATGCGTCGGAAGTGACTTAAGACATTGATAATGCATCACCTTGAAGATTGTAAGGATCCGTTGAACGGCGTCTCGGCAGAGCATCACGGAAGTTTGATCCTTCGCCGTGCACGAATAAACCGATGTAACTCGACTCCACATAAAAAGATCCTTTCCAGGTTTCAAATGTTTGATGAGACTCCAGGCCTGAAGACCTGTGATGTCTAATTTTTAATTTTAGTCATAGCGCCACCTAATGGCAACAGAAAGAAAAATGTTCTATACTTTGGCTAGCTTCTCTCAGTAGGTTGATTAGATCGACACCAAATTACTCGTAGACAAACATAAGACTTTTATGACGCCATCCCCCAAAGCTTTTGATGTTTCGTGAAACGCTGTTGCCATGGCGACTCATCCTTCGCGGTCAACAACGAAGGTACTTTTGAGGGACTAAGCATACTCGAGACGTAACTAAACTTGGCACCCACATTGACAGGCAAAGATGTAGTTACGTGATGTGATTTTAATGCTTCAAAATCGCAATTCGGCTCGATAGCGCCCCCTACAAATATTCAATTAAGCAGCCCCAGCGCTACGGTTGACCTACATGTATGACACCTGGTAGCCATATGTAACACATGTAAACTTACAAATAACTGTCTTGGGACCATGCTCTAAACCAAACAGAAAGTCAGATAGCGCCCCCTAAAAAACGTGTTTTTTTTTGACAACAAGTGAGTTGTGAAAGCACACAGTTTTTGCCCCCTATCACCAATTGACCTGAAATTTACCACACATGTCCGGTTGTGTCTGCTCTACAAAAAAGTACATCGCCGCATTAAGCTCCGCCTACTTAGAATTTCCGCCATTTTGGATTTTGTGAAAAACAATCTTTTCCTCAAATCTTCCTAAATGCTGGCTTCGATTTTTACAAGATTCTCTGTGGATCAATACTGGCTCAATTCCATCACAATGTATCAAAAGCTTGTTTATATCTCATTGTGTTCAGAAGAAAAGGACCAATGCACTTCTAAGGAGAAAATTCAACAAAATTCAACAAAGCAGCCCTCGCAGTACGTTCAACATAGATATACAACATTTCATAGGCGTATGTACCACATATACACTCACAAATAACTGTCTTGGGACGATGCTCTAAACCGCACCGGAAGTCGGCAAATTTCATTTTCTTTATCATTTCTAGTTAAAATCGCCATAGTTTCCCAGTAGGTGGCGCTCTGACTATGAGTTAATATTGGCATGCAGAAGTCTTCAAGCCATGACTCTCATAAAGCATGTTAACTTTGGAACAGTTTTGACCTCTTCATGAGCTGAGTGACACACTATGGTTGGCAGACCTGGCCTCTAGTTGATCTTATCATCATCTCACACTGAACAAGAGCCTGCAAGGCAAAGCCCAGGTACCAAACCTCACGCACACATGAACCTGTTCTGTGTGAAGCTTTGTCTCTTTGAGACACAACTACTAACGTCACCGCTGCTCTTCCCCCACGTCTGAAATCAAAGCAGCTTTTTTCAGAGGTCAACCTTTCTGCGAAAAAGAGGATATATGTGTCTGTCATGAACTCAATAAGCGCTTCCCAGATCTTTCTGCCATTGAGCAATAATTCAAGCTGTTCTCGACTCCCTTCCTGATGATGCAGAAGAAGTGAAGAGAGTCTGAACTGATGGAGATGCAGTGATGATTCTCTAAAGAAACAGCTTCAGTTTCTCTCCCTGCCGACTTCTACTGGAGCTTGGAAAAGGCCAAATACATACATATATATATATATATATATATATATATATATATATATATATATATATATGCATAATTGACCTCATTTGATTCATTTTGCGATATACCTCACCTGAGTAGCCCAGACTTTCATATCTTTTTCTGTTTGTGGCCCTTAGTTAAAAACGTTTGGACACCCCTGATATATATGTGTGTATATATATATATATATATATATATATATATATATATATATATATATACATATATATATATATGTGTGTATATATGTATATATATATGTATATATATATATGTGTGTATATATATATATGTGTGTATATATATATATATATATATATATATGTGTGTATATATATATATATATATATATATATATATATATATATATATATATATATATATATATATATATATATATATGTGTGTATATATATCTCCCTCTCTCTAAATTAAAGCTGCTCGCAGCTGTGACTGGGCCCTCGCCGCCGGCACGTCGGGGTAAGCCGAAGGGTCGCCGGCTCGTCCGTCCGAGAACGTCCGCCTGCCAGGCGGATGTTCGAGGCCGGAAGAGCCGGCGACCCGCAGGCGTCCCCGACGTGCCGGCGGCGAGGGCCCAGTCACAGCTGCGAGCAGCTTTAATTTAGAGAGAGGGAGATATATATACACACATATATATATATATATATATATATATATATATATATATATATATATATATATATATATATATATATATTTAAAAATGTTATTGCCTACGCTGCGTCTCTTCTCCTTTGATCCCCTATATATTGCTTCTGCTTCACAAACTGCTGCAGACAAATATGCTGCATGTATATCATCTTGAGTTATAGGCTGAATATTGGCGAAGTGTGGATTTCATTTCACATTGTTTCAACCTCTTTGTTTGGTACGGGAAGTCGAAATTAGAACGTACTTGTTATGTTTTAATCTTTTTTGAATGCCTCCGTCACCAATTATCCATTCATTCACACATATTTAGCAGAGCAGGGTTCTTTGCGTTATATTTTTCCGAGGACTCTCTCTGCTGTCCCTGTGGATCTGATCATCAGGCGTCGACCGTGGATCCGAATCCCGAGCAGCGTTCCCACAAACCGCCGCGTCACATTTGACCCCTGCTCTGCAGCAGAGGTGAAACGTGTGAAGCGGTCCCGCACAGCTCTGCAGCCACCTCGCTGATGCAAGACAAACAGACTATCTGATGATGAGAGAGAAATATCCAAAGCGGAGAGATGGGACTGTTTGAAAAGCAACATTTCTAAGCAGATTTCGCTGAAGCGTGCACACACAGACTCGACATAATTACATTCTTTTTCTTTCTTTTCTTTCTTTCTTTTGTTGTCTATTTTAGGCATATTTCAATTTATGTTTGTAATTTTGTAACATTTTAAATATTATATAATAAGCCCAGTTGGCTTTTTGTCTCTTCCTGCACTGTGATATTCATTTTCTGTTATGATTTTTTATTTTCTTGTTTGAATTGTGCAAAATAAACAAAATTAAAATAAAGCCGGTTAATTTAAGGTGTGTTTATTTTATGTTATTGAGTTGGAGAGTGTATTGGATGACACCAAACAACTCATTGCAACAAATTCTATCACTTTAGTCTTTGTTTGTTTGAAGTTTGCAGCTTTTTACAAATGGGATCCTGCCACTTTACTTAACTTTCTGCGTTCCTTTTTATAGCTTTATCTTAATAGAGTGTATTTTGTGGGACGAACATCTTGCGCTCTATTTGTTTTCAAATGATAAACTCTCACCTGGATATTAGGTCCCGCTCTAAAGCTCCGGCAGAGTTTCCCCCAGCTGTCAGCTTCCCTCCTGCCCTCCCCGGCTGATGATAGAGAGGATCGGCCTTCTCTTAATCCACATTAAGCTCTGACAGTGTTTACTCACATGGAATGAGCGAATAATCAGCACGGCAGTGCTAACCCTTTCATCCCCGACCCTTTCGGGGGCCAGAGAGTTTATTAGCTCTTCTGTGATGAAAGGCCCGAGTGGGCACATTAGGCTTTGTGGTGGGTCTTTGCAGGGCCGCATATCAGAGGAGCTCCACGTATGTGGCAAACCAAACACTCGGGCCTAATTCTCCTGCCTGCCATGGAGCTTCTCTATGAATACTAAAGCCCTCTCTGTTGGCTCGAGCAGGTAATTAGGGCTGTAGGTGAGAGAGGGAGGATCTTATATCTTAGTCTAGACTTAGCGGTGCCAAGGACCTCTGTTGTTTGCTCAGCCACATTAACAAAGACGCACTAAATAACACAGATAGCTCTGCTCTGCTTCGATGCATTACACCATGAGAGGGAATCGCTGTCATGTTGAGCTTGAGTCCCTGGTTATGTTGCACGAGCCCACGTTTAGGGTATTTACGTTACACATTACGGCGTTACAGTAATATTCACGTATGTGTAGCGTCTCTGTGGCGTATTCTTTTTGCTCGTCACAGTTGCACAATCTGCTGTAGAATTATTGTTGAAAAAAGCGTTCTCCTCCCTGACATAAGAGCACGCCATTAATACAAACATTTCACAGACAATCCGGCAGAAAAACAACAACAAACAAACATGAATGGGGTTGTATAATTAATACAATGTATTTTCAACCAGCTGCATCATTTATTTTTCAAAAATGCAAAGTACTTGTCTTTGTGTGTTTTGAAATTTCCTCCCAAGTCTTCTGTCAACACCTTGTCGCATCTCAAAAAAATAAAATCACAGGTGCAAACGTCTGTTTCAGATGCATCGTCATCGTCATGATCACCCGTGTGCTTTCCTGCCACAGCGAGCTCAAACGTCTGTGCTGAGTTCGAGGGGAAAAGCTAATAAAACAGGACCTCTGCAACACTATATTGTTTTTTTATTCAACATTTGATTTAATTTAATCGGTTGTTTACCTCGAATATTTGACATTTGACACTGTGGGTCTGAATATGTCTCTTCTTTTCTTTTGCTGTAGCTTCAATGAAGAACTTGATACAGAATATGGACGTTACGCTGAGGAAGGACAGTTTTTAAAGGTGCCCATACAAACAATGAAACATGCTTGGCTTGATATAATCATTCCTCCTTTTCAATACTGGTTATTAAGATCAGTGTTTGAAATCCATCGTCTTGTTGTGTGTGCAAAGAGAACATGAGGCCTCGGCAGTTAATCAATTAAAGCTACAACCTCTTTGGAATGACAACGATTTGATCTACCCGTATTATAATGTTATACAGTAACAGTCTCTGATTATCGGAAAGTGCAATAGATAACCGCTTGAGAAGTCGTTTTAATAGTCCTTTTTATTTGTGTCTTGTTACAGCATTCTTTAGTCATGTTTCTGTGCAGTATTCTCTCTCTTGCACCTCTGTTTTTTGGTCTCTACCTGAGTGAAATATTTGGCTGCTAAACACTCCACCACGCCTATCGGCTCGTCTCTTAACAGTCTGTCTGCTGGTTGCTGCTGAGCAGGTCGTTTTTAGATCTTTTTCACTAAAAAATAAATAATAAAAGCTGCAGAAAAGGACGCCATGAGAGCGATGAGAGGGAGCCAGATCAGTTAAGTGATAATCCTCAGTTGATGGCAATTGACCCTTTCCCATTGTCATGTTTTTTTTTTTATGTTTTAATTTAAATCATTAATAATCAAAAAATATATATAAATCATAGTCGCTTTCTTAAAAAAAAAAAAACTAATTAAATATATATTACAACATAATCGAAATAAATACATTTAAAAAAAATGATTGGGAGGCTGGTCCATTTATTTTATGATATATATCATAGTATATTTTCATCATTGGGGTGACCGTGTGCCTTCCTAACCAACAGAGGGCGCTCTGTAGCACTCTTCCCTGGTCGTGAATGATGACAATGACACGAGTGACATTTTAATAATTACATTTATTATAAATAGTGGCATAAGGATATATAAAAAATAGTTGTTAGGCATATCAGTATTTACACACAGCATTTCACAGGATAAAATAAATAAAGTTGTAGAATAGCATATATATATTTCAAATAAATTACGTGTTTCATAGTGAGGCAGTAAAGACAGAGAAGTAGTTTGTGTCTGTTGTTGGAGGACGACGTTGAGGGTTTAACCCCAATACTCTCTGGGAACCAACGGCATGCAGAAGTCTTTGCCACACATCTGGAACAAAAAAAACATAAAGTTTTATTAGCATTGTGTACTTTCATCCCAAAAAAATGCAAGAAGTGTGATTTGCACACATAGAGATATATTATTGATGATAAGCGTCCACATACCTGACAGCAGGGCTGTGTTGCCGGAGGGGACTGCAGGATGCCGTCTATGCTCGTGTCTCCCATCGGAGCTTCAATGTACTGCATGCTGTACTGATCCGCTCCAAAACCACAGCTCCCAGAATGCAGCACGGTGCCCTGGCTGTGGCACTGGGCCTGGTACAGGCTGTGGTTCAGGCTCTGGTCCTGCAGCTGGGCCTCCTGTCCTCCCGCGGGGCCGTGCTGGAAGTAGCTGAGGATGTCCGGCAAGGAGGCGTCGCTGGCCGAGGTGTCTCCTTGCTCCTTCCTCTGGAAAAGCGCCTCCTCGCTGAGGCCCAGCTGGGTCGACAGGTAGGAGATGTAGCGGATGGTGAGCCGGAGGGTCTCTATCTTGGTCAGGGTCTGTCCCGCGGGGGCCACCGAGGGCGGGAGGTAGGACCGGAGGTGATGCAGGGCCTTGGTCAGATCCCTCATCCTCATCTTCTCCTTCTCGCTGGCGCTCTCCCTCTGCTTGCTGCGCATCCGGCTGGCTCGGCCCGACTTCCTGCCGCGTCCGGACAGGAAGCAGGGCGAGGACCCGAGGGTCTGGGAGTATCCGGTCTTGGCCGCCTTCGGAGTGGACTGTGTCAGCTGCTGGTAGGAGGAGGGAGAGAGGCTGGAGTCCATGGAGGGGACGGGGGAGAGGGTCTCCGAGGAGGAGATGCTACAGAGGTCCGAGTCGGAGCACCACTGGTACTGCAGGCCGTAGTTGAGCAGAGGGGCCGAGGAGGTATCCATGTTGCGTGGAGCGGGACTCTGGGGTCTGACTGGAGAGACTGGGAGGCTGTGAGTGCCGCTCAGCTCTGTTGCACTGGTTTATAAGTCCAGGCCAGGCCACGGAGGTGTGAAGTGACACCTCTGCAGATTCTCACAAACCATCACTGTCTCTACAGCGGAGGCCGCTGCCCCTGAACACACACACACACACACACACACACACACACACACACACACACACACACACACACACACACACACACACACACACACACACACACACACACACACACACACACACACACACACACGCTCCCTCTCTGGGACCTTGTCTCAGTACCTCTCCCTCTCCTCCATGTCTGGGAAAATCCAGCTACAGGAGTGGAAGTGTGAATTTTGACTCCTGCTCAAAACAATAAACACATTTTTTTTGCTTTTTGGGCTTTTCTGTCCCTGCGGCAACCCAGATGCATTTTGCACATGTTTCAGGGACGGGGTTTGTTTTGAATGACCGGATTTCTCCCGCATTCACTTTTTAGCGCTGAAGCCCGAGACACTTGGACATTGTGATCGTGTGAAGAAGCCTTACACTATTGTATTATACCTGCCATTACACCGAGTTAACAGTCACATTATCTTATCTTATTTAAGCACATGATGATGTTTCAGAACTGTTTCCAGACAAATATAAACCACGTTTCTGCACACGTCTCCAATACAATCCTGTGATAAAAAGCCAATAAGGATTTAGGAGTGATTACCACCAAATACATATCAGTTTATAGAAGCTATGAATACAAATCAAAGGATCAAGCACATAATCTCAGGATATAGGACATGGTGAACAAACCTTTGAAGTAAAATGCATTTATATATTTATCTGATGTCTAGATTCCAATTTTTACATTTACAAACTATATAAAATAACTAAATAACAAACAAAAATAAAATATAATACATTTATGAAATTACATATATATATATATATATATATATATATATATATATATATATATATATATATATATATATGAAGTATTGTTTTTTTAGATTGAATTTTCCAAAGAGGTTCTGCTCCAAAGTGATCCAACTAAAACATTGGAATTATTGTGCTTTCACAATAATGTGTAAATAATAATACACATAATACTATAGCACTCTGAAAAGGGATCATTTTGCATGATGAGTACCTTTAGGACATTCAGCATTGCAAATACTTTGGATGCAGTTATTTTACTTGTTAAAGATCACTTTTACATTGTGGTACTTCATAAAAGAGTCTCTGTATTTCTTCCAGGGATAATTTGCGATGAAGCGCGAAAGACCGATAGTAAATAAGTGGGTGACCTGTGGTTAACTATCTGCTGTCGACTACTGTGAGTTTCATTTCTCAGTTTTCATCTCTGGAGAGACGAACAATTCTGGAACGACATGGACTTGAGTGGGAGCCGGTGTGTGTGTGTGTGTGTGTGTGTGTGTGTGTGTGTGTGTGTGTGTGTGTGTCATCATGTCTGTGCATCAGAAGTCAGAGGATTTCTCATTATTAAGAGAGCAGAGGTGATCTCGTCCTCCTTCTCTTGTCCTCCTCCTCACCCCGACCTTGAACCTGACATGTGTGTGTGTTCCTTTGCTTTACAGCCCGACACTTCTCACCAACAGGATTGTTTTATAGCCACAGCGAGTCGAGCTGTGACCTCTGATCCTTCTTTTTCTTTATCTCAATTTGTTAAGTGGAGCTTCCTCTGCTGCTGCTGCTGCTCCTGCTCCATGTGTTTCTGAATAGTCTCTATGTCGGAGTCTCTATGTCGTACACGGTGAAAATGTAAAGCATAAATATATCTAATGAAGCATAATGACCTATAATGCAGTTAAAGAGGAGGTGTGACGGTTTCACACCGTTGGGAACTGATGAGCCTGGAGGCGTCGCTTCACACCTCGGCTGTGAGAACCGGGAATGCTGGGAAATACTGCTAACCTCTCTCTGTGCCCTCTTTTCCCTGTGTTTCCCAGCATCGGTCTTGGTGTCAGCATCGGATCAATTTGGGGACAGGGGTGCACTTTTCATTCAGAAATGGTGAATAGTGGCCTTTCAGAGCACAGTACCAAAGCTCACTGAGACACTTTGAATGGTCAAACTAGAACGGAGGTGTTCGATCTATGTGTTTCATTTTTTTTCTTCTTCTCATTTCCGTTTTCAATGAAACACCGGCCCTTTTGCGGTAGACTTGGTAGAAAGGTGTTATCGTCTGGTCGGCAGCAATGACAACAAAAAATGCAGATTTGTCTGGTGTTTATAATAGAGGGTGTCCTTCAGCTCGGAGCCCCTTCGAGTTACTTCTCCCGAAACACTGAAGCCCTGAAAAATAAAAAATAAAATTGATAGGAAAAATGAGGTTGAAGCAGTGCAAGGGTGCAAGGTGAGGTGTATGATATGACTGAATCAATTAAAGATGAAATATATGACACCCTGAGAAAACACTATAGGTAATACTTGAGCTGTGTCGGGCTTAGGGCGGCGTGAACCGGGGTTGAACCCGCACTGCGACCCTGCCGGCCCCACCACCACCCCCACCCTGACCAAGGTGAGGCTGTGGGAGCCTGGCTGAGAGTTTGGCACCTCTGGGTGGACGCCCCCCCCCCCCCCCCCCCCCCCCACAGCAGGAGCAGGCTCTGAGGCTGGGCTGCCTGCCACCTGTCTGGGCCTCCTGAGTCTATCAACCCCACCACGACCTCCAGTGCGCTCCCTCGGCTTGGAATACGATCAACTTACACATCATTTCGATGATTCCTGCGGGGGCATTGGGTCGGCGCCAACGGCAAACAGTGTTACAGCAGAGACAACAAGAGCACAACCGCAGCACAGAGGAATAATCTGTCGGAACGGGCTGCTTCGGTTAATGCTGTGGTCGGACGCCAAGACAGCAGGATGGGTCCAGATTTTATAATAAGGATAATTAAAGTTTAAATAAATACATGCAAATGCTTCCATACAGGACACAAGGGCTCACTGGATGAGTTGGTATAAAAGTGTTCTGAATCAGATGCTCATCTCGACCCAAATGAGCATCATGACAATCATCATCAAGAACACCAAATGAGGGAATATGCTTGTGCAACGGTGAACAAAGACGAGGCATTATATACATGAAGCTCCAAAAACAATCACAATAGTTTATCCGTTAATTTCTTTATCACCACAGCGTACTCTCGATGAAGAGCGTTTATTAGAAAGATAACAACTGATGGCGACAATCGAGTGAATTAAGCTGTGAACGAATGGGGCCTGCGTCTCATTTGACACTTAAATTAAAGTCAATCGTGACGAGTTTTATCTTAAACTCGTGTGGTCATATTAGGTCTGTTGAAAGCTTCATTGTGTGTGTGTGTGTGTGTGTGTGTGTGTGTGTGTGTGTGTGTGTGTGTGTGTGTGTGTGTGTGTGTGTGTGTTGTGTCAGTGAGTGAGGTGGCAGGTGAGAGGGATACATTTTGCACCCTAGGTGTGAAACATAGCTGGAGCTGGAGGGGTCAGCCAGAGGTGGACAGTAAATTTCCTCTAATTGTAAGAGAGCGACATTGGAAGAACATAACAACATTCAAAAGAACAACTTAAGAGAATGAATTGAAATAAACTAAATTATTGAAACAGAAAGTATGGAGCAGGAACTGAGCGTTTACTTAATGAAAATGTTGATAATATGATATTATTCAGGACCATGCTAAAAAAAATGTAAGATATGGTATCGGCCGAATCTCATATTATTTATGAGAAGTAATTGTATTACTTGATCATATTAAATCATTAGTTCCACCGTGACTTCTAGTTTGGCATCCAGGTAGACCTGGTGGACAGATCAGCAGAGTGTCCTTCACACCTCAGCTAGAGTAAACACATCCTCCTACTACCAGCACTTGCTCACACTTCTGTGCTGCCATGTTTTTACAAGCACCCCCCCTGACACACAGCTGCCACTGACATGGGAACAGTTATATTCAGCTTGTGTCATCGCAAGAATGAGCAAAACTAAAATGAATAAATATAATTTATGAACAAAACTAAAATCAGTGTTCCTCTGTCATAGACACAGACGCTGCAACAACCACAATGCAAATATGCTCTGTGCAACAAATACAATATTACATTTTTAAAATTGTAAATATTCTCTAGGTATTTCACTTTGAGAGCATATTATCTTTAAAAGGACATTTTGAATGTTTTCTGCAAGTAATGACATCACCTGTGATTTTATTTTATAGCCTGCATTACATTACACATATTTAAAGTTGTCAGCCACATCAAAAGGAATAGTTCAACACATTTCTTTGTCTTTCTTTCCCAAAATAAAATGAGTAGATCGATATCGCTTCTCATGCCGAGTGTGCGGTACACACAGCTACAGCCAGCAGCCGTTTAGCTTAGCACAACAACGAGTACCAGCTAGCCTTCTCCGTTCAAAAGTAAAGAAACTGCGTGCCCAGCCAGCAAACAGTCCGACACATAACCCCCATACAATCAATCAAATTAGTTCATAACGTGTTATTTAATGAGCTTTGAGGTGTGTTCCAAACCGGTCACTTCAAGCTTGTCAAATACCAACAGTTAGTCAGTGCCCCTCTGATACCGACCATGGAGGCTCCCTTTAGCATCTGTAATCAACGCTAGTTTATTTATTTATTTACTATAAGGTTTATTAAGTTTTTCTAGTTGCTTGTCACATCACTTGCTCGTCATGTGAGTTGTTAGTCAGTCATGCTCTTCCTAAACCTGACAAAGTGGTTTTGTTGCCTAAACCTAACTTCCTGTGAGGATGCAAGTTTATTTTGAAAAGACGCTACGTCCAAACGCTAGAGGGGTACCGCACTGACCAAGCGTCTCTATCTGACGAGTTGGGAGTGAGACTGTGTTGCGTGTTCGGACAGAAAATTAAACGTCACTTGACCGCTGGACCGTCTGGGTTTATTTGTCCCAAACAGTGATGTACAACCTGCACAGAGTTAGCTGTGAGCTAGCTAGCAACAGACCCCCAGGCCGTGTATGTGGGAGTGTGCCCATTCTGTTTTTGTGCTAAACTCAAAGCTTTCTGTTGTATTTGTCTAGTTGAAACATTGTCATTGCCAAGCTGTTTCCCTTTTTTTACAGTCTTACGGCTAAGCTAAGCTTACCGGGATCTCGTTGTAGCGCGATACTTAACGCATACTGTGTGAATTGGGTATCAATCTTCTCATTTAACTCTCGTAATTACCAAAACAGTTCAGTAACCTATTTCTTAAAGTCTTGTCTGAAACCCTCTTACGTTCATAAAAGTGTGCAACTTGTTTAAATTATTACCAGATAACTGGAACATAAGTCCTCAACTTTATTCAAGTCATGATGGAGCTACTATTTTACAACAAATATACACAAGTCTACAGTATGTACAACAACAAACATAGTATTATAGTCAGACTATTGTGTAAATTCACAGACATGTGGACAACAACCACACACACATACACACACACATAGCTCAGTCATGCCATCAAAAAAAGTAACATGCTCCTTAGAAATCTTGACACATGTTGTCAGAAATGCAGCAAAACTGTTCTTCATCAGAACATGAAAATGAGAGCATCATATCAAAACATGTTATCTCACAGTTTTGTATCGTTCTCAGTTTTTTTTTTTTTTGAAAAAAGACGAAAAAATAGATCAAGAAACAAACAGAACAATTCCGTACACGTTGTCATGGCAAGATGTGACAGATAAGACTCTGATTCTACGCTATTATCACCACCTACGGTACACAGCGCTACAGTTAGGAACAGACACGACGTCCCAGTCAAGGACAAGACGATAAACAGGAGGAGAATCCAGTCGGCTGTTCGGGTTGGATTTGGATCAGCTGGGAGAAACCAACTGGAGTAGATGCAATACAAATGTTTTTATAAACTCCTACATTTAATAAAATGGTAAATCCAGGTTTATGTCTAAAAAGATCAAACCAAGCAACTAAATGTGCACTAAAGAAGACTACACACCACAGGACAGTGCAGAATAAATAAAGACTGGCTGAATGAAAGAGGTGTTTTCTCCGAATAACAACACCAGCATTGATATTGCTGCTGAGCCTCGGCATCAATACACTGGGATTCAAATCCAATTCAAGTTATGACTATAAGTCCTCTCTCTTTGCTTTTTTTTTTTGTCCAGCGGGGAATGAAATCAAAGCACAACATGGTAACATGAACTACATCACCTTTCAAGTACAGACACATGTTCATTCCATATTATTTTTTCTTTTACACAAACCTCAAAGAAAACAAATGTTGCTACACTCTGCGTGCGTGTGTGTGTCGGTGTCGGTGGGTGTGTGGGTGTGTAGGTGTGTGTGTGTGTAGAGGATGGTTCAGTAAATGATAAAAAGAAAAGGACAAACACTAGTTTAATATGATGTCACAGAAATGCTGGGCAGCCTGAGGAGCTCACAGAGGGAATAGAAAGCAACCACAGGTTCACGTAGGCAACCAGACCGTTTGTTGAAACATTTTTAATCATAACTCAGAAACACAGTTAGCGCAGCATGGACATTCTTCCTTGTCTTTCCATTTAAGTTTAAGCTGATACTCAGCTTTCCCCGTAGCTACACAGTGGTGGAGGGCCGGAGGCTGCAGGAGTTTGGCTGTTCAGGAGAGGATTTTCTCCCGGGTTTCGGGCAGCTTGAGAGCTACCAGACCTCCGCAGACGAGGGCGATGAAGGCCAGGAAGATGGGGATGATCTTAGTGATGCCGATGAAGGCTGCAAAGATAAAGCTGGCAAGGATGGCGGCGAACTTACAGATCCCATTCAGGACACCGAACGCTGTCCCTCTGCAGAGACACAAAGACAGATGAAGATCCGCAAATTCATTTAACTTTGTTTTGACAGTGTACATTTGTTTTTCCTTGGTGATTGAATTGGTATCTGAATAAAAATTATATAGGACTAGAGATCATCTTAGAATCGGATGGGATCAGATCAGCAAGGGTTTAATGGGTGTGGTCCGGCTCCCTTGTTGGTCCACAGCTTTAATTCTAAGCTGGGAGGCATAAATTGTCCCGAACCTTTGGGTGCTTTGTTGGACCATACTTTTGATGGCACAAATTATGTAGCTTTTAATACAAAAGTCAACAGGCTTATAATAACCATTGCTTTTGATAAAAAGCATTAGCTTATTAGTTGATGCTATCTCTTTGTTTTGGATGAAACCTCCACCTGCCTTTTGTGTTTTGATATCTTTCAACATAACCCTGCTTGCTTATTGTAAAACAACATCGTTTTACAGGCAACACACAGATTTTATTATGTTACAATTGGAGGATGAGGACCAACGAATGAGTTTGACAAACGTTAGCTCAATGTTGGTTATTGGGTTCATGTTGCTGGAGGACACAGCTCCTAAAATTATCTTAAACTGTGATATCTTGGCTCCCTCACGGATGTTTCTGACCCCATAGAACAACGTGGTTAGCAAATGACGAGCTGCAAGGCTTTGAAAGTAAAACTATATCACCACTGTAGGCAGTAAGCTAGCTGGGCATGCTAACGTTGGCAACTTACATTAGAACAGATAAACACACTATTGATTACAATCTTTCTTGTGTTTTTTGTTTGAAAGGGTAAAAACCTACAAGGTGCAAACTCTCGGAGGGAAGGTTTTGCGTTAACAATTTAAACGAGTAGTAGTAACGTTACAAAGTGTAGAGAGTAACTCATTCAAATGTATTAACTTAACGTGTCATCCACACGCTCTTGACTCAGAAATGCACAGATGAGTAACAATATTCAGCCAATTTTCAATGTAAAGCATGGTGGAATTCGCAAATCTAGCGGCTAATTCCGCCATGCTTTAATGCTTCATCGGCTCCAGAAAATGAGCGGGCTGGTGGCCAGCGGCAGCCGCTCAATGGACAAGCTACCTAGCAAACAAGACAGCCATTGCTCTGGAGCTGCGTCCGATCTCTTCCCTAGCGAACACTTTACGATTCCACTGACGTGTGTTGTCACCACGACAGCAATCTGCACGTTTTTTTTGTTCTAGTCAAATGACCATGGGAAACAGTTCAATGTCCGTTCTAGTCCTATTCTTTTTCTATGGGTGAGGATTTTAGCGAACGGCTATCGGAACAAACTTGACAGAGAAGGGGTCGAGATGAACAGAGGTATGGCAGAGAGGGATAGTTGGACCGTACCTTTTAGAGGAGGGGTAGAGTTCCACAGAAATGACCTCTAATCCGTTCCAGGCCGCCACGCTGGTGCCATAGAAGAGACACTGCCAACAGATTACAGCTCCTTGACTGAAACTTAGCAGCAACAGGAAAGTGCAGGCAGACGACACCAACATAGAACCACCTGGAACGACAGATGGACGATGACAAAACAGTTTTGGTCAAAACCGTACTAAAATCTCACCTGTACTAATACTATTCCACTCTCTGCTGATCTCACCTATTATCCGTATTCGTCCTATCTTGTCCATGAACAGTGCGGAGAGGATGTTGCCAGGCAACACAGCCAAACTGCCCAGGAAGCTGACCATGTAGATGACGATGTCGTTCTCCTCCAGGAAGTTCAGATGGCAGCCCTTCTTTGGGTGGAGGAAGGTGGTGTTCTCCATTCGACAGTCTTTAAACTTCTCCTGCCAGAGGTCTGGAGAGAACAGAGGGATCACATTAGGTTTTCTCTTCTCGGTGCTGGAGGACCAACAAAGTGTTAATGCTTTGACTGAGATGGCCGTTTTAGGGCGGCGTTAATGTTTTAGTATTTTACACCACTAATTAGTTGAGTTCAATGAGCCTGAGACTTTAAGGAGCCAGCAGTGTAAAAGGTCTTTACGTTTTTTTATTACAATCATTCCTCAGCCTAGTAATCTTTTATGATACCTGTGTTATAGAAGACAGTGTTCTTGATGGTGCAATTCTCAAAGAAGGTGTTGGTTGACCTGACGTCCTCAAAGTAGCAGTTTTCAAACAGAGAATCCTCGAATTTGACAGACTTTATCTCAATGTTTGCAAACCTAAATGAAAAGAGATGAATCTCATTAGGCAGCAGAATATACAATAATGCATATATATATGTGTGTGTGTGTGTGTGTGTGAGGGAACGTACTTGTCATGGATGTACTCTCCCTCGCGGTGGATCTGGTTGACCAGGGAGAAGTTGAAGTGGAAGCGCTCGACCCGTTCTCGGTGGAACACTTTGACCTTGGACTCGTACTCCTCATACTGCATGTATTTGATCATGTCCGGAAACCACACTCCCAGCCCGTGGTAGCTGATACACAGAAACATACAAACTTAATGATCTGCATAGCTAGATATTATCAGAGGGCAGTGTTGTGTGTGTGATTTGTGCCTTTAACATTAACAGTGGCATTTCTTCTCTCTTAAGATAGCTCTGCCTACAGGCTAAATATAAGTGTTGCTACCTGAAAGCCAAGCAGAACCAGACAATAACCAGGAAGAGGCCTTGCAGTCTGAGCTCTGGGGCTGATAGGGACATGATGTTAGACATCACCTGAAAGAGAGACAGATAATTAAAACACACACAGTCAGGTCTGCAGGAATTTGTTTAATTCTTCGTATTCTTTTGTATTTTAGCATGTTAGCGTAGCGCTTGTCCGCGGACCTGCTGCAGCATAGTCATGTGTCTGACGGTCCAGCGCTGGAAGGCCGTCCCGGTGTCACTCTGGATCTCTATGAACTCGTCCTCCTGGGTCTGCGGTGTCTTAATGTTGGTCGCCTTCACAAAGAGAGAGGAGTTAGGACATATTAAAGATGTCATCTTCAGACGTCAGATCATTTCATTTTGAAAGGAAAGCTTCATACAAAAGGACCCATTGGGTTTTCTTTTCTTTTTTATAATTCAAAATGTCATCTGTCTTTATCAGGACATCTGTGTAACATTCACACTGATATTTGAACATGTGTAAGCCATTAGGCCACCTGATGATAATGACCCAGAATAGTTTTTTTGTGTGTGTATGTGTATGTGTCCCAGTACGACAAGACCCTGAAACCGAAGCAGCTAAATGGAATTCAGCCATCATTCATTCTTATATTTAGATCTGGCTTAAAGCGTTCCACCTGTTCACCGTGGGTATAGACACAGCACGTAAAATGTGCTATTTATAATACAAGACATTCATATTTTTATCTAACAGCACAGACAGACATTTTGATTGGAAAAAATGTTACTGCCAATTGGAAATTTGAACTATGCGAGTCGGCTTTTCCCTGCTCTAAACTATCGTTGTCATATTGGCATTTAAAAATCCACTGTTGGTCTGGCTCCCTATCCTGGCTTTCAGTCGATTGGACGGCTGATTATGTCATTTGTGACGGCTGATCACGTGTGCATTTACGCCGTTAACGAACTGCTGAGTTCGCTAGCTGAACGCTGGGCGATTGGGCCCAAAAAAATGACGCTCACGGTGAACACTCGCTCTGGCTCCCCCTTGGCCTTCCAGTTGGTGTCGTGAACTCGTCGCAGGATCATCCACGCCTCATCATGTCGGGCGCTCTGGGAGAAAAAAAACAAAAAAAACATCAATGAAAGTCCGCTTCTCGAGAGCGTTCTGTGACACTTCTCAGGGCTGAGCAACAACGTTCCCATGAGGTCTGCCTCTTATCAGATGGGGGGGCTGATAATTTGGCGTGTGTGTGATATGTTGGAACGGCCCCGCTGTAACATGCAAACACAATACCACATGTGGTTAAAGGGCTGACAATGAAGCCGGGTGGGTGGTGTTCTGGTGGCGCCTTAGCAGCCTTTCGCTACCTTTGCACAGCAGTGGGATGTTGCAGTGGTGGCCGATGATGACTCACCACATCTTAGCCAATCACAGCTTGATGTTTAGTACTGGACGCTGACATAATGAATGTAATGAATCTTAAGAATCTTAATCTGTCCCCTATTAGCAGTGCAGGTAAATGTATTTTTTTAATGTTTTGCAGACAATAAAACCCCATATTTGAATCTTGTTTCCATCCGGCGACATTGGCTCTGACCTCCAGGAGGAAGCGGGGGCTCTCCGGCATGAAGACGACTCCGACGAGTGCAGCCAGCGCCGGGAAGAGGCACACCAGGATGAACAGCCTCCAACTGTGGATCTGGAACTCTGAGCCGATGGCGAAGCCCCAGCCTGGGAAAGCATCCAGTAAAGAGCACGTTATATTCAACACACCCTTTTGTTTCTACAAAATCTATTTTTACGCACCGATGAATCTTCTGGCTCGAGGTGTTTGCATTTGAAACATTGAATGGATTTAAAAAAACGTTTTTATTTCCTGGGGGGAATTCTCAAAGTGAGGCTCAAGCGCAACAACAGACAACAAGAAGAGTTCCACATGTCTTACGACTAAAATGCACCACCGGTGAATTGAACCGTGTCTGGTTCTGTCGAGTCAGCGCGTGCGTTCGTTACCATAGTGAGGGATGATTCCCCAGGCGGTGAAGGAGGCGTACAGGCCTCCCAGCATCCAGAACATGCAGAGCCAGCTGAGATGCTCCCCGCGTTTGTCCATCTGCAGGAACTCGGTGTAGTAGGTGTACACTATCGGGATGGAGCCGCCGATCCTGGGGGAGGAATCGCAAGACGTCTGAGAAAATAATCTTCCTCACGGAACCCTTTTAAAAATGTGTCCATCATACTCGGAGGATTCGGAGGATTATTTGCTGTAATTCCTGTTAGTGATTGTGAGCTAATTTGTTCCGATGACTTTACTGTAAGTATCTTTTTTTTTTTTAAATGGTTGGTTCACCCACGTTACACAAAACACACTTACTACTGATGTCTAGCTACACAGATACTTTTGGTTTTATTTGTCTCTCTCTGACTCTAACCTCACACATCGGAGGTGCATGGAATTACATTTGTAATGCTCAAAATGTTGGATATTACTTTTAAAAGACTCAACAGCAATGTTTTTTTTTTTAGCCTTGTGCAGACTACTTTCTGCTGGATAAATACTTTCTAAGATAGCTGTTATTTGTGTGAACTGAGCATATGGCTCGAGACTAAATGTTCACAAAAAACATTTATGTTGTCCTTTATTGTCAGGTTAACACACATTAAATTGTTAAATGTAACCATGGATCAAAATCTACAAGTTCATATTAATCAGTATGTTGAGAGATGATGCATAATTACTGGAGACGCTCAGTGGTAAAAAAAAAAAAAAAAGGAAAAAAAAACTTTATAATTAGTTTCAACTAAGAAGAGAAAAAAACTCTTGGCGACACCGATACAGAACGTTCAACATCAAGACAACCGTTGTCTTTCTCTTGAGTCCGCCTGCTTCTTGGGTCTTGACTGACATGAGGCTCATTATCACAGCTGATCCGCAGCAGCGGACCGTTTTATTCTGGTGACCTCAGCTGTACAAAAAGCTCAAACATCCATATTGCAGGTCTGGGTCCACTCTAGCCGCAATCATTATCAAAAGAAATGCGAAGGAATAAAAAAAAAACAGCTTCACCCCGAGGGGGCCGGCGACGGCGGGAAGTTAGCGATAAAAACACAAATGAAAAACAAGCAAAGAGCATTGTTCACTTGTTTTAATTGGCGTAAGGAGGAAATGCTCTAATGGAGTAAACAAACAGAAATCTCCCTGTGTGAGGCGTACAATGTAAATGTGTTTTATTAACAAGGGGAAATAAACTAACACTTGTTTCGACCGGGGTTCCTGATTCACGGCCTCTCCCTGCCTCAGCCTGTTCTCAAAGGGTTTAATGGAGGCGCTTCCCATCACTCATCTCACCTAAATGTCAGGTGTCTTATTTTGGGAACAGGCGCCTGTCAAATACAAACGCGGGGATTCGCTTGTCTTGATTAATGATGGTAAAGGCCAGTCATTATTATTTAAAAAAAAGGAGTGTCTGACTCTCAACAACGTGTCTCACCCGAAGCCGGAGCAGAACCGGAAGAAGAGGAAGAAGCCGTAGCTCTGAGCGAAGCAGGACAGGAAGGAGAAGACCAGGTCGATGGTCAGGACGTAGATCAGACACTTCCTCCGCCCCATCTTGTCACACAGACCCCCCCACACCAGGGCCCCCACCATCATGGCCACGTACACCAGCAGACCTGCGAAGTACACACACACACACAAACACAACATTTGACCTTTACACTCAAATGTTTGGCTCCCTTAAAATGCACACTTGATTGTCGTTGAAGCACACAGTGCAGGCTCTGCATTAATACTGTATGTTCTTGCACACAGGAGCATCACTGGGAGGAATAACTGTGGTAGATCTGTTATTAAAAAGAAAAAGAAAAGAATAAAGAGCCATGATCTCCACAAGGGGGCTCCCTTCCCCCTCGTATTGGACACAGAGCCACGGCCGTCACACTTTGCAGCGTGATTCAGTGTGAAGCGTCCTCACACACACACACACACACACGATCAACGACGAAAGAAACGCACCGAGACTGATAACGACGCTCCCAAGATTTGTGACCGAGCAATAAAGGTCATAATGATTTTTGAGGTGCATCTCTTCCGCAATATTCACCTTCCATTTATTTTTTTGTTTCTCCCCCCCCCCCCCTTCTTAAAGTCTGACATTTTATTGTTAACTTTGATTACTCGCTCTAACAATACATAATTCATTCTGTCGCAATTTATCCGCCGATTCCCGAGTCACGGCGACCCGGAGCATATCCCAGCATGCACCAGGCGTGAGGTCTGCTCTGCCATTTCATTTTTTGTTGCAAAGCAACAGCTCTGTGCGGCCCATTAGAGATAACAATGATTGCTTCCTTCTTGTGTGTGTGTGTGTGTGTGTCTGTAGGGAGAGTATTATGCCGTAACCTACAACCCGGGCCATCCACCTCACCGTGTTGTTTAACCCTCCAGACCCATACATCCTGCCTGCTCTGTGTTTTTACTACGCACAGCCCTAATTACAGTGGGCCTAAGCAGCTTAACGGCACGTGGAGCCGTAGTGTGCACCTTCCCCTGTGGATTACGAGGCCATCCGAACGCTCCACGCTGCTGCACCTCTCTAAATCATTCAACGAGAGACTTCTCTGAGGGCACCCGGAGACGAGGAGTCGGGGCCAACATTGTCAGTTAATATCTTGGCCAAGTTGATGCTCAAGGCCAGGCGCGCGCCTTACGTCTCGCACATGGACCGGGTGACGGGAATGCCCTTGTGGTTACAGCCTGTCCCCAGGATCAAGCCCTGCAGCAACGAGCCTCTATCTGTCTGCTTAAGTGTCCTTGAGACACTGAATCCCTGGAGGGCAAAGAACAATTTTTCCCTTTTTCTTACGGTATAAAAAGTGAAAGCACTTAGCACATCTCGATGAAGAGACAATCATCCGCAGACACCTGCAGAGCATGCGTTCTCCAACCATGCAATGTGTGTTCCGACCAAAGAAATGCGAGCCCCGTTCACGTGGTTCAACAGATGAAGCTTTTCAGCACGCAGATGACTTTGTTATGAGAAATTAAACTCATTACCGATGTTGCAGCATTAGCTCCATTTCTGCAATTAAAACCTCGATTTCATTCATGACATACATACTTCAATGTCTTGCTCAGGGACGCTCTGACCTGCAGAACGAGAATGAACCTGAAGGTCAACCTGCTCTTCCCCTTTGTGGAAACTAGGCGTGAGTTTTATGAATCCTGAACAACGGACACCTTGAAGTAATAATCTGCTGCATTGTCCCTCGATGTCAGTTCTGCTTTTATCAGATTAAAAACAGGACTGATTGAATTTGTATCCAGTGAAGGAAAGTTACAATTGTTGGAAGCAGCTGTTCGCAAATTTAGACTTAGCCTTCATGACATGCCAGGTTGCACTGCACAAACTACTTCTTATCTATGAGCTGTTATAGCTGGTAGTATTTACAGCCTATCATGGACCTAGGGTTATTTGTGGTTTGTTTCCTGTTGTATTTTGATGTATCCACCTTTTTGCGAAATGTCTGGTTTTACTTCTTTTTTTTACTTCCTGCCTTTGCGATTGTGCTCTCCATGTGTATTCAGTTTGTGTGTTTCCCCCGTTTCATTGTCAGTCCATCGTTTCTCCTTTTGTGCTTCACTTTTTTTTTCCCCCTTTGTGAGCTTCTAGTTTATTTCTGGTGACCGACCTTTGTGGATTTCGCTGTTGTCTGCCTGCTGGACCAGCTGCATTTTACGGACTCTGGATGCTTTCCTGTTCATAAATTACTGAAGTCATCCGAATGCTTCCTCTCTCTGCATTTGCGCCAGCCGGAAACCTTAAGGTCTGAAAAGTGAAGCCGATGCAGAAGTGCATTAAACCTGCATTCTTTCTAATGGCCATCAGGGGGCGACTCCTCTGGTTGTATCGAAGTCTATGAGAAAATGACTTCTCTCTTGATTTATTCCCTCAGTAAACATTGTAAACATGAGTTTATTGTTTCAATCTCTAGTTTCAAGTCTTCTTCAATACAGCATGATGTTCATTTAGTAAATAATGGTCCATTTAGAGTCAAACAGGCCATAAAGCAGTGGATGCTTTAGGGCGGGGCTACTTTGTGATTGACAGGTCGTTTCCACGTGTGTCCGGTCTGGGAGTTTTCCTCATTTTCGTCTTAGAACTTTGACCCTTTCACAGTTTGTTTTCAGTTCATGAAACGGTCCACTTCTTATATACAGTCTATGATAGCCGCTTGTCACACAGCTAGGTGTAGCATTTGTGCTACATATTTGATCTGACACTTAATCAAAAGTCAGTTTTTTGAAAGATTTCAACGCTATGTATATATTAAAACATGTTATGCCACTATTAGACTGACCTCTAAAATGACGTCAGTTACGTGAGCATAATCTGATACTCACTCTAAACTACATGAAGGCCAACTCTGAAACGTATATCTCCATGTATGCACTCATAAACAAAACAGAATAATGCCCACATTATAAAGCATTATCAGCTAAATTCAATGTATTATTAAGCTCCCAAAAACTGTTGCTTTTCTAAGATTTCATAGCAACTTATTAAACACATTCCTTAAATTTTAATCATACAACCCAATTTAGTAAATAATTCCTTTTAAACTAGCTAGTTGTTACAAAGAACTAAGAAGAACTTGACACGCAATGAATAATTATAAATTGGCGCAGCTGAGGGATAACTTAACATGAGTGTTGTGAAGCTTTAAACGGACAAAGAAAATCTCTATAATCCAGAAGAAAATCAATCAAAGTTGATCAAAATGACAAAGACGGAATTTGACAGCTTGTCAAAAACTCTGAATGAATAAATAATTGTTTTTCACCAAATGTAGTCTCCATTATCCCTTGATTATCAGCGGGGAAGCATCCTAAATTAGCTTTTCAATTGCAGTCCCAGATACGCATTAGCTGCATTGCTGAAGTTTAACAATTTCCTTGAGATAACTGGTTAAATATCTGCAACCACATTGAGTCCGTGATTTAAAACCTGCCATTTAAAACCTTTCCCTTCTTTGTCTCCAGCATTGTGTCTCCCGCTATTAGCCTCTTGTGTTCACACTCTATGGATTAAACAATAAAACCTCCTCTTGTCAACAAAAGGTTGGAAGTCTTATCTGCTATCCAAGACTACGGTTAAGAATAAGTACATTTCTGCTCTGGTTAGCCTGGTGAACGGAGCATGAGCGAGGATAAATAAAACAAAAGGGATCATTCTGCAGATCTACTTCATATTCTCAGCTGATGATCGGCGCTCCCCTCTCGCTCTGCCCAAACAGACGCTGTGATTTCATTTTCGCCGCGGCCCTCCTCCTGCTACCACAGCCTGTCAGAGGCCTGAAGCGTGTCTGACAGCTCTGCACCGGGCGCTGCAGGCCGCCAGGCTCTCTGACTGCTGCAACATGCTCCATATTAGCCTGGGAACACACACTGAATACAATCACCTCCGGGTTCCTCATCAATCTCTCGCAATGCCTCGTCCCAGGAGCCCGTTGTTAAGGCGAAATGAGCTATTTGCGCAGTCTGCCACGTTGCCTGGCTTCACGCGAGGCCTGGGAAATAAGGTGAGGGGCTTTTATTTGCAGTTTGGTTGTCTGCACGGAAAGCGAGGAACAGACGCTTTCAAGGTACATTTCCCAGTGAGTCGGGCTCATGCTGCATACAGATTTCAGTATACATTTCTTGGCGTGTTTACGGTTGTGGTACAATATTTGGAAACAAATAAAGCTGGCAGGCAACGGAAATACTATCCTTAATACACAGTATATTCAACGTTCAAAGCATATTGAAAGCAGGCGCTTATTTCTGTGTCTGAACATATTTAAACAAATAACATCTGGCGTTACGATCCTCAAGTCAACTTTCCAGTGCCAAGGCAGTCTCAGTCTGGCTCACAATGGACCTAAACTCTTATGTTCACAATGTTGCTTATTTTTCTTAATTTTTTTGCATTAGCTTGCTTTTTTTACATAATTGGTCCGGTCCCAGCGCCTGGGGGATTTTTCTGTCTGTGGTCTGCAACCATGTGCCATCAAGAGCCAAACATATGCAGGATTTTGTCTCGGCCAAGCAGCAGATCATTTCCCTGATGGGATTCCTCCTCTCTGGGTAAGATTTGGAACCCTTCAACAGATCATTAGAATTAGCTGGACTTGTAATTAGCTGGGTTGGAGAAATGTGTTTGCTAAACAGGTTTTTAGCCATGCTAGCTAGCTGGCCACATGGCTACAAACAGCCAGTTCACCACTTTGGACTGAATTATGTGAGCAACTTTTAACTGTGTACAGACATTTATGGTACAAAGAGGGTGAATATATATATATATATATATATATATATATATTCAAAAGGTGGTTATTTAAAGTTATAATGAAAATCTGAAGCCAGATTTATGTACGTTTTCGCAACACACACACTCAGCAGACACCTCCGATTTCCCACCTTCCCCTCCCTCTGCTGTCACTTACCCAGCAGCCCTTTGTCGGAGTTGGATATGCACATGTCCTTCTCGGCACTGGGCAGGACGAAGCCCACCACGAAGCCGTCCACGCCGTCGGCCATCAGCGCCAGGCCCAGCACGAAGAACAGCGTCCACTGGAAGCGCCCGTGGCCGCAGTCCTCCATGATGGTCTCATACTGCTCTGGCAGGTTGTCCTCCTCCTCTTCCTGCTGGACAGCCTGACGGGCTTTCCTCCTGGCCTCCGTCCGAGCCGCCCGCCGCGCCTCCTTGATCTCGTCGGGGTGGGGGACGCCTTGGTACTCCCCCTCGTACATGCGCTCATCGTCGTCCGCGCCCTCCGTGGCGTCGCTGCGAGCGTCCTCGTCCTGCGGAGGGTAGTCGGCCTGGTAAGGGTAGCCATCTTGACCTCCCCCATCCTGGGTGTAGGTGTATTCCCCACCTTCTGTCACCTGCTGGCTCACGTTGTTGTGGTAGGGGTCATCCATGGTTCCTGCTGGGTGCTAGCGGCAGCAGGACTGACTTTGCCTTGTCGCCGGGGTACTCTGAGGAAGCTCAAGTTGTCAGCTATAATGGCATAATCCTCCTCAGGAGCTGTGAGTTGCTCTCGGTGTTAGTGCAGGAATTCTGTGCGATCTTCTGGGGAGTCTCGGTCTCAGATCGAAGGCCTCAATGGCTGCCTTGAAAGACTTTTACCTTCCTTGGCGTGCACAGCGCTGCATGCTGGACCTAAAACACAATGCACACCACACGTTGCAAATGATCTGTCAGCAGAAGAAGAAGAAGAAGAAGAAGAAGAATGCACTTGTAGAGGGCAGAGACATTGCCATGCAACAGCCCCCTTTGGGACGGCTTGTGACTGCAGAGTCAAGTCACAATTACAGTCTCAAAGGGCTTCACAACATTTATACAAGGGAAACATTGAGGGAGTACATCACGACCTTTGACTCTCTTTGACAACGTCCTTGAAAGTCTAGAAGCAGCTATGCGATTTGCCGACTATATAAGGGCGAGACATTTCTTTGTATTTAATTTCCCTCCCACACAGTTTATGTTCACTGTTTTGTCTAGCTTTTAGTTTCCTTGCTTTAGTTCCCTAACCTGTCAATTTAATCCATGTTACACTATTCTTTACTTCTTCTAAATGGACTTAAAGGCATGCATTAAATACAGGCTTTTATTCTTGTCAGAAATTAAACGTGTAATGTGGCAGGACAGAGCAGTTCAGGACTCCCAGTCTCCCTCGCAGGCTGCGTGTCCTTCCACACAACCAGATAATCTCACTGTCCCTCCACCCGCAGATGCTGTGACGCCATTTTGATCCGGCACTGCTGCAACGATGACACGTTCAGATCTGTCTTGATTTTCATAGTGACAGAGACCAGGGGCACCAATAGGATGACAGTAACACAAATTATTTATCCTTAAAGCCGTCACATGCTTTATTGTCACGATTACGTGACTTGCACAGTGAAGTCGGGCACATATTCTTACAACTCAAACGTCTGTCAGCCCGAGGCTGGGTCCTCTGTATTTTTACAGATAAAAAAAAAAAGATGACGTGTAACGTTTTGTGACATAACACCAAGCAGCATAGCTAAAAGTAAAGCACACAATTAATGAGAAATGAGTCACTTTGTTAAACTATGAAGTAACACAAACCTTTTTTCACCTCCATGTTCACATTAGTTTTTTACTACAACTACATTCATCGGTGTCTTGCTCACGTGAATCCTGCTAGTTCTGCACTAACCTAAAAAAACCTAAAAAATAAAATGCTAATAATGGTAAATGCTAAAACATAGCAGTAGCAATAGTAGCACAAGTAGGGAAGTAATGTCATTTACACAATATCTTTCTAGACGTTAGTGTAAGCTAATATTAACCTCCATAAACTAATGGGCATGCTTTATGAGAATCTGTCAGGGGGAATTGCAATCTTGTCTATTGTACAAATATTTTTAAGTTTTGTTTCCAAATTTGGAACAAGTTAGATGTGTATTATTTGTTACACGAGTAATACTTATATGGGTATTGTATTGTTGGGTATTTTTTCTTGTTATATGGGTATTTCTTGTTAAATGGGTATGTTGAATATTACTTGTTATATGGGTGTAATCTTTTATATCCGTGTACCTTTTTTTTCATTGGATATATGAAATACTTCAGAAACAATTGCAGTCTTATCGTCTGACAAGTGGATGGCCGGTTTGCGTTGGTCTGTCCTGGTTTAGCGGCAGCATGACGAACACTGTATTTTAATCCAGATTAAGACTGCAGATTTTTTTGATTTTTTTCATTTTGCCCTCGTTGCCTCACAGTATTGTTTCATCACGGAAGTCATTGCGGAGGCTGACAGTGGATTATGGAGTCTGGATTGACGCACTGAAATGCGTCTGCAGCTCTTGGATGTGTAGTTTCTGACAGTAAGGAGCGGAATTGCAGTACCATGATTTGAGCAAGATCATCTCAGCCGCTGTTGTTGTTTTTTTATTTGTTGTAACCTGAATAATACATGAACAACTCAGGGGAGAAAGTGAGAGGGTGGATGCTCACTGCGGCGCTGCTTTCCTCATCCTGCTGCTGCAGCGCCTTTACTCACACAGCTGGCACTTACATAACAGAGTACAGCTGCTTGTACTCACCCTCTGTCTCCCTCCCTCACCCTTCTCTTTCATCCTATCGATCTGCGTTTGAGTTTATGAATGTATCAAGTCGACCGCCCTTACCCCCAACGCATGCACATGAATTCAGATGTCAAATCAGCATTTTTTTTCCGCCTGTGCAGAGTTGGAATAGGTCATGATCTGCCTTCCTTTTCAACCCTTCTTTTCAACCCTGGAGCGTCCTCCTGGGTTGAAAAGTCAAAGAGCTCCTTTGAATCATGAAAATCAATGTGCGTCTGAGCTTTAACAGGAAGCAGATAGGTCACTGTGTAATTTTCCAGAAGCTATCTCAATTTCACAAGTGACCTTCTGCCGTTGAAATCATTTATTAGTTTGCCTGAGCCAAACTCTGTCGACTTTGCTTCCTCGGCTTCTGTTGCTAGTTCTCCGGAGAGCAACCGAGTCGAATACACTAGCGAAGTAGCACATTAATGCAACAGACTTTTGGAAGGATAGCTGTATAAAAGCAGTAGATAAAGCCGTTTTAGCCTCATTTTCGCCGTCCAGTCACCTGGAATTATTCACTTGTCACAGAAGAGCTCCAAGTTTCTCGCTCTGCTTTCCCATCAGTGTTACAGACAGTTGGGGAAAGTGTTAATTTATTCACTTTTTTCACCGGTATTCATAATAAATTAAAATCTTGACTTGTTTGTTTGTCACGGTCAGGGTTATCATTATTATTTTTAACCTCAGTTATGGATGCGCTTTGCATTTTGTCATCTTCATCCTTTTTTTTCTATCTTTCTTTTATTTCATTTTTTGCACGAGATGTTTCAATCAGCCCCTCTGGGTGACTCCAGCGCACAGTTTGTATTAGTCGTTTCCTCTCAATCTGCTTTCACTGCGTTCTTTTTTTATCTGTACTAAACTTGGAACGCAACCCAGAGAGTTGATTTAAAAGACAAATCCGTCAAATTTGATCCGAACCTGACAGCTGATTTGTTTTCTCATACGTGCGTGGGGGAAATAATGCACCTGAACAGTTATTGATAGGATTAAACAAACTAACATAAAAAGAAACACATAACATGATTTCCATTTGTCCTGGTACAACAAATAGCTGACACCGTTCTTTCAGTCTGCCCCACCAGGGTTCCACTAAACATCAAGGTGAAGGGGTTTGAATGCCACTGAGGCCAGAGGTATGACACACACACACACACACACACACACACACATGTACTGTTTCTTTAGAAACAACAAAAGAAAACATCTAAGATCCATCTATCTGCTGCACGCTGTGTGTATAACGGTGGTGAAACTCAACCGTCAAAGCAGTGAGTTCCTTTTAATCTCGGCTCCTGTGTGACCTCGAGATGTCAAAGTGAGCTCCTACCTGACTTCTGGGGGCCGCGTGTCCGCTAACCTGTCAACTTTTGTGTATTAGCAACATGTCTCTGAGTCACATAATGTCACCAGGTCAGTTGCCATTTTGGGCCTTAAATATATATAAATATATATTAAATATGTCACTTGATACCTTCGCTACCGAGAAATTCTACGTTGAATAGACCCTGATGGCAGAGACAGGACATTCCTACGTTCAATATCAGCATACATCAGCTGGAAAACGATACAATGTGGAGCAAAACATCTCTTCTTAAGAGTAGCAGGGGGACTTGAGGTTGGCAAAATAACAATGTATTCACTGACAGGAACTTTTTCTATTTAGATGAAAGGATTTGGTTCCACACTTGTTATTAGCGGAACTATAACGGCTACATTTTGATGTTTCCGCAGCTGATAGAACTAGAAAAATAAAGGATGGCACCACAGGTATCTATCTTTTCAGCCTAAATTATTCCTCACCCCCTCAGCAAACTGTCAAATTAAATCGCACAACGCATCTGAACAGCGGCATTGAAGAAAAACAAAGTTGTTGTCTTACCAGAGTTGGATATTTCCTTAATGTAAAAAGGACTTCTGAACAAAACAAACATAAATATAAATGTGCAAACGTCCAAGTAGCATTTTCCAAATGTCCAAAGCCTACATGTCGGTTTATCCTAAGGCCGAGCTGCAGCCAAGGCTGAGGGATTAGGATCCAACCTCACGATCCCCCGCCGCCACCAGCCCCTCCCTCACCAGGGCTCATCCCTACAGGAACTACACCCCCACCCCTCGCACCCAGTGGTACAGTCCTTCAAGTGTAAAGAGCAACAGGCTCCACAGATAGAGACTGCAAACTGTGGAGACTCTCGACAGGGTTTTTAGCGGTACTCTTGATCCCTGCAGACGCTCCTCTTCGGGGAGGTCAGAGGTCACTGTCATCCGGGCAGAACCAGCAGCCCTGGAGACGTTCAGCAGGTCTGCAGTCACAGTCGAGTGCTCTCCAAGAGTGTGCTCGTTTCAGATTCCATTCAAACGCCACACCAGGTGTAGCGTCATCATTACAGAGATGAGCCCCCCTGTTCCCATAAGGTGTCAAAGTGTCCTTGAGTGAGACATCGCCTCTCTGCAGCTGCTCATCCATCCCGAAGTAGCTCGAGAAAAAAAAGAAAGGCTGAAATATCCCTCTTACCTTGAAGCGGGCCTCTTCCCTTGAAGTGCCAAGGAAGGCCCGGCGGTTCGTTTTGTCGGCCGCGGATGAGAGCAGATGTGATAATGGACGTGTCTGAGTGGCACCTATACTGCCGGGGGATGGATAATCACAGCTCTCCTGCACTACACATCATCCCCGTGCTTTACATATAGAACACATACGGAGTGGCGAGTGGAGAGGGCCGCCACAGAGAAGAGCAGCAGTTATTATACATGTTGAAATGATACGGTGGATTGGGGCCCTAATACATTACATGACATAAAAAGCTTTGTAACATGTCGATGGATTACAGAACATCTCCAGAACATCTGTGCATTTACTCAAATACTTACAACTTCTCACTTGTGGAGTAATAACTGATGCATTGTTCTGTCTATAAAATGTCCAAACTTTGGGGAAATAGCCTTTCACAGTTTCCTGAAGCTCAATGTGCCATCCTCTAATTGATTGTTTTAACCCTCAGGTATTCAGTTTACTGTCACACGAGACAAAGAAAAGATGGAAATCCTCACAAGCGTCAAACTAGGGATTGTTTGGCATTTTTGCAGGTAAAAAGATTGTACAACATGCATGTTCTGCATATATTAATATATCACATATTGTAATTGCAATACATGCAACATGTTACACTGACAGGGGCCATTCTGCTGATGCATACTTGTGCTAATTCATACTTTTACTTCTGTACATAATGGTGTTTCTACTTCGATTTAAAGTGGCAATCTCAAAAAGATTTACATTTCCATAAATGTCTGTTAACTATCTATGGCGGAATGGGGTAACACAATGTTGACCAATAAAAGTATTGCAATATTTGTATATTTGCAAACTGTGTGTCTGTGGCGACATTACCAGTAAAAAATAAAAGAGGCTCTATTACACTTTTTCTCTATTGCATAATTGCCACTACATGGAGATAAAACAGAGAATTATTTTGGCCCATTAAACCAGTTCTTCGTTCATTACCGCAGCCAGTCTGGCAACTCATCCCCCACACCACCCACCCCCGCCGGTGGAAATGGTACGGCCCTGCTATGGGACATCATTATAGAGAGTAGATGTCTTGCATAGAGGCAAAGCCCTCTAATCCGAAGGCCAGATAATTCGAGTGCAAAGAGGATTAGCTCCACCCCAGCAGAGCCATTGGCTAAATTTAGCCCCCATACTCTCAGTCTCCATTATAAACCCTCCTCTAAGCCCCGCCCTCGACTCTTCTCTACCTGTCCACCAATCACACGCCGCGGTTCACCATAACGCCTTCGTGACATTTCTCCAACTGAATAATCCAGCATCTGCAGGGTCCAACACTCTGAACCCTGTTCATGTTCATGTTCTCCGTGACGTGTGAAAGAGAGACCCTGAGAGGAGAAGAGGCCACCGGCATACCAATCCCCCTTCGATGCCAATACGGTGCCAATTCGTCTGCGGGGGGCCCGTCCTCTGGGGGACGTGACGGGATCACGGCCGATGGTGGCCGCGAGAGGAGGGGCCCGCAGCCCACACAATCCCCGCGATGGCATGGCGAGCTGGATCACAGCGGCGTCTCATGCACACATCCGGGATATGAATAGCCTCCGCGGGGGGAGGATTCTGGGTAGAAGTGATAAAAACCCTTTTAATACTGGTTTAAAACCACTGCTACTTGTATGATGTTCCTCCAGCGAACGCCATGATGAGTCCCGGATCTTATAAACGCTGTTTATACGTTTCCTCCCTCCTGCTTGTTGATGAGTCATATTTAAAATACAGTACAGGTTGTACTGACTGGGGGAATGACTCACTTTCTCTGTCTTTCGCTTGGCGAACATGAGCGCTCGATAAATGTTGGTTCTCTTCTGTCAGATAGTCTCTGCGATATTGTTTCGAAGCCCCTCTGGGTTTCTGTTTTTTTTTCTTTCTCCAGTGCCTCATCCTCTGTGTGTGGGCGCCCAATAACTTTAAGATAACAAGGCAGCGGAGAGACGCAGAAAACAAAACCCCGCTGGTACAATTACTGCGACATCGCTTTGTGCTATTTGTCCTCCGCTGACTGGGGCCTTAATTGACTCGGTGGATGGTGGATGTTTTAAAAGACAAAAAGGTCAGCGTGGGGTCCCACTCGGTCGGATGCGCCCTGGCTCGGCTTAAATCACCTAACCTGATCTCTGGCACGCATCCGGGACGACGTGACACACACACACAAACACGCGGGTGTGTAAACTTTGACCTAAACATAGGCCTCATACGAACAACAAAACAACATTCAGTCATAGTTTTACTATTTTTGAAAATCAATGGAACACTCCATTCTAAGGTCTGAAGGATGCCTTCATCCGTGGAACACTCACACACACACACACACACACACACACACACACACACACTTGCACGCACGCACACACGCAGAGAGCTGGTGTGGAAGTGATTTGTATTGTGGTGTGTGTGGACTCCACAAAGACACTAAATCCCAGTTGATGGGATCGGATGGACTTACTGACCCGCGGCACCACGGACACTGACATCTTGTGGACAAGATGATAAAAGCGGCACCGTCCCTCACCTTGATGCACACGTCAGTGGCAACAACAATCACAGCGTTACTCCAATACTCCATCCAGCCAGTTTTTTGAGTCAATAAATCCTGTAAATAAACACGTAAATAAACACACAAAAGACATAAAAATGTCCCTCATACTTTTTCCCCACCTTGTCTGTGACACACACAAGCCTGTTTGTTCGTACTGAAGATGTAAACCACAAAAAGGTTCAGGTATCTACAGCTTGGCACTGTTGTTTTTAACAAATAAATAATTCCTCAAACACGAGTAGATTGTAATTCTGCTGAGGACTATTTTCCGCAGCGGATTAATACACATTTTTGTGCTCGAGAGCAATGTTTTTTAAATGGGTGCACGAGGACCATTTAGGGGATACTTTGAAGTTTGGAGGATCATTTAATGTGATCATTTGTCTTTTTTCAATGGAATTATAGCGTGATGAATTCATACATCAGGATACACAACTACATCATCTCTACTGATGATAATAAGGAGCACATACAAACTAATCTGAGTATTCTGTCCTAAAGTTTTTAAATTGATTAGATGGAAAGAAATACTCCGTACTTTTCATTCGCCAACTATTTAATTCACATAAGAGTTTACAGAACCATGAGGTTGTATCAGATGGATCATTTATTCATCGAATCACCAGAAAACATGTCAAACAAGCTATTTCATGGTACATATCATCATCGAGATATGGAATGACCTACTGTACATTGGGAGAGAAGACTTTGGTTATATCGCCCAGCCCTACTGCCTAATTTATTAATTATATTTATACTATATTAAGTATAATGACAAAATGTAAACGTAAGTTCAATAAGCCACATTTTATATTCATTATTGCTATTTTCGATGCAATTGTTAACCGCCGTAAACGTTCAACGCCACGTAATCACGTTCATGATTACATTTCATGTTTGTTTTTTTTTCAATTGAGGTCAATAGTTTTTTTTCAATTGAGGTCAATAGGTTGCATCGAGGAATGCTTGTTAGTAGGAACGTGGTTGGTTTTGGCGTTTTCATTGGATTTGTTAACGATTTAGAAAACAAAACGTAGAATATGAGCAGCGTTATCCGTCTACAGGAGCGCGCGGATATGTCGGATATAAACACGAGGCAAGCGGCTGAATGGCAGCCGCATGGCTGGTACACTGATATCTGTGCAATTACACCGCACGGTATCCAGATCATTCTGAGGTGTGTTCTGATGCTCTTAGACATTCTCACAAGCTGAGATGGAGAGGGCGGAGGGGGGGGGGGGGGGGGGGGGGGGGAGAGAAAGTGAGGAGCTGCCGGAATGTCACACATCCAGAGTCAATTTAAATCTGACAGTTCGAGAGGATTTGTGTGAAATACCCTGAGAATTGTTTTACCTCTCGGGTTAACGTGTTGAAAGGCCCGCTAAAACAAACGGCGGGTGTCAGTTGAGTGAACTGTGTTGCCAAAAAAGCAGACAGTCTCAACCCAGAGAAAGCTTTTTAGACATCTGTTTGGTCTTTGCGCTGTCAGAACTTCTTTTGATGTTGCGTCAACTTTGCCAAAATAACAATGATGAGAAACTTTAAAAGCAACAGTCAGGGCATCTTGTGTTGTGATCTGTTTTTTGTTTTTTTTTCAAGATACAAATCTAATATTTACACCCAGTAATTTTAAGCTTTAGCCTTCATGCATTTTTCAAACAGATGGTTTCAGTTAACGTAAAGCTGTACTAATCATTATTTACAATGGATCAAATGACTGAAATCACTCACAGCGTTGAACCCCCAGATAATTATCATCCAATAGAGTGTTCTCACGAAACAAAAAGTAAACCATTGCTGCTTTAAATCAAGCCGCTATGGATACAATAAAAACAAGTAACTCTCTGTTTTGTCTCCATCCAAACAATACAGGGTATAGAGGCGGCAGCGGAAAGGAATCGTATACTTTCTGTTCAGACTCCGAAATAGGTCGCCCAAGATCATCCAAGATGATAATAACAGTAAAAAAGAATCACTTGTGTTCACCTCATCACATTAGGTCTAAAAGAAATGGACACCTGCTGCTGCCTATGGATGATTTCATACTCGTACAGAGTGAATGCTCAGCATGCAGACGAGAGCGTCTCATCATCGCTGATTGCTAATTGCGCATGTTTCTCAGTTCATCACTCCGGTGAGAGTCGGCGCGAACGCTCGGCCTCGGAAAACAGCCGCTGACGGAACAATCCCACCCCCAGAGGTCTGATGAAGATCACGCGATGCGAGCAAAATTACATTATTTTCTTCATTATTTCTGTCGACCAAGGTAAAAAAAAAAAACAACGTTGAACCTCGACTTTTAAAGCCGTCATTGTTGTGAAGACAAAATAACATTTTTGTGACGAATGGGGGAAAAAAAAAACCTCGACCGACGAAGATCGCTTAACTTAAGAGATCCAGAACCGCCACTAAATCACACAGCTATTATTCACATGTTTTGGTGTAGAGCCCCCCACTTACATGTTGTTTTAGCTTTAAAAAACAAAAACAAAACCCTCAAGGCCCGGAGAGGAAATGTGGACAGCGCTGCCAACTGTGAGAAGCTTCCCACTGAATAGTCTTACAGTGTGCGCTGCACTCTGCACTTCAGCCAAATGATATGCCTCTCGCTCCTTCTACCTCCTCTCCCAACTAGTGGGCTTTTTTTATTCTCTCCCTCCAAGTGTTTACTCTGGCTAGTTTTTTTTTTTTTTTTTTGCAGCACTATCTCTTCCATCCAAGTCCTCCAACTTACAAAAACCTCTCTTTTTACCACCGCACAAAGGCCGCTGTGTACTTCTTTGTGTCACGCTTGTTTCCCCCGTCTCGCTTGTGTTCTGGCAGTCTCGCAGCCCGCCCATGCTCTCCTCCTCCCAGACTGCAATAATGTGTCTAAGTGCAGCTCAGCACGGCGGAGAATGGGGACTCTTTACAATGCCGCCTGCCATGGATCACCCTTTAGCTCAGTGGTTCTCAAACTGTGGGGCGCGCTCCTCTAGTGGGGCGCGGAGGTATTACAGGTGGGGCTACTTTTATAATCCTTTATTAATCCCACAGTGGAGAAATTATTCTCTGCATCTACACGAGAACTTCACATAGTACAAAAGTACAAAGTACACGGACACGAAGCGTTGTTACGCCGTTAACAGGTTGTGCCGATCTCCGGGCGGTCGACTATTCTGCTGTTGCGTCTCTCAAAACAGATTTAAGGTCAGCATTGAGCATGAATTGAGAGAGGCCGTGTCAAATCTACAACCCTGTTTTAAAAAGATTTGTAGAGGAAAGCAGGCTCATTGCAGCCACTAATACTGATACAACATGATGGCTCACACATATCTGCACTCATTTTGTTTTGTTTTGCACAGGTTATTGTTATTATCTTAAAAAGATATTCAGTGCAAAACGGGTTAATTGCAGCCACAATAGGCAATTCTTTAGTGGTGGGGCATTAACATTTTTCTTCCTCCAAAGTGGGGCGTGACAAGAAAAGTTTGAGAACCACTGCTTTAGCTGGTTACAGGTGGAGGAGGAGGCATGGAGCTCCGAAGCTCCGGCTGCCCGCTGGGCCTCCAAAACAACTTCAACTTCAATTTCACACGGAGCGATGGAAACCTGCGTGCCCGGCATGTTTCTAACATACACACACACACACACACACACACACATACACACACACAACGTGTTTGATGTGGGTGCCACAAACGGAAAAAAGCAGAAAAAAGTTGAGCTCCAGAAGAAAAAAAAAAGCAGGCTTTTGCCGCTATTCTTCGTAGCTTCGAGCTGCCACAGGAATAAATCGACTCAGGTTTAGCGTTGCATATTTGCACAATCTCTGGGTTCCAATAGTTAAGGCTAACAGATTAAGAAACAATCAGCACGGAGAGAACCCTCAAATGTGCACACATTCAACCGCAGATGAGCGGCGCTCGGAGCGGAGCGAGGCGGTCTCCAGTCTCGAGTACACTAGATCTCCAACGTTGACCCGTCAAATGATCACAGTGAAATGGAACACATGCGTAAAAAAAGGGTCATCAAGACTCCCCCCTGTTTCATGGGCCAGTCTGACAGCATCAACTCCAGCATTAGAGACGTTATCTGGCTCACATGCTAGATAAAGTCTCAGCTGAAAACCACTGTTTTTTTTTTTTGTGGTTTTTTTCATAACCACACAATAAAATCACTGTTCAGTTCCTGTCGCTCAGCATTTTCCTTCACACCTCGCACCAGTTCAGTACTATTTAACACAACGTATTTGCACCACCAGTTAAAAAAGCCACAAACGCCTTAAAGAAGTCGGGTGGTTTTTCTTTTCTTTTTTTTTACTGCAAACCACATCCCCGGATCTGCACGCTATGCGTCCCTGCTTTCAGAGATCATTGCAGAAGGCCCTCTGGACCAGCAGAGGGCAGTTCAAACCACAGGAGTTTTCTCTCTCTCTTTCTCCTCTGCCTAGAAGGTTATGTACTGTATGTATGCAGTCACCATGAGACAGCAATGACACATCCATGTACACACCTCATGTTTGCACCAGAGGACAAGCCGAGCATGTGTGATTCACACTTTAATGACAGTTGGTTACAGCTTTGACCGCTTGCAAGAAAGAAGGGAAGAAAACCAGTGACCTTATCGTACTGTATGGCATGCAAAGACTCAGACACTGAATTTGACCTTGAAAGTTAATGCATTTTATTCCTTTGCATAGTATTACTATAGCTTCTGCAGGAGAAGATGTATAATTGCTCTTTCGGAATAGTTCACGGTTGTTACGGTGGTGGAGAAAGTACAGAGCTGATGGAAACCGTTCCGTAGTTTCGTCAAAGAGATGCCGGAGATAATATGAACTGGCACTACAAGGTGATCATAGATCAATACAACTCCCAACTAGAAGGGAATAGATTAAGCAAGAACTATTCAGTCACGCCGCTGTCTTCCTTATTTATTTATTACTGGAAACATGGCAAGGTCTCTGTCAAACTTGCAGCAGTTGGTGGCTAGATCTTTTGTGGATTGGAGCCTCGCCTTCAAAATAAAAGCAGAGTTTTAATGACAACTGTTTAGTTACGGTGTAGCTGCCAGTGCAATATGGAGTCTACAGTTTTTTCAACACACATACCCTCCAAACTTACTTTTAAGTTCTAAATTAAAAGTCAGAAGATGAAAACATTGTGTTTCTGACAATAAAGTATCAACCCAACGTAAACCTATTTTATTGTGAAAACCCCACACAGGACAATAACACATTTTTGCTAGCTTCATCCTGCCAAAGAAGAGCGACCACGAGACCAATCAAGAACAGTCACCCCCAATGACACCACAGCTCAAGTTGTCTGGACATTGTTCTCTTTTAAATCCCCTAATTTCGTTTCGGTCTCCCTCGCGACTGAAACTAAATGTACTTCCTGTAGTCTGAAACTGTCCTCGAGAGCAACCCAACGCAAAGAGGGTTTATAACAGACTCCTCCCACCGAGTTGTCCTGGGAAACACTAACAACTGTAAGAAAGTGCACGCGAGCCTCCTGCTTCTGGACGGGGACACTTCGGAGGGAGACCCGCACCGCCGCCCATCCATTTATACCCACACTGCAAACTTTTTTTTTGTTTTTTTTAAAGGATAAATTGGGCCCAGCTCCAAACAGCGCGAGTCCGTCCATCAGGAGGAAGACTATGCGTTGTTCTTCTTCTTCGTCTTCTTCTCACTGAGCTCGAGGTAAGAGGAGTCGCTGACTAAGTAGCCCGTCTCTCACCGTTAGGGCTGATACGAAGAGACAATGTAGCGCTACTTTGTATCTTTCCTTCGCGAAGGAGTTTAATGGCTGCTGGACGCTGGGAGTGCGGGGTTGACTTGTTGCTTGGTAGCCATGACATCCTCACCCGGAGGGGTTCAGTGTGGAGACTCACGTTTCTGTGAACTCTGCAGCGAGGACGAACCCGGTTTGTCCCACAGAACATGTAAAATGATACCAATGACACACAAAAGCGGCGAAAGTACAATGTGTGACACGTCATATTTAAACTACAGCAGTTACACGTGAAGAAAGCTAACGTTACTACCAAAGACGTTAAGAAATATATTTAAGATACATATATACAACTTATGATGAACTACGATATGGAAAAAAAGAGAGAAAATAAACGAATTGAAGGACTATATGTTGATATTTCTCTATAGGACATGATTGGAAAAGTCACACGTGCCGTTGAGTCACTTTGTATGGCGATGAAGTCGAGCTGGAAACGTAAAAAAAAAACAACGGAAATTAGGCTTACTTCTAATTGGGTTTGCATGAAGCAGTGACCAAATGACATGGCATCCCTTCTGTGTATAACTTTAAACAAATTTTAAATGCCGTCGAGCACAATGAGGTCATCATAAACATGTCACTGTGTGACAGCACAGACGCACACCTCACGTGGGACTATTTTTACTCCTCCAGGAAGTTGAGTTGCAGGAGGCGCGCGCGCGCGCCCCCCCCCCCCCCCCCCCCCCCATGTGTAGGGTCTGCACCCATGTCAAGAAAAAAAAAAAAAAAAGTCCGTAGCCTACTAATTAATTTACACCCGTTTGACCTCAACCACTTAAAGGCACTCAAAAGGACCGAGGCCCGCAAAAACATGGCCGCCCCTCTGGTTCCCCCCCTCATGTTGGAACACACCCCCATAGGTGAAACGCACCTGGGCCTTGTTATGCCGCTTCAGCGAAGATGCGCTGGTTTCCTTTTTTAAAGTTGGAAACATAAAGTTCCAAAACAATCCAAATTGACACAAATCTGACAAGTGATTGTTCGCCATTACGCTGCCTTTTTATAGGCTGCGATAATTATCTCATGTTTTGAACTGAGGAGAACTCGCAGAATGGGGAAGAGCAGCCGGACGGATTTAAAGGATCTAGAACCTGTTTTATTTCCTCCCAACTCACAAAAAATGGATCTTTACTTTCTGCCCGACAGTTGTTGGTTCCTCCCCCAGCTCGGCCCACGTCGTCACTGGTTTTGACCCCTCACATTTTTTTGAGTATCTGTTCCTCTTGCTGCCGCTGCCCAGGCTTTTTACAGTCAGCGTTGACACATTTTATCGGCAGTCAAGTCACCTGCCTTGCTCGTGTCTCCGTGTGGAGGCTCTCCACAGTGGGACTGACCTGTAAAATCTTGAGATTCTGCCTTTTTTGAAATGTCAGCCATGTCGTCGCCGTCCTCGTATATAAGAAAACGCTCTCCCCAGAAGGTGTGTCCGATTTACAGGATCACTTCAACACTTTTCAGGATATTTTTTTTCCAATAGTACAATGATTCAAACGGACGTGTGGAGTTTGTTTTTTTCCACTTTTAAATGCTAAATATCAAGTTATAGCGACTGCTTCTGTCTTTTTTTTAAATCAATCCATATAGTCTTCAATGTCTTGAACATCAGGGCCACCGTGTTGTCGCAGTAGGTGTTTTGAATAAGTGGAAATGGAAGACCGTAATGACAATGATATGAAAAGAAATACAAAAGGAAGAATGTAAATTCCCAAATGAGATATTAACACATTCTACTGATTACAAGCAGCAGCAGACGAGGCTACAGTTGAGTTTTCATTTTCCCTCACAAGGCTATCAGCGGAGGACTCAACAACGGTTCCACTAAAAAAAACTAAACCCGTATTTGTGTAACCTCTTATGTGTCGCTTGCATCAAACTTCAGGCCCAGTTCTGATGGCCGCCCCCCCAGTCAGGAATAAATATTCAGCTCTGGCACAAGAGACACATGAAAGAGGAGTTGGCCTTCCCATTGAGAGCGCCGTAAATTACTAGGAGGATTCTGCCAGCCAATTTCTCATCCTCACAAACCCCCTAATTTAATGATTATGGAGGATATGCACGGTGTCAGCCTTGTAATTACACCATATTTACTATAGAATGGAAGCATTAGAGGAAGTCTTACAGGTACCCCGCGACGCGGGATGGGTTTTTGTATGCCTGGGAGGGCGACCGCTGAATTCCCCACTGATATCCGCACTGAGGCCTTGACTTTGTGTCAAGGCTGGGATCGCTGGGATCCTCTCAGCACGCCGAACATCAGCCGCACTCCTCCTTATCAGGCAACGTTGTTGTTAATTGTTACTGTGCCTGTGGCGGTTTCCGCATCTTTCTACGAACACAAACATTGGTCAACTTTGCCAGCCAGAAGTTTGTTTTGAAAGAAAGTGTGTGTGTGTGTGTGTGTGTGTGTGTGTGTGTGTGTGTGTGTGTGTGTGTGTGTGTCTCCCGTATGAAAATGTGCTGCAGGGGAGGCAGGATGGGGGTTTACAAAAGAATATCCTGTTACCAAATGTACGGCAGTGTGGTTAACATGTGCATTCTGGTTGATCAGATTGGATCTTACAATGGACTTGTATTAATGACCGTGTGAATGCTAGAAATCGCCACACGGACAGAAATAAACCCGACGTGTGCCGATTCCACCAGGAAGCAAAAACGAAAAACAGACGGAAGACTTGGAGATACAGTGATGCAGATAGAAATGTGCCAAAAAAAAACTGGATTGTCAGGATGCATGGCGTCGGTATTTACCGTTTGGTTCAAAGCTATCTGGAAGAAAGTCTTCTCCTGTGCACAAACGGCAGTCAGACGTCAGTACGTATACAGGAGGTGTTTCCTACCTGTGACTGGAATCCGTCGTGGGCTGAAGGTTGATCCGTGTTGGAAGACCAACGCCAAACACCGAGACTCCTCTCCGCTGCTGCTTTAGGGCATTTAATGCCTTTATTGATAGTGATAAGTGAAGAGATGACAGGAGCACAACCAAAGAGAAAATAAGTTGGCTGTAGTGGTTAAAAGTACCGAGGTACATTAACTTTAACAGGTACTCTTCTAAAGTACACTTGTAAGGCACTTGTACTTAACTTGAATGTTTTCATTTTATACTTCTACTTTCTTTACTACTACTAAATGGTGTCTTTCTCACTCTGCCAGATTCATGCATGGCAGCTATCGTCACTAGTTACTTTTGCAGATTTAAGATTGTTCATTCAAAAATATATGATGACAGAACACCCACTTTAAAATCAGCTCGACCAGCTGCGACGTTAAGCTGTGAGCACTTTCACTTTTGATACTTAAAAAGTATCTTATGCTGCTGCGGTATTTAAGACCTCGACTAATGATTATTTATGGTAATCTGCACATTATCATCTCAATTAAATAATAGCTGAAAAGTCTGCAAAACATTAGAAAACAGCAACAGGTGCTCTGGTGCCATTTTCAGGGGAAAAAAAAACAACATAAATATATGAAACTCATTAGCAAGATGTAACCGATCTGAGAGTTTCCCTATAATTATATAGTTGTGGTTGAGTGGCTGTTTCATGAATTTTATCCATTTAAAAACAAAAACATTGCCGTCATTCACGAAACCCCTCCCTGTGTTTTTTCTCCTAGCTCTCACAGCGGCTTATTTTTGTGTATAATTTACTTATAAAGAAATGGGAAAGGACAACAACAACAATCCGTTAATGTGTAAAACGCAGATGCAGGATAGCTGCCGTCCCACCAGTGCAAGGTTGCAGCAGACACCTGACCCGCGGCCCGCCGGCTCCGCCTCCCTCTGACATCAGCACTTTGATCTGCCTACTGTCTGTGTTCGCACAAAGCCATATTTAGCTCAGTGTAATCAGCGCGGTCGAGAGCTCGCATGTCCGCTGCTCAGGGATGCCTGCCTAGTATAAACACACCTGCTCTCCCCGGTGGACTTCCCAAGGACTTTAATGTGCACCTGAAGGAGTCAGCTGGCAGCCGTCGTCATCAGACAAGACCGAGGGTAAGGTTTCCTGTTGATTCCTTCGTGTGACGAAAAAAAGTTGCTCTTTAGTGTGAGAACAGCTCAGCAGGCAGATCTTATGTTGTAGATGGTCAGCTTTAGAGCACGATAGAGTAGGAAGTGACACATTGATATAATCCCCAGGGCAAAGTTTGACTGCGATTTCCCCACAGCGCCCAGAAAACGTCTGCCTCGGGATAATCAAGCTTAATGGTCTTGATAACAACAATGTGTGACTAACGTTAAATTCTGTTGGGATTGGGCCTCTGCTTATGGGAAATTACATGTTTTATTTCTTCAAAAAGGTTTTCTAAAGCTATGAATTCCTCACTGCTTGTAATGTTATTATGACATACCTGATGTATTTCTGTAAGGATGGACTGTGGAGGATTCACTGAAGTTCAAATAATGTCAAAAACAGAAATGTTGTTTTTCATTCAGTTTTGTTTACGTCTTAGCTTAATTTCTGGTCACATGGGGCATTCAAAGGCCATGATTGGTCGCATGTAAATATCCAGTCAAATTTTGTTAATGTCAAATGACAAGTAAACAAATGTACACGTGTAGTCACTGGAGTGCCCCTTTAAAAAAAATCCATGAAGCATCTGTCTTTAGTGCTTAATTACTATTCTACATTTTTGTGGTTTTATGCAATACTTAAGTTGATGTTATTGAACAATAAGTTAGAAGTCTATCCTTTTTTATTAGTTTCCTGTTTGAGAAACCGTGCTTGTGGGGAACCAGAGGGGGAAGTGAGCGACTCTTCAGTTCCCAAAACCACTGTAGCGCGTTTTTAGTTTCACACTTCTCTGCCTGTTTCCAAAGAACAAGAGCGTGGGTTGAAATGTGTCATCTGGTTGGTGTGTAACACGTCGGAAAGACCCTCGGAGAGAGGTCACCAGTGTATTGCAGGGGTAAAAAGTCACACACACACACACACACACACACACACACACACACACACACACACACACACACACACATATTTGTGGGCAATTTAGAGTTTGTGACTGACCAAACTTGGAGCTGAGAGTCGAGCCCAGGACCTTCTTGCAGTGAGAAAATAGCACTAACCAAAATGCCATTTATGAGGCAAAAGCTTTGGGGTCGTACATGCTGTAATGGGACATGTTGACTGGTTTGGTAATTGAAATGATGTATCAACCATTACTGCAGTGGGGGTGACGTTAATCTCCTCAGGTCCACTGCGAGTCTGAGGTTTGCTTTGCTCAGGATCCTCCAGGTTTAAACCTCTTACCTCTCCAACGAGACCATCATCCACTTTCCTTTTCTCTCCCTGTCTGTGTGTTTTTCTTTGCCCCCCCGCCCCCCGTTTCGTCTTCTTTTCAACATCAGTTTGCTTCTCCTCTCACCACAGTTGAAACGAGTAAGCTCAGTAAGTTACCAGTGAAATGTCCTATTGATCATTTTTGAGAGGTTTTGCACCAATGTCTGCTCCCGTAAACAAGTTGAATTCCTCATCGCTCACCCAGCTATCGCCCGTCAGGATCCGGTGAGAAATTGGACTGCCAAGTGCAGCCGAATTCAAGTAACAGAAAATTGCCCTGTTGATTGTGTAATGTGTTGAACATTTACCTAACGTGCAAAGGTGAACCGCATAAATCCTTCTGCAGGTTTCCGCTCCTTTTTATTGAATTTATCACAAAAACATTTCGTCAGACGTGCCTGTAAACGTTAGCCCAAGTCTGTCCTTCACGTTAAGACATTTTTTGAAAATCAGTTTATTTGCCTTCTTGCCAAGAGTTCGACAAGAAGATTGACACGACTCGCGCATTTATACGCTAAGTATGAAGCTAGCTTTGGTCAGCTTTGGATAGAGACAGTCTTTATGCTAAGCTAAACTAAGCTAGCTGGCGGGTAGCTTCAAACCTACCGTTCGGACGTGACGGAGGTATTGGCCTTTTTTTTTTTTAAAGATGTGTACAGAGCGCCTGATCGCTGTGGAAACCAAGGGGGGGGTCAGCATCAAACCCTTGGGAGGAGCGCTGTTCAAGGCCCGGGCCCTGATTACAGGCCGGCCCCCGGTGCGCCTCACAATAAGATAATGCTATCTGGGCCCACAGGTATTTGGTTTCAGTGGAGAGGGTAATAACTGTCACCAAACACTGAGGAGACCTTTCATCCCCCGGCCTCGCGTTGTCGGCCAGCGCTTGTGTGCAGTCCCCCCCCCCCCCCCCCCCCCCCCCCCCCCCCCCCCACCGCACAGAGGCTGCTTTTGTGTGGCGGGCTGAGGTCACGTCACCACGACGGCCCTCGTATCTGTCCGCGGGGGGACAATGGCGAGGTTTGATTAAATCAAACAGCCGTGACTATCTAAACGGCGGTCAACATCGTGCGTCCGAGCTACCGCGGCGCGCTCGTCGAGGAAGGTGACGCGTAGGCCTGACTTATTTAGCCGTGCCCCAGAAGAGCAAGGGGGCTGATAGTGAACCGTAAAAAAGAAAAAGAAACGCACATGGGGTTCAGCACAGAGGCGGACGCACTTTTGCTCTCTCCGGTGGTTTCGTGACACGGGGGGGGAAGGCACGAGGGGTTAAACAAACGTCCGAGTTAAACATCAAACCCAACTGAGCCACACGGAGCCTTAATCCTCCCTCAGTGGGCCACGTTTGAAGGCTTTGATTACGAGCGGTTGACAAAGGAATGTACCGGTGAATTCTTCATTAATTTGAGTGACGCGGTCGTCAAGAGTTTTAGAAAGTCCTGGCGTTGCGAGTCAAGGTGTGCGAGGAGACTGTTACTCGGACAGAAACAACAAGCCTGTCTAGTTTCATTCAGTCTTTCAGCGAAAAAAATAAATGCATTTAAAATACGATTCGCTCCAGCACTTCCAGAGCTGATACAAAGTGTCCGACCTGGAAACAAGACGGGTTGATAATAAGAGCACAAAGGGAAGTTAAGAGGGGTTAAGAAGGAACTCTCCCCAGGCTTAAATCAGCCCGGAAGCTCTACCTGGCACTCTTCATCTGCCATTTGGTGGAGGCTTTTATATCCAAAGCTCCTTACTGCACCTTACAAGCAAGATGCCCATGTGGGTCCTTGAACCCCTAAACCTGTGTGTTGTTGCTCACAATGTTTTTTTTTTTTTATGTTTGTCATATGCGTGCATCTGTGGGAAAAAATAGACAAAACCGGCATAAAGGAGAAGGTATCCAGGCCAGGTTGTCCTTGTTTGGTTGAGACTCGAGGAGATGTTAATGATGAACCAGCAATAAGAACTTTGGCAGTTTAATGCTAATCAGTGAAAAGAAACATAAAAACAAAAACGGCGGCCTTAAAGGAGAATAGCCGGTCCACCTTTAAAGGTCACAAAATGGAACTTCAGAGCGAACCCCCTTCCCTTTTTTTTTAAAGCGAGTCACAAGAACCTGGCTCGTCGTGTCTTGAGGAGTTTTGGCATTTATTCACTTTTTTTTTTTTTTTTTTTTTTTATATATATTAATGCCGTCTTCGTGCTTTGGATCTAGTCGCAGCTGGGCGGCTCGTTAGGTTAACGAGGGTCTGCTGTCGATCAGAAAAAGAAATAATAAAAAAAAATCTAAATTAGCATCCCTAATCTGCATTGACGTTCTTCAAGTTAATTAATGGCCAATGGGAGGTTTTTGACCCCGAAAGACTGCAACATGAAGCTTTGAGGCGATACAATGTGGATGTAAATGTGTTATGTGCGTTGAGTTCAACGATCGACGTGACCCGTTTGATTTTAAGTAGCTGCACAATCTGAGCTACTGGCTTCCATTTCCTGCTTCTTCTTTCTTTTCTTTTTGACAGATATTAAGATTTAATACTAGGGGCTGATCTGTACATTCACAATATATGCATGGCTCAATGCCAGTTGTTGAAATGTATTATTATTATTTTGTATCTAAAATTGTTTGATTTTCACTTCTTGGGTTGAAGGTGCATAATATTAACAACATTTCAAATTTCAAGGCAAGTGAAACAAGTACAATGAGACGCCTTGCTGAACATGTCCTTTATGAACTTAATATCCCATCATTGATTGCATTTTGTTGATTAGATTAGTCAGCCATGCGCCGCAGGTGTGATAATGACCCCATAAATGACTCGAAGCTGCAGATGGGCACGTAGATGGGTGGAGTTGGGTTAGCACCTTTTTAGGATCACGCACAAAACCACGTGGCTTTTACTTCCTGGAGGTGTTTTCAAACACCTAATGGTCTCCTGGCAACCGAAGAACCCCTTGACCTGCGCCTCGCACGTGCGTTTGTTTGAGTGGACGAAAGAGACGTGGCCTTTTGGACTTTGGAGAACTGGGAGGTTCAGAGCGGAAAGCCTCCGAGGGAGCGGCGCTGACAAGAAGAAGATTGTGTTGACGCCGTCACGGGCCTCCAGTCACCTCTGACCTCTCCACTGTTTACCGTTCTTGCCGCCAGTGCTTTGCTCGCTTGCATGTTCTAATGTCATCCCACCCATAGAAGAGTCTCTTTGATCTGGAGGATTTAGAACAAGTTCAAGAAGATTACATGTCTTTACAGGATGATGCCAAAGAGAAGGGGAGCAAAACAAACTGTGTGTGTGTGTTTTAGTTCAATGGAACAGTTAATCGTTTGCTGTAATTTCAATTTCTAAAGGTGAAAATCTCCCGCGTAAAGGTTCCTCAGGGACATTTTGACCTATAGTAGTGCATTTATTTTGTCTGTTCATCTGTTTGTTTAGTGTGTTTTATATAATACACATTTCCACCAATGGACCAGCCTTGGTGACACACCGAGATGTGCAACAATGCACCAGCAAAGACGGGAAAGAAGAGGGACAGCAAGCCAGTTCTGAATGTAGACAATGCTGTCTTTTTTTTTAAATACAAAAGGAGAAGAAATCGGCTTTTGCAAAGGTTTTATGAGGAATGCCATTCATTTTTAGACCTCAAGGATACACATGATGTAAAGACAACTTTAGCTTGTGTACGAGACAACTCCACAGGGCGCCTTTTTAAAGTTTTTGCCAGAATACAATCGGGTCCGTCATCAAGACGGCTCATCCCAATAACTGGACTCGGCGAAGCTGCTCCCGTGCCTTTTTTTTTTTTTTATATTGGACCCAAAGCGGCATTTACTTGACTGTGACATTGACATCGGATGCACCTTCCATCCAGGGAGGATTATTGAATCGTGCGCGCTGGCAAGCCGGTGTCGTCCCACTGAGAACGAGCATCCCGCTCCCCAAGAGACGGACCTCCTTGTCAGCGACGGGGGAGGGGGGGAACACACAGTGGTGGTCTGCCCCGACGCGTGCACTTTGTGTCGGGTAAATTGTCAGCCGTTGATTGTGAAGGGCGTAGTCCGATTAATGAGTTGTGAAGCTAATCCCGTTCATCCCCCCCCCCCCTCCATTCAAGCTGCAGTCGCATGGCTGTTACGGCTTATTTTGATAGCCGGGGCACCCCGTGGAAAAGCCATAACGAGGGCCATTCACAAGCCCGCCTCGGAGCATCGCCGCTCCCATCCCAGCATCGATGGGCTTTTGTCTCTTGATTTATCGGTTCACTTGTGGCGGCCGTGCACTTGAGCGCGGCCGCCTCTCTTGTGGCCATCCTGCCGTTAAAAAAGAAGACAATTCGGTTTCAAAGGCAGTTTTGGCCATAATGGAGCCGGTGAAGGAGCTGGGCTGAAGGCTGGCTTCCCCCCGGTGTTTTTAGGTGGAGTTAATGGATTGTGTAATCTCTATAAGCAGGTGTCGGATGGCCGTAGGGTGAGTTTAGGGAGATGTCATTTCTCAAGGTTCTTCTGTTACTAGAGAAGGAAAAACATAGTTTTGGTTTGGACGCGTGTTCTTTTGCTGAATTAGACGGCCGGCGCGCAGGTTTTTTATTTTCCCATCTCGTTTGAAGAAAACAGATTGCAGAATATCTGTTTGATGGTGTGATTTGGTGCAGACTTTGAGTCAATTATTGTCTGAGGATAATACAAATGCTTGTTTACTTTCATTAAAGCTGAACTACAGTACAATTGTAGGATTATGTGGTTTAAAAAACGGGTAGAAAGTTTGGTTTCCAATGTCTTCTCCAGTTTTACCATTGCGCCAATGCCTTACCTGACATGTTCACTGTAACTTCATCCACGAGTCCAGGTATTATCCACATGCAGCACCAAAATACCTAGCTGCAGGAAATTGCTTGGAGCGAATGTTCCTCTGAGGAAATACTGCAGCGTTTTTGTGACCAAGAAATCTGTGTCATTTCTGTACTTTCCAGGAGTTGCAGTTGGAAATGACTTCTATTTCAGAAAGCCCCCGGCATGTTCTTTCTGAATGACGACCCAAGAGTTTGACCAGATTACACCCAACAAACTGTACGACTGTGCGGGTCAACCGCAGAAAACGGACTCGAGGCAACCTGGTGAACGGATCTCAATCGCTGCACCGAGGGATATTTTGATATTTCTTGTTATCATTGTATCAAGTGCCTCATCCTGTGTAGTGATAACCACAAGAGAAGTAACACCCTCCATGCAGCTTGTAGCTATTTTATTTTGTTTAATTGTTTCAAAGTTGGTGGAGAGTTGAAGCAAACAAGCTCAGACGAGTCAAAAACGCGCTGGAATTTTGTAGAGAACCTCTTATTTCACTAAATATTAGAGAAACATTTTTATTTTATTTTTATATATAAAGTATTAAGTGGAATTGTCCACTCGGCGTTAGTATAACAACACAATGGGACCTTTCCAACCATACGTTAGCTTGATTACACGGCGCCTCAGCTGGCGGGGACACGTTTGCTTCTTTTACACCGGCTAACTAGCTTAGCTTGACAGCCGCACTAAAGAGGAAGTTTCAGATGGATGTGGTAATGTCGCTCACGGGCCCCCTCCATGAATCCAAAGCAAGCAGTGGAGCAATGTCCACCCTGTGATGAGGCGGCATAGTGAATCAGCTTCCTTTTGTGTGTGTATTTTTTTTATTATTATTATTGTGCAATAGATGAAACTGTGAATGTAATCGGTTCTGATAGATGCGACAACAATAAAGAAGCGTCCGCTGCGCTGGCAGACTGAGCTGTTGTGTTCAGCTGCCAGGTGTGACTGTGCAGAGACCGCAAAGCTGCGCTCGGCTGAACGAGGTCACGGATAGAACCGCCCCCCACTGGATCAATAGAAGTTATCAACTCTGTGACTTTAGCAACACACCTACTTCCCGGCAAATGGGTTCCCATTGTGCAATAAGAGGTTAGGCCGCCCGGCCCGGCGGTCAATATGGTGTCACATCAAATAAAAATGTCAGCCGAGGCCCCCCCCCCTCGAGTAAGCCCTGTGGAGTAGTAATAAAAGAAAAAGAGAGCGTGCCGGCAATGTCCAAAAATATGCAAATATAAAAGAGCCGGTGAGCCCGATGGGGACATAATGTGAGAGTCTTATCAGGCAAAGTCATGCATGTGGTGAATAAGCTAGGCCCATTGCACTTAAGGCAAGAGGATTAGACTCCAGAGTATTATTAGAGCTGCTGATTATCCCCTTACCTGATGCGCCTAATGCCAGCCCGAGCCTGTTTATTTAGCAGAAAAGAAGAAGAAAAAAACCTTTTGGATTGGGTGGCGGAGGAAAGTGGATTGGCCTCGCCGCTCCGTCGAGTTTTCGACTCTTTCTGGGTTTTCCTTTCCGCTGAACTCATTAGGTCCTGGCCTTTTGTCAGCGCCGCTCTCCCCCCTCCCGCCCGCCGCGGGGTTCATGTGATTAATGCACTGACCACTGAGGCCGGCAGAAAGGACTTGTTTTAGTGCCAGGGAACGGCAGAGCAGACAAAAGAAAATTGTTTCTCCCAATAACCGAGCGAGGAGAACGCGGTTTCTTTTGGGAAAGCCGACCGGTCCCCTTGACCCGTTGGTGAATGCAAGCAGGCCGACGTCTCTTAAAGAAAGTTCAACAACCTAAAAGAAAAGGTTTCCAAACCGTTTGTTCTCAAGCAGATAGATAGATAGATAGATGTAATATGTTGGTTTTCTGTTTTGGGATGCAATTACACACCCACTGCTTCTGACCCTGCGCCCAGGAAACGGCTTTGAGGCCTGGCATTCAAGGCACGGAATCAAACGTGAACGTGAGCCGGTAAATCTTCCCGGCATGAACCCATGTAGAAGAGGCAAAAGAAGATATATATTTTTTTTTTGTCCCCCGAACTTCCCCTTTTATTTTTATTTTTGTTTAGTTTGCTTGAGGAGGCAGGAGCGCACAAACAAAATGTCATCATTTGCCGCAGCCTGTCTTTGAATAAACAAGCACAAATAGAGACTTGGCAGTTTGGGTTGGATGATGATGAGTGTGTGTGTGTGTGTGTGTGTGTTTGTTCCCACACGTGTGGGATTCAGTGTGTGTCCTTTCAGTACTCATGCACTATTAACTTCCCGCTGAGTGTTGGCAGGACTGCCAGGGTCGAGCTTAACTGTCACCTTGTCGGCAACAATGTTCTGACGCCGCTGGAGCTGATACACATGAAGTTTGTGGGAAGGGGAACCCCCCCCCCACCCCCACCCCCCCCCCAAAAAAAAACTAAAACAACAACTATAAAACCCTGGGGTCGAGGCAATTTGTTTGCAGGATTTTTATTCCAGCTAAACACAATACTGGCTCACATTTTTCACATTTCCCGGAGCTAAAAGGAGAGAGAGAGCGTATTGGCCAGAAACGGACTCCAAATGAAATGTTGCTCCACGCCTGCTGCTATGTGAGCATCGCACACTTATCAGCCCTATTACGTGTTCACATGGTAACGTTGTTGACGGCTTGTTGCCATTTCCCCCGACGCGTCGCCTTGTTTGTGTGTATTTAACACACCGCAAAGCTATAACCTCTGATGTGTTCTTGTCTTTTCAGAGCCCAGGGACATGAAACTCAATCCACAGCAAGCTCCACTCTATGTAAGTATCTCACTGAGAGGCACCCGTTGCAATCTTTCTTGGCCGATTTCCGTCGGCCCGCTGATTCAGATTCTCTTAAGTTCTCTAAATGACACCAAGGCTCCAGATTTACTTTTAATTTGTAAAAATAATTTCAGTCGTCCTGAAATCGGTGTGAAAAAATCGGAAAGATTCGTTTTTGCTTTGTTATTGTCGTCGATAGTGGTTGTTTGCATAAAATACACAATTCAAATGTTTAGGAATTAGCTATGAGCAGCTTATAAATATACAAAGATTTTTTTTCTTAGATTTTAATAAAAAAAAAAATTTGCTTTGATAAGAAAAACTATCTTGGTATTAATAGTTGTAATTATATTTTATAAGCTGCATTAAGCTAGTGTTAGGAACCTACACATGTTGTAATTCCCTCTCTAATATCGATTTTAATATTGAATGAATCGCACAATATATAAAGTTAATAAGTTAGTTGCTCTAAATCTTTTAAGGTTTTTCCTCCACGGCTTCTTTTGGGCTTTGCGAGCTTCATGTCCTCTTCACTCGTACTGAAGAACTTGGAAATCCAAGACGGAAATATGAGACTGACCTGGTTTTCGATCGGCTGCCGATGGATCGGTTCATCTCTATTATTCACACTAGAACTGACTCAGAAGCTATTGCTCCAGTCCACTTTTGTCTCAGTCCGCCCACACAGCTGTTTCCACACAGCTCCACCAGACCTCTTCTCAGGACTGGGCTGTAGGTGGGCTCCTCGCAGTTTGTTTATTTCACCCCTTGGGGCGGTACAATTTGCACCTTTTATCATGCTTTTATTAGTGCTTTTAATACGGAGTGAGATGCTCTCATGTAATTCCTAGAAATAGCTCTAATTAGCTAGAATGACAATAAGTGCGTGGGTGTGCAGGGCCAGATAACACAGAACACGGCATGCAAATCAAGTGGCTGTTTAACATTTGCTAACTGGCAAACGTTTCTAACACGTGTCACATGATGGTGACACGTGACACAGTAGAGGCCTAGTGGCTTCTACTGTGTCACGTGTCATCATCTTTTACATGTTATCAGTGAAATTAAAAAATGGAAACCACTTGGTGGACTGTTGACATGACAGAAATAGAACAGGATGATGTATTAGGAAGTGACTTAAAACAAGACTGCTGAGTATGGCTGTTCCAGGTCTATATTTTTTTCCAACTCTCAAAGTGTCAGTGTGTTGCTCCACCCATTCATGCCATTTGTCTTACCCACCAAACGCATAAGAACAACTACATTGTCAAAGCTACGCCAGCTTTTGTCGTTTTTGGATTAAATAGCAACCCCTCACGGTTCTGGCCCTCTTAAATAATGACTCTGAAAAGGACAAATTGAGGCCTTGTTTACGTGGACACGTGCCTTTTGTCCACATCAATAGGTGAGCAGGCAATTACAGCAAAGAGTTTGGCGCCAAAGGGGACGTGTGACCTCTTGATTGCTGGATATTCTTGTTAATTGCGAGTTTAAATGTTCTGACTACGTGGACTGCTTTGTGGCTCCTCTTCCTGGTTGTCATCACAGCGAGCAGTCGCTCATGATCCCCTCTTCCCCTAAATTGTGAATAAAGCCCCAAGGTGCCTGATTTCTTATTCAGTTGGACAGAACAAGCTACTTTTTTTTTTTTTTCTTGGAATAAGCCAAGGCCTCGAGGAATTTCTTGTTTTCCTTGTAGCACCCAATAATGTAATAATGTCCTGAGAAAATGTAATCAAATTTGAGATTAACCTGATCCAAAATGTAACCCGATAATGTAATAAAATGTCCTTGCTCAGGGAACTAATTAAATAATAAACGTAATGCAAATGTTTAATGGCTAATTAAGTACTTTTTCTTTTTTCAAATTCAATTTCAAACCCTTTTTAATTGCAGAAATTCCATAAGATCAGACGAGGCGATAGAGGCACATTATCTAAACAGGAGTCAATGCTGACTTGGGATAAAAAAAAGAAAAAAAAAGAATCAACTGCGTCGCCTTCATCGCTCGCCAAAGTGTCAGCCACCTTCTGAAGCGTTCGCCATCTTCTGACGGCGTCTAAACTAAATAATAGTCGTGCCCACGAGACAATGCTCGCACGGACGAGTATCATCCACTCGTTGCACAGTGGCCAATCAGCATGGGTAATCTCATTTCCCCTTCATGAGGATTTAAGTTTAATGCATCTTTGCCTGATTAAAACGTACCACCTGCCATCTGTTGTAATTCTCAAATTCGGCACGAAGCCTGGAGGTACGTTTCTAAACATGAAATCATAGTCGCATGTTTGCGTTTCCTAAAGGCGAACATGACACCTACACGATTACAAATTTGACATACTTGCAGAGACAAACTTTTTTTATTTAAATTATCCGTCAAAGTAATGACCTCAGTTTAGACTAAACAAATACATTATCATTAAAACGTTATCAATCAGGACATTTTATTACATTATTGGTCAAGTTCTAACCTTATTGGATGAACTGTCCCATTGTCTAACCTTTTGGGGTTTTTATTACATTTTCCATCAGTTTGGTGCAAACTTCTGCAGAAAATTATAACCTCATAGGGTGCAACAGTCCTTTTTTTCTTAAAACGACTGTTTATAAGTAATTAACTCAGACTTACTGTTAAATGAAGTGTCCGTGGGCGTTGCAGTTAATCTGCGAATCGGGGGTCATACAAATGTTAACCCCCTGATTAATTGCCGGTGGGCGAAGTATTGCATTGTTGATGAGTGTAAATAATAATTGCATTCTCTAAAATGGGAACACAGCAGTGCAAAGTTCATTTTACCCTGTCAAGTTTATAGCTACGGTTAGCTTTGCTGCTTAAATGTCCGCCCACCTTGTGTGTGTGTGTGTGTGTGTGTGTGTGTGTGTGTGTGTGTGTGTGGGTGGAAGGCTCACAGGAAATGAGACAGCCAGAGATGTCGACAGGCTCGAGTGGCTCGCACACATTAACCACCCAGACCTTATCTGTGATTTACACCCAGGCCGTTCAGTGGAACCAGTCGGGCCTCATTAGACATCAGGACACTTATCACAGTGAGATAGCGCAGGGGTTAAGTAGTCGGCCTTTAATTGAAGCTCTTAAAAAAAAGAAGAAGAAAAGAAACACCATCCAGAACAACTGAAAACGTCCCAGTTTGTAAAGTTTCTCGATAGAAACAACTGCTAGAAAAGAGGTCAAGACCTCGGTGCTTGTTATTTTAATGAGGAAGTGATTGGCAAAGAAATGGAAGAGCAACGTGAGGAAGTAGAGGGTTAAATGATTTGTTGTGGAGGCTTTCTGCCGACACCAGTGAGCGAGTCCTCGCTGCCAGCAGACACGCCATTTACATTCTTTGGCTTTCGGAGGACAATGTTCTCCAGAGTGGCTAGATGAGCAGTACAGGGCGTCTAAACACTGGGACTGTGGTGCTGATGGGGAACCGGTGTCCTCTCTGCTGCCTGATGTCTGTGGCTGCAGTGGAAGGGTTCTCCAGACGTCGGCCGCCTTTTGTAAATCGGAGGACGCGTGTTGGTTTGTCACGCGTGAACAGGACCTTATTTAATGCGCGGCCGTGTCGTGAAACCTGCCGACGAGCTACTAAGATTTCCCTCAATTGTCTCCTAAAATAAACCACGCAGAAAGGTTGCGATATTTATTTTTGTCATTTTTCATCACGCCAGCTCTTTACGGAACATCAAATGTGTAGTGTTGTCCATTTATATATAGATATATATCTATATAGCTAGCCAGCTGTATTGCATGCACAGTGATCAATCTTAGGTGTGCCGTGGGACGTCTTCACAATTAGTTTGAGTCGTGAAGTGGAGCAGAACTTCAGCCAGGGGGATGAACATTCATTTAGACGGCTCAATACGTTCTTATACAAATGCATCATTCAAAGCAGCTTCGGTGACTCTGCTTTTACCTGGAGAGTGGAAACCAGTATACAGTTACAGGGTGTGTGTGTGTGTTGGGTTCAGAGCCTCCAGCTGTTCTTTTGATGTTGCTTAATAGTCGCGTGTTTCCCCAGCTGAAGCACCGTGATTAGCAGGTCAATACCCCAGCAGGTCACTTTGTTAAGTACCTACTACCAGCAGAGTGCACAGGCACTCGGTGCGGCTGAGAGACATCCATCACGTCACACGGCTTTAAAGGCGCTGGCTCGCTTCTCTGATTTAAAGCCGGTCACTCGGGAGAATTGTTTAGCCTTTTAAATTATTGTTATCGTGAGACTCATTTGTCAGTAGCTGCACTTTCCGTTTGTTGCGTGTGTGTGTGTTTTCTTTGTTCTGTGCAGCTGTGCTTCCCGTAGACTCCGGCAGATGTTTCACATCTCCGTTTCTCCACCTCCGACCCCAGCATTACCCCCCTGCCAACAAATTTGCTTCCAAAAGGACTGACATCTTATTCAGCTGATACTCCATTCCGACTCACTTTTCCATTCAAATACGGTTGAATTCGGCAAATTGATTGCAAGCAATCGTAGCTGAGGAGGCAGGCAGGCGGTAGGTAAGTGAACATGTATTATGTAGACGTGATTTCGTGACTTCTTCGGTTGGAAAACAACAAACAACAAACAAGACTAATTTTGACAAAATGAGATGTTGCGGCGGTGCCATCAAAAATCAATTTACCTGCTAATGCGCCAGATGCAGCAGGTTGATGAAGGGGATTCGCCACCGGCCTCGAGTGGTAGCGAAAACTAAACCCCCAAACCATTTCTCCTTTTCGCTTTTCTTTTATCCGTATAGCGAGAACGCTGGACTTTTCCATTTACATGTGGAGCGCAAACTCTCAAATCCACCGAGGTGCCGCTCCGCTCCCCAATTTCCGACCTGTGCCGGGGATAAAGGATGAGTTTTTAATGGAGAGAGTGTCATGCCTGCTGGCTTCCGCCCTTCCACAGCTCATTGATGCCAGTGCCCCCCCCGTGCTCTGCTTGTTAAAGCCGAGGCTCTCTGCATCCCTACTGCTGCAAGTCAATGTATTTAGTCCCAGCTCTCCAAAGGTCACTGCAGGCCGTTTCTCTTCCTGGGGCCTCTGGGCTACGTGGCTGCCTTTTTTAGACCCCCTACCCCCGTATGGAACAAGGCCCCGAGGCCACCTCTTCTTTGCATGTTTAACTCTCCTCGACACCGTTAGGCTGGGGGAGAGAGAAAGATTGCAACACTGGTCAGATTAAGTGGGATGAACTGTCCTATTGTCCCTCCTCGGTGTCAACAAGCTGCAGTGGAAAAACAGCTCGTTTTGAACAATATCCCTATTTTTTTATTTTTGGTTGCTTCTTCTCGTCTTCCTCCTCCTCAGTCAGTCCTCAGATGTCATCGGCCCCCAACAATCCAGCCACAACAAGCCAATTGTCCAATGTGACAATGGCTTGTTGTGGCAGACTGCATGCCGGACACATACTATTATCTAGTAGACACAGTCCAGCTGAGATAAGGTGTTGATTTTAGGTTGTGTTGTTGGACTCCCCGCAGTGGCTCTATACCTGACAGGGCTCTTGTTTACAAAGATTAAGGTGACAGATATACTCTGAATTCTTGCAGGCGACCATTGATTTTTACTGGCTGACATGAAAGCTATGGCAGACTTTTTTTCACGGTATCGCCGTTTTAAAAGGGATCCTAAATATGCGTTTGATGCCTGCATGCAGAGATCAAATGAATGTTAAAAGACTTTTTTTCCGTACGGCTGGTGTTGCTTGAATAAGAAAAGAATCCATTATTTTCGGAGCCGGGAATCAAACACAGACACACACACACACACACACACACACACAGTCCTGACAATCGTTCTACTATAATGCCTAAAGTTGGCGTTTTTGAAGGCTCGGAATCGGTTGATAAATGCATACTTTTGCAGGTTGGCCGGGTTATAAAAAAAAAAACTCCCCCTCATCTCTACTTGATGGGCTTTGAGCGTGAACATACTGTATCAGAATTGCCATATTTCAATAAGTCTGGTCTAATAAATAGCCTCCTAATTGTATTGTTTTGTTTGAAATATAACTGCAGGCACTTTCACAACAACATCATGTGAATCTAACTCATTTAATTGATCAAACACACTAATTACATCCATTTCCTCTGCTTTTCCCTGTGTTTGCGGCGTCGCCAAGGCAAAACCAAACAGTTGTCCAACCTCTATATATGTGGCTCCTTCTCGAGCCCCATGCAGGTCTGCGGTTTGGGCCTTTGCCCCCAAACTGGAGAGTGAACTCGTAGACTCAATAGCCGCTGCTGAGTTGCAAGTGAATACATCTTTTTTTTGTTTTTATACTCCCAGTGTGTAGTGGGCCCCTGGAAAAGAGCGTCGACCTTGATTTATGTGCCAAGGATGCACGAGGGTGCGAACGCTGGACGAGTTGATAAACAGCGCTAATACCGAGGCTGTTAATCATGTCGCCTCCTCCATTTGTAAAACGGCTTCGTCCTCCTCCTCCGCCTCCTTCCCCTCTGTAGTCTGAACCCGACAGCGCTCGCTCAGCGAGTCGGCAGAAAGTCAAGCTGCTCCTCCGTGTTGCGGCGCCGCCCCCCCTGTTTTGTTAATGATGTGAGGAGTAGCGCTTTAGATCAATAAATCATTACCATATTAACTTTTGAGGCTTTTGTGTAATTGTTGTAAACAAGTGTGCTGCCGAGGAAACTGGCAACGCCGCGGCCCTGTTAAGATTTAGAGATCTCCGGGATCATTAGCTTCTTTCAAATAGAGGTTGAACTATTGCACAATTGCAAATCAATAGATTAAAAGAAAGGAATTAAAATCAGTATTTTCCTCAATCATTTTTTTTTTTTAAACGATGAAATTCATGCAGACTTACTTAGACGGCGCTCTAAATATCTGTTGTTGTTTTTCTTGTTCCTTCTTTTCTCTTCCATCATCCTCCCGTCTCCCTCTCTCTCCCTCTGCAGGGCCGCTGTGTAATCACGGTTCAGCTCGCCGACGAAGAGCTGGCTGCTGCTGAGGAGGAGGAGGAGGAGAAGGAGGAGGAAGAGGAGGAGGGCGTTGATTACTTCCTGCTGTTTGCTGGCAGCACACAGAGGCACCTGACCAGCACCCTCAGGAGCAGTCATGACACCTTGCAGGCGCTGTGTCCCGGTAAGCCGCCCCCGCCCCACAATGCCTTGCGTCCCCGTTCCCCTCGGATTGGACTCGTGGAGGGAGGCAGCTCCACCTCCAGTATTTGTTGCGTGTTAAATCTGCTGTCTGTGTAAACCGATAGCATGGGACCTTGTTGCAGATACCCTTTTAGATTATGAAATAACAATAACAACACACCTCCTGTATGGGTCTCTGTAGCCATTATGTGCTGTAGCCCAAATGAACATGAAGGGGTGCTAGAGCACGCCAAAATGTTCCACAACTAAAATGATATTTAAGAAGGGGGATGGTATTATTCTCCCCTTACATCACACACAGCTAGAATTACTCCTGACTGCCCTATGCTTTCTGTGGAAGATAGTCGAGGTAATAAATGATTAATCATCCACCCCTGCTGTCCTGGTTTTTAAACTAATGCTGCGTGTTGGAGAGGGAGAAATCACCTCATTTGACTTTTCTGAAGCCTGGCTCATTCATCACTCCTCTCGGAGCACATTCCATTTACTCCACTTGCAGAATTGAACTTATTTAGCAGAGCTGAAGTCGGCGATCGCTTCCTGTGTGTGAGGCAGATGAGCAACGGCAGGCTGCACGGGAATGAAGGGTCAAAGGTCACCGTCCACAATGATGCGTTAATGGACATGGATGGAAGCAGAATGTTAAGAAATACAGAAAATATAAGCTCAATGGACAAACATGAAAGATAAGGTGGAACCTCTTGTTTTCCTTAAGTGTCGGCGTTCCAGAGAGGATAAAGATGGCGCAACACGTTGAACTGCATTATCTTGTTAAGAGCTCGGATGAATTGGAGCCATCTGAGGGGGGCAGGAGGAGGTGTTACTCTCTACCGTCAGATTAGCGCCGCTTCACTGCGCCCTCCATCAGCCCACACAGAGCTCCGAAGGACCCGTCCTGTGACCAAGCAGCAGCAGCAGCAGCAGCAGCAGGTCGTGGGATAGAATTCACAAGTGGCCTGGGAAAATGGCTGCAGACACACTGAATCGCTGCTTCGGCTCCTCTGAGCACGACATTTTAACCGTAATACCAACAATGACCAACAATGTTTGTCGCAACACATAATGTTGACACCAAGTAAACTAGAAAAATTCACTCACCCAGAGAGGTTGGAAGGAGATATCGCTTTCTAAAACATTACATTTAACATTAGTAGAGTAGGCTAGCACATTATTAACTAGCGCAAGCTCTTCTATGCTACGCTAGCTACTGGAGGAATACCGGATGTATACACATGCTTTTTAATGATTGTTAACGGGATAAAGAGAGACAGGAACAGTGCTTTTTCCCCTAATTTCATTGTCTTTTGTCTCGTTTGCCTGGCTATGTGGTGGTTCACTTTTAAACTGTGATCTGTAGGCTTTAGCTAATATATTTTATATTAATAACCTTTGACATTCTGGATATGTCTCTTTTAAAATCGTTTTTTTGTTTCCCCTCAAAAAATGTGATAATATTCATTCAGGGGGTGCAGTTAGTGACAGTGTGGGCTCTTTGAGTTAGAAAAAGTGGCGAAGTTGACGGAGTGGCAGCGGGAGGCGGGGCTAAACACAGGTTCAATTGTCCGTATTCGTAATCCGTTAAATCCAGAGGAGTCTAAACTGAAGCAGTTGTCACTTGCGGCCGGGTAAGAGTAGTCTAGTGAGGAGTCTGCAAATGTGGTGTAAAATAGCCAATCAAATATGTCCTCTCAAATTGTGAATCACTGCAGCCACGACAGATCATGGAGCATACAGTAATAAATGAGCACAACAAATAATAAGCTGATTGGTCCAGTAGAATGCAAAATTAGCTGTGGACAGAGAGATAGCTATGCACACACACACAGACACAGCTGAGCGCATAATCTCCTGGCAGCGATAAAGAAAGGAGGCGCTGTGTTGGATATATGGGTCTTAAATGGTGGTTCTAGATACCGAGGATGGATCAAGAGGTCAGCTCATGTTCATTTGTCTTAAGAGAGAAGAATGACAAGGAATCCTGCATCCTCTGCATATGACTTGGCATTTGGGGACAAAGTAAATTGATGCAGAAGACCATGTGCCGCGTAAATTAGGGATGTCAGCGCCGCATGTAAGGCATCAATCAGAGCCTTTATTCCCCGTTATTTGTGTTTTTGAAACCGTATGTCTACTAACTTTTTTTAATTCTTTCTGTGATGACAACTAAAAACTAATTTGCATGAATTTTAATTTAACTGATAACATGTTGTGTTGCTAATTTGTTGGTCGTTCGAGTTTGATTTGTGACTGCTGAATAGGTATTAGTGTGATGAATTGAAGCACATTTCACGAGGTAAATAATATTCAGATTTATTGGTAATAATTAGAGTATGAATATATGATTGAAGCGAGCGGTGCGACTGTATTGTAGCGGATTATTGTTAATGAGCGATTCTTAGACAATTTTGCGATGTCAAATGACAAAAACAGAAACATGCACTTTATTAATCCCCTTGGGGAAATTCTTCTCTGCATTTGACCCATCCCTGGATAGGGAGCAGTGGGCAGCCCTGTGGGGCGCCCGGGGAGCAGTTAAGGGTTAGGTGTCTTGCTCAGGGACACTTCGACATGTGAGCTATGGGGGGACTGGGGATCGAGCCGGCTACCTTGTGGTTGCGGGACGACCACTCATCCCCCTGCCTGATAAACCTGGCTGAAATAGATTTATGCAAACAAGTTTGATCTTTGGACCAAACGTCTTTCATTCATGAGACTTAGCAGCAGATGACTTGCATATAAATGGCGACAGGCACTTGGTGCTTAATGCAGAGTGTGAAAGGGTTCCTGTCGGGAAGGACATTAACATGAAATGAGTCGCCACCGTTTGATACAAGTAGCATGTACAACATAAAGCTAGTTAACTGTATCAAATCAACCAAATTATGGTATTTTTAAAAGTTAAATGTAATACTCCACCATCTTCCACTTAATATTGCATCAAAGAGCAGGCCTTTTTCACAGTGGACGTTTATCATTACTAATATGTAGGATGGCTCTGACAAAACATGTTCCATGGAGAAAAAAAAAAAAAAGGTTTATGTATCTGATTCTGATTTGATAAGTGAAAGGGTTTGTTGATTATTTTAATCCTGTAAGATTTCGCTCTGCTAGCATGGTAGCTATGATACTAGCTAGTAACACATACAATGGTTAGTTTCTTTTTTTGCTTCCTAATATGGTTGTTGTTATACTTTCTGTGACTTACTCTGTTGTAGCCGCAACTAGCTAAAGCTGCGTTCAAGCCAAAACTCAATGGGGTTTGCTCCAGCCATTGTTAGCCATTGTTAGCAATACCAGTTTCTGACAACGCATTACACATATACAAACACCGTAGCTACATGTCCACAGAGAGATTGGCCAATATTGTGTGTATGTCTGAGTTAATGAGATGCAAGTAAGGCAGAAGTGCTAATAAACAGAAAATTACCACAGCTTTTTTGTTATACTGTTGATGCACTGAGCAGCCATCTTGGATTTGAAGTTGGGGTTAATGGATTTGTCTGACTTTGAAAATCGGAAATGCGACTTCAGGCGGCACTCCAGTTGAAAATGTACGACTGGGAACTTCTAAATTCTGAACTCCCAGTTCAACTGGAACGCAGCATAACGGACTAATGCTCATACAACACGTGGACAAAGCACATTGCTTACGTCCAAAACGTACTTAACTTTATAAAAGGCAAACTTTAAACACATAGGGGATTTAACCATATACACATGAGACCAATTTATTTGTGTAATTAAAAAAGAAGACATTTTAAAACCTTATGCTCTGTCACCTCCTCTCGTCTCACCCTGCCTTTCTGTTTCTTTCCTTGTGTTTGCCTTGTAGCTCACGACTGTTGCGAGGTGGTGTCGGTCACCTTGTGTTCAGCCAGCCGAGGCGTCCCAGAGTCCCCCGAGGACCTGAAGCCTTGTCTGGGTCGCGTGGCTCCATTGGCCGAGCATCGATTCAGCTTTGTCCAGGATTTGGCTTTTGACATGGCCCAGTTCCTGGTGAGCATTTCCAAGTGAGCGGTAACATAACCGCACAGACTGAGGCTCGTCACGGAGCGAGAGGAAACTAGTTTCCATTGCCGACGAGTGATACAGCAATGTGGGCAAAGTGACCGTAAGACAAAAGAATGCCATGTTATTGTGTTCTTGCCTGACAGTGCTTGATGTCTCACAGTCCTTGCTATTCAATTAATTAATTCCTTTCAGTGCAATTTATCATCCCATATAGAAGAATAATACAGAATATTCTTCGTCAAGGAGGAGGACAAGATAATGTAACTGTCTTGCACACTCAAAATGTCCTTTTTTTTGTTTCATCTGAATAATTTTTTTTCTTGTCTGCACAGCTCAGCCCCAAATTGAGCTCAGCACTGATAAATGCACGTGGATGTGTCCTCCTGCATTTACGTCTTACGTTTTAGGCACGAGGTTTAATGCTCTTAGGCTGAGCGTCTTAAAGCGAGTGCTCCCAGTGGAGTAAGCCTCCTCCTCCCGTTAAAAACAAAACAATCGTGACTCATCGCTGTAATTGCCCTCCATGCAGGTGAGCACGGCGGGCCGGGACGACAGCCTGGACGGGGCGCTGCTGCTGGACGAGTGTCAGATTCCCCTGCAGGAGTGCGAGCGTCTGGACGAGAGCCTGGCGCTGGCCCTCCACCACCTCGCGCTGCCTCCGGGATGGAGCCTACTGGGGAACAAGCTACCCAACAGCACCGGTGAGGCAGACAGGCTCTGGAAAACATGTTGTTTCCTCACAAACACAACGTCAGACGGCGCGTCTCCGCACTAATGCACAAACATGCGGGCAAATTATAGCTGTACGGCACATAATGACGCACGTGGCACCTCTGTTTGTGTGTGTGTCACATGCAAAATGTCACAGTGCTGATCAGGTCCCAATGAAACAAGACAGATTGATCACGCTGCAGTGTGTGTGTGTGTGTGTGTGTGTGCGCGCCCCACCTCCCACTGCTAAGTGCCTCCTGTTTAGCTTCTACCTTTTTATAGACTACCTGGAAACTGATTTATGTGACGTGCTTTCAAGCAAGTGGAACCGCACACATTTCACGCTGACGTTAAGGGACCGCGCGTCTGTCTGACCGCCACAGTTCAGGAAGTGAACGCCAGCAGGAATTACCTTCAAGTTTATGATTTTTAAATCCTCGAACTTCACGATTTTCCCCCGTCAAAATCTGCAGAAATGCATCATTCGATGGCTAACGTTAGCTAGCGTGGCACCAAGCTAGCAAGAGATGCGCTGTGTGCATAGGCTGCTCAGTTTCTGGTTGGTGCTCTGTTCCGTGGGAAACATGAGGATTTGTTGCAGATTCATGAGTTAAATATTGATTTCATGGAGCAGTCTTACTTTGTTGTTGAAGCAGCTGATAACAGCCCAGCCCACGTCTCGCCGTCCGCTTAGACTGGACTATAATTCTATGAAATTTTCTAGATTCTCACATTTTTTTAAAATGACATTTGATGACTTCATGTTCAACATGTAACCCCTCCTATAAAATGTCCAGGACATGCTGTATGTCTTGGCAAAGGCGATTTAAGATGATAGATTTTAGCATGTGTCAAGGTGGTGCTGGCTGGCAGCTTATATCAACAGACAGACGTGAACACGAAAGCTCGTCTCCACACGGACCGTCATCTGACTCTGCCGTCGGTGTGATCAAACGGAGCCGGGCCTGTCTCTGTGAAACGGCAATGTCGGCGCAAACAAACGCACATTTTATATTAAAATTAAAGTGGCAATTTTCTCCAGCCGTTGACTCCGACGACTTCTGTCGCTTAAAGGAAGCCAGGCGAGCTGACGTGGACGATAAACTCTGCGAGGTAATTTCCCCTCTGTGAAGCAACATGAACAAGACTTTTTTGGGGGAGTAGTTTGAGCGCCGCCTCTGCCTCTGGCTATTGTTGTATTGTTCAGATAATAGCTTGCGGTTTAAACTTGGATTAGGATGTTGGACCAGAACCAGCAGGATCTCTGACAAAAAAATATGACGACTAAGAAAAGCCCGCACACTCATTTAAAGATGTTTAGTTCATCCTCTGTTTGGGGCCTGAAAACGAAAAAGTCATCAAATCGGATCTTCGGCGGTGCCCTCCCCACCGATTTTGTAAAATCGGCTTGTTACTGTTGTGAGAAGCTGCACACACACACACACACACGCACACACACAAAGGCTCCTTTGCATTGAAGTCAGTTGTCATGTTGTTGATGTGGAAGGCGGCTGGCTGCCTGCTGCGGGTGAGTGATGTGCGCTCTAATGGGCTCCGCTTCGCAATGTGTCACCGCTTCAACAGGAGAGGCTCGGCTGCGGTGAGCTGCCCGTTAGTGGTGTAGAGGAGTCCGACTCTGCTCTCCATCTATCCGCCCCCGTCAGCTGATGGATAGCGGCGGACTACAGGTGGAGGTGGCGGTGGTTATCTCCGTCATCCTTCACGCTGTAGACACTGCTCTCGCCGTAGCCAGACGTTTATTGTCCTCTGGGAAGGGGGATCGCTTTACCAGGGAAGAACCGTGCATGTTCAACATTCAGTGTCAAATAGATCTGCAGCCCCATGGTTTGTCATCTTAATTATTTGCAATATGAAGCGGATTCATGCTTCAATGCTCGAACATCAGGAGGGAGCTTGGAGTTGAGCCGCTGCTCCTTCGTGTTGAAAGGAGTCAGCTGAGGGCATCTCATCAGGATGCCTCCTGGGCGCCTCCCACTGGAGGCTATCTGGGCACGCCCAACTGGGAGGAGATACCGAGGGAAGACCCAGAACACGCTGGAGGGATTATATCTCCCAGCTGGCCTGGGAAGTCATGACCCTACAGACCTTTTTGGGAGCAGTTTAATGTCGGAACTATTTTCTCTGTACCATAGTTCCTAACCGGGTCATGAATTGTCCCTTTTTTAAATTTGATTGGTGGTTTGCTGGCTTTTTTTATGGATGTCTCTGTTTACATCAGCCATGCAGTGCTTTAAATGTTAATATAACGGTGCACTTTGACCTGATGATGGCGCTCAATGATTAGTTAGGTCCTCCACAGAATTATTACACGGCAATCCTGAAAGACATTTCAGTCTGTACCCGCTGACGGTCTGACCGTTCCCAGAGCCACGTCACACTTGTTGGGGATTTCCCGCATTGCAGCAAGTAGCTTTACCTGAATGTACATCCCAGCCGACACTTTCTTTAGTGCTAAAAAAATATTTGTGGATGTTTATGGCAGCCGGCAGTTTTGAAGAACCGCTGCCCAACCCCAACAGCAAAGCTTTTCCCGCTGCCGTTCGGCACCTCGCATTCCAGCTCGGCCAAGTGGAGCGTAGCGTTTGACCCATTTGCTTGAGATCCATCAGGGGAAAGGCTGGTTCAGACTGTTAAATGGAGTGAAACCTCTCATCAGCAGACACAACCATCATTGTTGCCGTAATGGTGCGTAACAGAACGTAGTTTCCAACAGGGCTTTCATCTTTCTTATTATTTGACTTTTTTTTTCTAAATCTGGTTACAAAATCCTCGAAGAAATGACAGAAGTTGACTTATAGAACGGTTTGTCATGAATTGTCCCTGTTGGCACGTCTAAATATCAGGTTTTTAGTGTGTACTGTAGACTCTGAAGGAAGAACATCGCTCTCATAACTGAAGAAATCTGGACTGGGCAACGGTACTGCAGATGTTTTATCTCTCTCAGTCCTGCACTTTCCGCCGTTATAAATAACCACGGCCCAGCTGCGTTCTGTTTGCATCTCACTGACTCTGCAATACAAGACATCTGGGCACTGAGGTGGAGGTTTTTCACCCCCTCCAACATAAACAGTCCTCTGACGTACCAGTTTTAACGTGCAACGTTTTTTTTATTTCTCACCGATGATCTGCGTTTTCCACATTGTGAAATCCCCCTTTTATTGAACTCTAGGACTCTCTCTCTCTCCCTCTTTTTAAACAAGCGTACCCCCCTTTTTTTTAATCTCACGATGCCCTTTTTAAATTCACAATAAATTTGCAAGTGGGTCGAGCAGTAAACTATTTTTTTTAACAGAAAAGATTGGGCAATTCCTTTAGACCCAGAAACGGTTTAATACTCTCTCCCAGTAAACGCAGAGAGAGATTTAATTACACAGATTACATTTGAGATGGTTCCCTGGAATAACCAACAGCCACTCATCCTGGCTGTAAAGCTAAAGGGAGCCTGTCTGAGCTCCTGTTGCCTTGGCAGAAAGATGGAGGTGTGTGTGTGTGTATGTGTGTGTCTCCATGAATATCCATTATTGTCATTGTGGTAAAGGGAAAGAGTCTCAGTGTTTGATGGCGTTAATAAGAGTTCGGTTGATACATGGGCCCAATAATGGACTCTGATTAAAAAAAATGAGAGCGTGATATGCACTTAGTGTTGCTCACCTCTGCTGACATGAACTGGGTTGATTTTAGTCGCATGCATAATTGTTGTTTTGGCCGCTACGGATCAATTCATTATCGCGTATTAGATGCCGCGTCGGAGGCTTTTCCCACACTGACTGCAGCACGGGCGCTTTTATTACGGAAGCACAAAAGAGCAATGGTCAATTGGCGCGTTGGCTTCGATCCAGAAATTGCAGTATCGGCTTCCAAATATGTGCCGTTGGTCCACCGTTTGAGACGAGCCGTGGTCTTACCTGTAAAAGTGTAAAGGTCGGTTGTTTGCTGGGGTCACCGTAAACTCTGTTCTGGTTTCTATTAGACGACGACGGGGTGTTGCCAAGCTGCAGCGAGCGGATGGCATGTCGGCGACCGCGCCGCAAATTGGCCGCCTGCAATGCCGCCCCTCCTCCGTTTCTTCCTCCTCCTCCTCCTCCTCCGTGTGCTTGTTTTATTGCCTCTGAATGTTTCTATTGATTTGCTGCGTTTCTCGCCCTCCGTCTCCTCCCCCCAGGCCCGAATCCTCAGGAGACCCTGCTGCACTTCTCAGCGCGTCGAGGTCTCCTCCGGGTGACGCGCTTCCTGCTGCAGCAGCCCGGAGCCGGGGAGGCGCTGCGGTTGGCCAACAGGCAGGGCCACACCCCCTCCGCCGTCGCCGCCCTGCGAGGACACGAACGCCTGCACCAGCTCCTCACGCAGTAAGCGCTCTTTTGTTCATTGGCAGTCGAGGGCCCGAAAAGCAAATAGTGCTTTCCAGTGTCGGCGTTCAAAAACAATAAAAGTAGAGGAGCAAAGTCTATAAAAGAGAACACTGTGATACTCGATCTCAGTCTCCCTGTACAAACAGACTCATGTTAATATATCACAGGGCAGATGGCGATGTTCTTCAGGCCCAATGGGCAACTCTTGTTTGTCTGTTGCGTCACAGAAAGAAGGGAAAAAAAAAAGGAAGCATCCAAAACGCCCACTCTCAGCCAGATAGTTGAGGGCAAACAGAAAAGTGGTGGGCTGGCCAGTATTGTTCCAGAGGGATTGGAACGTATTTTGGCCGTCCCCCAACCAAAGAAATTCCGTCGACTAATCGATTAGTTGCTTATTAATCAACAGATCTGTGAACTCCCTCCACAAAGAGTCGCACTAAAGCACCGCTTCAAGAAAGAGAGCTTTGTCGACTAAGACCAAAACGAGGCGGCAGCCCTGGAAACCGTTCTGCAACACAAAAGCAACACAGCAGAAAGCACACTGCAGTGTTGTCTCTGCAGAGTTTAGTGGGGAGAGGATGTGTGCGTTTTGTTTGTAGTTGCCAGGTGTTATCCCGAATCATGCCTTTTTTTTCTCTCTCTCTCTGAGTGACTTGTGAGGTCAGATTCCTCTCATCCCTTTCGAGTGACACATTAAACTGCGGAGGAAAAAAAAAAAAAAGCTTCTTGGTAAGTGGACTGAGACACGGCTTAAAGTGGAAATCGCCCCCTTTTTAAAAAGAAAGAAGGAAAAACGTCTTTTAAAGCATTTCACTTATCTGCGACAAAATAGTTTTCAGCCACAAGCTGAAACAAGTCTCCCACTTAGCCAGCCCTGCACATTGTGCACTGGAGTTGCTTTACGGCGCGCAGCTCCCTCTTTATGTGTCGGTAATTACATTTCCCCCTCGTGAGGAGTGAAGTCACTGGCAGCCCGGCTGGTGACCTCAGCCGCCGGGGCCTCGCAGCTAAAGCAATCCACCCAGGATTACGCAAACGGATCTTCATGACTGGGAGGTGTCGCCCCTTTTACAGCACCATCTTTATGAAAGAAAAAAAAACTCACTGCACATACTTTCACCATCAAACGCTCGGAGCAAACGCAGCAAGGGGGAGTGGAGTTTTCTCGGAAAGCTTATGGAGGAGGAGTGGTCTTCACGTCGGGTATTGCAGGGCGTATTTTACTACAGGGAAGGGAAGTAACAGTTTTGGTTGACTGGCCTCAGAGTCTGGACCTTTTTATATAACTTGTATCTTCTATAGGTTTATTGATTGATCACCTGCTAGAGCGGACTAAAGCAACAACCACAGCGTTCTTTTTGACGAATGGGCTTTCCCGTTCTGGAGATAATAGAAGAAAAACATCACTCGGGATGACCTAAGTGTTTTTAATTTCGCGACAGGGCCGAGACGGACAAAGGGACTGAGACCGTCCAGCTGGTGTCCACGGACGCCCGGGTCGCCTGCCACCTCCCCTGGCTGAACACGCACACTCTGACGCTGAGCAACCGCCCCGGCATCGACCCCCCGACCCTCCGGAGGAGCGTGGAGCAGCTGCTGCACTTGACACGGCATCTCCATGCCAAGGTGAGTCACGCCGCCGCCGCTGCCCTTTTTTCTGCGTGCTAACTGTACTGGCGTTGGCTTCATCCAGGAGCTCTGCTGAACATTGTTTGTCTTTTTCATTCTGCCCTCGTTTCTTTTTCTAACCTTCAGGCTTCACGTTTGTATAACCGGTGGAACACCTTGTGCAATCACAGAGTTGGCGAATGATAAGAAACTAAACGGCAGCTCTGTTGGTTTCTCTGACGCTAACGTTTATCGTCCTCTTCTTTTTTTCTTCTATGTTCTGCAGGGAGTTTCTGACCTGGAGCTGAAGTTTGAGTCCCTGCACACGGCTGCCGAGTGTTGCGATGGCGCCGAAACGGAGCTGACCTGCGTGGAGCGACTCCAGCGGCCTCCCGCGGCCTCCGAGTGCCTGGACACAACGAGAGGAGGGAGCTGGGTGGAGAACTGCTCCGTGGAAAGCCGCGGCGGCGTGGATTACGGACATGGTGGGACTGGGAAAGCGGAGAGGGACTGGAGCTTGTCTGTGAGCGCTCCAACGTCAGAAGCGTGGCCCCGGGAGCATGGCCTCGGCCCCCCGGCGGACTGGGTGTGTCTCGGCTCAAACGCTGGGAGAGATTGCCGCCAGACGGAGCAGCTCGTCGTTTCCCCGCGGAGTTTGAGTCCGCGTGACGGGAGTGAAGGAGCGCAGAGCCGGGAAGAAGGGCCGAGCCCCACTGTGGGAATCCCGCCGCCGGAAAGCGGCGATACGCGGGCAGAGGAAACCGATAGAGGAGAGGCCGTGATCTGGGAAGGAAAGGAGGCCGCGAAGGGAGAGGACGGATCACAGCAGGAAGCAGAGGACTGCACAGCTACAAGGAGGGAGGAGGCGACCGATCTAATAAAGCACTGCGGAGACACAAAGGCGTCGGTCATGGGCCAGTCGCCGTCATCAGAGGGCTCAGGGGTATCCGACACCTCCGATTCTGAAGTGAAGGAGCGCTCTCAGGAAGGAGGGACCGCCGGGAGACTTGCCCCGCAGCCCTGCGACGGACTCTCTTTCCAGGAGGAGAAGGCGGCGAGCGAGGGGTTAACAGACCCTGTGTCAGACCCAGGGGGCCTCCCCGACCCACCGCCGACAGCGCACGGCGATGTAATTAGGGAGCCTGAATCCGCTGCTCCACGTCTGCTGATAGAAGGCCTCCACGAGGGGGAACCTCCGCCAGACATAAACAGCCTGGAACAAAACCAGGAAACAGCTGGCGGGGATTACGCCACAGATCAGCCGTGGGGCTCGGCTCCAGAAGCTGGGAACGGCACTAGAACGGCGAGCGGCGAGGAGCTCGACGGCGAAGACGCGGCCGAGCCCGGACCCGGACGCAGTATCGAAAGCACCTGTTTGCCCATGGAGGAACCGGACGCTACAGCCGATAACCGGACCGCCGGTCACCGCACGGAAGATCGGTCGCCCGGAATGACGCCCAGCTCCGGCGATAGACCGGCCGATCACAATTCGGGGACGACCCACGGCGTCTCCAGCGACGACGACGACGGAAGTTTCCGGTCAGTCGGAAGCTCCACGACGGAAATATTCCACCCGACTCTGGACGGCGCTAGCATGGAGGATCAGGACGCGCTTCAGACCGCGACGGCAGATCCGTACTCCGCAGGGTTCACGACGGAGGAGCCGAACGACGCGGGGCTCCCCTCGGCCAGCGGCCCGACAGCGCCCGGATCACAGCCGTCTCCGAGCCGCGACCCAACGGAGGCTTTAAATCCAGAGGGGCCAGGAGAGAAACTCTACCCGGAACTCCCCAAGGAGGATCCGTCGCTAGGTCCGCCGGTGTCCGAGAGCGGGGACGCCGGCGACTCGGAGCCGAACGCGGGGACCGAGCGGTCTGCATCGGAGGTCACCGGCGGGGTTTTGTTTGAACCCGCGGGAGGAAGTGAAGCGATTCGCCATCAGTCGACCGAGAGCCGTGAGGAATCTGCAGCTGAAAAGAGCGGCGACGCGCGGCCCGAGCGGGATACTTCGGAGACGACAGCGGAGGAGAGGTCGCCCGACGAGGATCGGGCCACGGAGGGAGCGCCGCCTTCTCCCCACGCTGAGGACGAGGCGACCGAAAACCCAAAGCCTCCCGACGCAGTGGACGGAGCCTCGCAGGGCCGCGGCGGCGAAGAACGAGGTGGGCAAACACTTATTTAATTCATCATCTCGCCATTATGTTTGTCAAAGTCTTATTCCTAAACAAATACGCTTAATCAAATCCAGTCGTCTGGTGATTAATGGTGATTAACGGCGATAGCTCTGCGACGCTAAATGCAACGTAGCTCACCACGATGGAGCTTTTTCGTTTGACGTCTTGTTGTGATATATTGCTGTTGAGAACACCCGCTGTTTTGGCGCTAATTAGTGTTAAGTTCTTGAAACTCTGGGAGTTGGCGCGGAATAAGGACCGGGGTCCGAAGATGATATAATATAAGAATATTTAATAAAAAGAGTGAAATGACAGAACAGGTTATGCATTCGATCGATCGAGCTATTTTCCAATCCACCCGGGCGCTTCTCGCCTGAAGTTCCTCCTTCCTCGGTGGTGGCCAGAAAACAGGCTGTTCTCCCAGGTACAGTCAAATTTATCTCCTCCGAGCTAGAGCCCTCCCTCTCATTAACATTCCGGCGTGTCCGCCACGAGAGACGGAGCCGCGTCCCCTCTTCCTCTTCTTCGTCTTTGGTAGATCCTTAAAGTCCGTTCTCCAGCTCCGCCCCTCAGGCGAACAAGAGAACTACAATTCCTTATCTAGTCATACATTAATCATTAATAAAAACAGTGACCTACATATGCATGCCATTCATAATAATATCCCTTATTAATTATCATATCCCATGCATTGTAATGTACACTCATTTTACACTGTGCAACATCCAAGAATGGCAAACTTGGTTAAAAAAACCCAACATTAGCGAGCAATATTTTTCGGATTTCATCCTTTTTAATTAAAGAATAGCGGTTGTTTTCATAACGCTTTCCCACCGAAATGCGACTTTAGCACAACAATGTTGGAATGAATTGTGACACGTTACGTGACAGGAAGCCGGTTTATATCTTTTGATACCTCAGGCCCCGACATTTCCCTTTTTTTTATATTCATATGTTCCCTGTTAGTTCTCATGTCATGCACGCAGGCTCACTCTGGCTGCAGCACACAGTGTGCATGCGAGTAAACACGGTCACATTACCGCGGCATGTGACCGAGTATCAGACGCACAGTCAGGAGGCTGGCTTCTCCTTTAAAACAAACATACACGAGCCAGCTGATGAGAGGCCAGCAATAGTCTCTCTCTCTCTCTTTAAGTGAAATTCCCGCACTCCTCTGTCGGCAATTTTCACTCCGCAGGAGTAATTGTGGAGTCCAATGAAGTCCAATAAAGGAGGAGGTTTATGACCGGCGGTGTCATTATGCACATATGTTTAGAGCCTCGCATCGGGTCACATCATAGGCGAATCGGCGTGCGAGCTTTTCTGCCGTGTCATGCGTTCGGAAATCAGGATGCGAACGTTCAAATCCGCATTCCAGAGTTGTTGCCGAGACTTTTCCACTCCCTCCAGCATTCATCGAGTCATGTTCGCTGACACGGGCCTTCCAAGAAAGATCCCTTTTTTTAATCCGTCACAGTTATTCATACAAGTACCATCAATGGGCTATTTGGTCTCCGTTTTTATCATCCAAGAATGATGACTTCATTTACATACGAATGGCAAAAAGTTACTCTCTGGAAAAAGTAGTTTTTCCATTTTTAAAATACAACCTCATATTCCCTTCCACACACCTGAATATAATACCTTTTTAAATAGATAAAATACATCAAATCAATTTAAATGACAATAATAAAAATGGTGCATAAAACCTAGAGACTTCCCCATTGCACGCAGTCAAACTCCTCAGTGTGTCTGCAGCGAGGATGTCTCACTTCCTTTCACTCTGACCACTTGCTATTGATTCCTGTATTTGGTGGATTTGCCGTTGGACTGATTGCATTGTGTCGTGTGCATTCCTCCAGAGGTGGAAGTCATCATGTCTGGAGGAACAGTAATTGGTGCAGGGGAGGAAGAAAACGGCCCGGCCCCCGAGGAAACGGCCATCTCCATGGTAAGTCTCTACTGTTGTCGTCTGATATCTTTGCTTTGCCACCTCTGCTCGGACGTAGGTCGATTTCCGATGAGTCATTGTTTGCCGAACTCTTTGCAACACCCTAAGTAACCTTTGGAACGGAGCTTGGTTGCCAGTTTGTTCACAACATATTCGTGCCAGAGTTATTACGTGACCAGGAGTAAAAAAAACAAAAACATTGTGTGTATGTGTACATATATTTTTTTTTATATGTCCTAATTTAAAAAAAATAATACAAATATGATGAAACAATGATAGTAAACGATCAAAGAGGGATCCGTTGAAAATGGTGTCTAGTTAAATCCTTAAATACATGTTGAGCTCGTTCCAAGACAAGTTCCTGGTCAGAGTCTGAATATGACTCATTGATAACTCTCTGGGTTGTAATAGCCCTGCCTCTGTAGATTTAAGGCAAAGTCCAACGCTCACTTCTTCACCTGCAGAATTGAATGACCAAATATGCACACAAAAAAAAAGAAGAAACATCCATACATTCTTCTCCACATATGCTCAGGTCAGTCGCCGCACAATGTTTCTGTTCGCTTAAACAGGAATATTTAGCATTACGTTAAAGAATGAACTATACATATTTGGCAGGAATAGCCAGCAAACTGCACACTCCAGCATCTCCAAAAAGTACACAGACAATTTTCGGGGGGGGGGGGGGGGGGGACGGGACGGAAAGGCGGAACTGGTTTACGAGCCGCGGGGATGTGCCAGCAAGAGATTAGCTGAGGGTTCAGTATTGAAGCTGCCTGGAACCATTTGTGCTGAGTGAAAAATGAGACTTTTGCAGCCTTTTTTGTGTGTGTGTTTGTGTGTGTGTGTGTGTGTGTGTGTGTTTTTGGTTCAGGAGTGTCCTCAAGTGTGACCTCTGCTTCTTCTTCACCGCCATTGTTATGCAGCTCACTCGGCGTCTCGGGCCCCAGCCACTGAGCACGTGGATGCGAATGTTCAGTACACACGGCTTGTTCTCCGAAATGTTGCTGACTGACAGATTCCTCAGCAGCCATAGACTGGAGTGGCTCTGCTTATTCCTGGGTTGCGGTCGGGGGCCAGCAGCTTGTTTTGAATGCCAGATGTTTTGACTGCAGGAGGATAGAGACGCGCAGTCTGCAGGACGCGGGGGTCGCCAGCAGAGGGCGATGCAGCCTCAATGGCGTCGTTGGGAGTTTTTTTTTCTTTTTTTTTTTTTTCTCCTGACTAGGGAGACAATTTAACGACCTGTCATTTGATGCCTGTTGAAATCTGTGTTGTTTCTATGATGCGCAGGCAGTTTGGAGCCTGGCTGGTGTTGAACGAACTGCAGTTGAGGTTGAAGTTAATATAAATAAATAAGTGTACAATATATATAGAGAGAAACCCCAGACAATAGCAGAGTAAAAACAGACTGGATTAACATAATCTAAAATGGCAGTGACAACAATTTGCGGCACAAATGGAGATGTACTCGTAATTAAAATTGCAAAGAGTGTGCCGGTGATGCGACGAAGACGTAAGCTGTTTAGACGGCGGATAATTCAGCGCGTGTGACGTCTTCTGCGTTTTCCGACTTTAGAAACGCAGGTGCCTGTAGTTAGGCCTGTAGCAGGCCCGCATAGCACCGACTCCATGTTCCCGGGTCTGGGGAGTTCTGTCTTCAAGACAAAACGCACGAGCCGAATCCCATTGGTGGAGTTGGAATTGATGTAAGCGAACACGCACACAGTCGTAGCAGCGCCGACTGTAAGAGACCTTGGAGCGCCTCCGTATTTCTTTCTGCATTACTCTCTGAATTTTTTTTTTTTCTTCTCATTTTTAAAAAGCACAACACCCCCCGAGCTCAATAAGATTCGTGTGCTTTCTTTCCTCGCTTGCGCCGTTCTTTTTGCTTCCCTCCCAGCGAAGATATGCTGAGCGATGCTCAACCTTTCTTACGGTTTCTTAATCTCCTTTTTTGATTTTTGGAATGTCTCCTATATGTCATTTTTTGGTCACAGTTAAACAAAATGACAACTGTGACAATAAAAGGACACGCTAAAACAAGAGCAACCTGAATGTATGGCAGCGCAGTCTGTTTAGCAACTTCCTGAAGTTATTCCCTTTTTTTTTATTTTCCTCCCTTAAGCCCAAATGACACACACACATTTCGCAGTCAGCACGCGTTTCTGTACAGCTGGATATCCAGAAACATGTGTGTGCCTGCCCTCCCCGCTCCTTGCTGTGTGCGCAATTGAATATATCCGCCTTAGAGCGTACCTGTACGGATGATTGCCAAACACAACACAACATAAAAAAATAAACAAACTGAAGCGCAATCTGCGCCGGTGAGTAACTGACCCCTTTGTGGCTCTGCCCCATGTGTCGGAGTATGCGAGCACTGCCGTATCTATCATCTGAGAGAGGTGCAAATCACACCCAGGGGGGCGGGGCCTCGTGCACGTCCAGCTCCCGCAGCGGGTGGGGGGGGGGGGGGGGGGGGGGAGGGTGTTGAATCTCAACAGCGTGAAATCTGATGGCTCCATTAATTGATAAGTAATAATGCCCCATTGTCATCTGTCACACTCTTAACAATGTGCTGCTTTGGCTGGCTGGTTTACAGGGAGAGAGAGAGAGCGCGCAAAGTCAGGAGAGAAGTTGAGAGGGAAAGAAAAGGGAGGGAGGGAAGAGAAGAAGGAGGGAGTGGAGTGGAGTCGAGCTGGAGTCTGGTGGAGGGCTGCTACTGTGGCCAGATGTGAAGCTTCTCAGCAGACGGCTGAGCTCCTGCCGGATTTGTTTTCCTCCTCCTTCTTCTTCCTTTCTGCTGTTTCGGTTCAATCCGCTCTGGATATTTTTTCCGGGGAAAAATGTACGAGCGACACAAGCGGAGGTACAGCCTCCGCGCCAAAGGGGAGAGAGCCGTAGACGTGGTTTTGATAAAGGTAGGCCACCTCACCCGCACGTTCAGAAAAAGAAAAGTTGCTCCGACTGCTGCAGCAGTAACAAGTCGTTTGAGACTTTGAAAGCTCTTAAGTGCTTGAAATGGATAAAAACCGTTCACGGGGGGAAAAAACAGTAAAAAAAAAAAAAAAGTGGCACTGCAATCTTGAAAGTAACTCCCAAAAAAGCGCGGTCAGCGATAATTAACGACACTGTTGCATGAAATGAAGTCCGTTACAGAGAGATTCATGGAGCGGTTCGGCAGCTCAAGGCTCCTCATGACTGGTTTTGCGTTTGAAGCCCCGATCTCACTTATTCTTTAAAAAAAGCCGCTCAGAGGAGGAAAAACTAACTTTTTTCTTCTTTTTTTTTCCAACCTGTACTCGTCCGCTGGAGATGTTGTGACGGGCTCCGGCTGTGTTGCACCCAGGGAGATGATTACATGGCTGTTGATAGCGGCCCTCCAGACACAGACTGCTGATTATTTCGGGGCGGAGTGCGGTTTTCTGGATGTACGGGCGCGTGGGTACGCGCCGCACGGGGCCAGGACCGGGCGCCTGCGCTCTGTCCGTCTCTGGGGAAACAGCTGTATGAAACGTAACGAGGCTCGGACGGTTTTACGGTCTCTTTTCCGCGGACTATTTGGTCCCGGTAGTGGGTGCTTGGCGGACTAGTGCTGGAAAAACTACAAAGCGTATGCAGAACAGAAAGTCCACTGATGTCCCGTCACACTGCAGAGGTGTGTGTGTGTGTGTGTGTGTGTGTGTCTCTCACTCAAAGGTCCTGTTACTGTACCACAAAGGTTATGTGTTATCTTTGTAAATGGGATCTTTAGGGCACCCAAAAGTGCTATTTAAAGCTCAAATGTCTTCACACATATACAAACCTACGGGACGTTTTTTGGCTGTTGGACAGCGGTCGGTCTTGTTGGTTGTTGGTTAAAAACAGGTTTGTGGTTTTCATCATACGAAGTTCCCTTTTCAATAGAGAGGCAAAGCATCATTTGGTGAACTACCTCTCTCCTCTAGCAGTAACCCTGGATGTGTGCTTATACTCGGCATATATGTCTTGCTTTATGTTCCACCCTTTCTCGAACTGGGCATGTTGGTATTGGCAGTGATGGAGGAAGTACTCAAACATGTTTAGAAAAATGGAACCAGTAACTTATTAGAAGTAACACATATTGATACCGCACAGGTAAAGTCCTGCATTTAAATGTTTTACTTTTAAAGAGAGGCATCGCCGTTGTTTTTACCGTTTTATTGCAAACATTTTTGGCTCTAGGAACATTCCGCTCACGTGACCTGAAGGGTTATACAGTTACTGGTAGATAGAAGTTACATCTCTGATTTTATCCTTTTTTTTTTTTTTTTTTGGTCTGATGATGGTGTTTGGCTCCTGTTCATCAGATTAACAGCCTCTACATTTTTGGCTCGCGTCTGACTTTAAGGATGGAAATGGAAATCAGTTATTCCACCACTTTGGTCCAGACTGAAATATCTCGACAACAATTTAATGGAGTTGGTACAAACATTCATACGCCCCACAGGATGAATTATAACTGCTTGCGTGATGCTGGCGTTGGGCATTTAGCATTTAGCTCAAAGCCCTGCTCTGACTAACTGCTTTTTTTTTCTTTCTGGGTAGGACCAGCCCTGTGTAACTGGTTGAGGCAGAAACGATTGTTTAAGGTTAGGGGTGCCTCAGCGAGCCTGGACGCTTGGCCAAATCCTAGCAATCGGAGGCTACACGGGGCGGGCCTTTGCCAAGAAAAGCAGTAGGAGTCATATAAACTATCCCCTGAAGCTGCCTGACCTCCTCCCGGGTCCATGTTTGTTCTGAACGGGGTCGCCGACCGCTCGGCCTCCGGCGCCGCTGCTCGTAGCTTCCTCGAATGCCGCTCATCCGAATGTCTTCGCGCTCCCCGCCGCGCTTCCTCGGGGCCGAACGACGCGCACGGCAATACGCCGAGTGCGGCGCTTTGAGTACGCGCGGGGACATCCGGCTGCAAAAAGATCGGTGGAGAGTGACGTGTACCCGGCGGTTAATAGGGGTCCCCTCTCAATACGCAACACAGTGTGTACTTGACGCACTACTAAATATATATTTCCCGTAGATCTCAAGAGCTCGCTCTCGACACTGCGCCTCCCCGGGTCCTCGGCAAGTGTGAAGTAGATCTGATGAACGGTTGTTGAGAAAATGTAAAAGACAGATGGAGACTCCTTCCCTTTTGTAGCCAGACTCAAACAAAGCGGAGCTATTTCCTATTGCTTGATGACTATTTAATTAATAACCTAACCACTGACTGAAAGTTGGATTATAAAGTATCACGATGAACTCCATGGCCCACACCGTACTAGACATTGTCCGCCATGCTGTCTGCCGGCTGTGACTCCCAGAAGCAGGAAAATATGTATGAAGTGGGTTGCTCTGGTGTGTGTAACGCCTCTCTTTAGGCCATTGTCACATGCTAAACTTGTACCTGATGTCAGCTCTTCTCTTCACCGGCGGGGCGAAACAGCAAGTGTGTGTGTGTGTGTGTGTGTGTGTGTGTGTGTGTGAGAGAAAGTGAGAGCGATACGATGGTGGGAAAAAAAGGCAGCGGCGGGCTAACAGTTTCCTCTGGCCCCAGATGGAAACAGGCATCTGGCCAAATGACTTCATTCCAACCAGCGTTCCACATCGCAGCATCTCTGCCGGTGGAGACCCAGAACCCAATCGGCACAGCGGCTGTGAATAGCGCCCTTTTTATAGGAACTTACATGGTACGCGCAGCATTTCTAGCATTCTAGACGATGATTGCAGGAATAGTCGGTCCCTCCGTTGTCAGACATTGCTGCGATCCGCTTGTGTCGTCGGTGAGCCGCTACGGGAAGATTATTCTACTGATGATCTCAAAGGAACTCGTCGAGTTCCAAGGTGCCACAGAGGAGAGCCGCGCCGCGTGTATACGCAGCGGACTGGAAACAGTCACTCAGCCCCTGGCGTCCTTCCAAGTCCTGCCCCGCCATACATAGATAGACCAGTCGTATTTTTAAACCAGATGTGTTTTCACTGGGTACAGTTTCGATTCCCCCGACGCTACAAATATGCCAGACTCCGGCCCGGGGGTCGGTTCCTCGCCCCGCCTGGTTTTTGGAGGCCGCACAACCGATATGAACCGCAACACCCTTCCAAAATAAAGGAAAAGGCATGTTCACTTCACGCCTCAGAGTTCTGTTCCTTCTATAATTGGACACCGAAGCACTTCTGCTGGCTCACTGTGTGTAAACAGTCTATTAAAAACACTTAAAGCTGCCACTTCCTTTACTTTGGCTTTAATCTCTGTTTTTTTATTCAGGACCCTTTGCTTCGATTTGAAGTTCTGCTTGCCACTGCGCTGCTGAGAGGTCAAGCCATGTAGCCGTCTGTAATTTGTTGCAGTCACTGGCAATCATTTCATATCTGAGCGGAACCTGTGTGTGTGTGTGTGTGTGTGTGTGTGTGTGTGTGTGTGTGTGTGTGTGTGCTGGCGCCCTCTGTGACCAGCTAATCTTTCCTCGTCAGCGTGTTTGTTCTCTCTCAGCGGGCTCTGTTTGATATTTGAACACAGCTGTGAGAAAAGAAACTGTGTGTGTGTGTGTGTGTGTGTGTGATTTCATCCTGTGCGTGTGAGACTTGACGAGTGAGACAAAAGTAGCTTGAGTGTTTTGTAATATGTGTGTTCGTGCATTCGCCGCTGATGGAGGTGCATGTAGACGATGCCAGTTGGTATGCAAGTGCCTGTCACTGTGTTTGTAGGAATGCAAAAGACACACACACACACACACACACACACACACACACACAGAGCCCAGTGTTTCTCTTGGTCCCAGCAGGCTTCTCAGCAGTGTGCTCTGGGACAGTTGAGGGGTTAGTCTTTTAGAAACTGAGCTCAGCCCCCCTCACTCCCAGAGCATTCTGGGAGCGTCGACCTTGCTGGTCAGTGGAGACTCGTACATCCTCCTCTGTCAAGATTCTCCATTTGTTTTTAACCCCTTCTGTTCTGTCTCTGTCTCTGTTCCCCGTTTCACTCGATCACTGCGGTGTGTGTGTGCGCTCCGGTTTTGTCATGTTGCTTTTCCCCTTTCTATTTGTAGCAGTCTCTGTTTTTGCGACATTGTCTTAAAGCGCGTAGGAATGGCGGACTCCACCGCCTTCAGTGAAAACTACTATATAGAGTAATAACGGAACTTAAATACATCGAGAGACCGGTACTACAAAAATATATACGATATTTTGGAGCGTTTCTGTTGGCTCTCAACATATAGACGGCTGAGCCGTCGGTTAGCAGCTAACGGTGCTCAGAAACGAAGTCGACTGTGTTGTTCGCCCAAAGGACTTTCCTTTCTAACCGGTCCAGTAAAAGCTAAAGGATCCACACAGCGGCTGCGAGGACAACATCCAGCATCAGCCTCTCTGTTTAGTTCCAGATTGAAGGCTGTGGCCTTTTTTAAAATCAGGGACCTGTGTACGCTGCGTCTGGAGGTCCTACGCAGGCCGCGCCAAAGCCTGTTGATCTGAGCCAGGCTTAACCTGGGTTAACTGGGGTTGGAAGTTAAATGGGAAGAATTCAGGAGGGGAGGAAACAAGCTACAGCAGGAGGAAAGGAAGGAAGGAACAAACCATTGGAGGAGGACAGGCCATAAACATCTTCTTAATGAGGCACCATCTCTCCTCCATGGCAGGAGCTGCGGCTCAGTTCAGAAATCACAATGCGTCTTGCTGCCAGATTACGCGTCTGCTTTTTACTTCGCTCTGCTTGCGCCGAGGGTCTCGGACCACGGATGTCTCTCTTATCGGCCGCAAAGGACGCATTCGAAAAAATCAAAGCCCGCCGACCGTAATCTACGCGTCGTCGACGGAGTTCGATTTTAAAAACACAGCGAGCTTCCTCTGAGCTGCCAGTCGGCTCGCCGTGGCTCCGGACAAACTGTCAAAGCTTTTGTGTTGCCTGCGAAGAGGGGGGAGTTGCCTGTGACACACACACACACACACACACACACACACACACACACACACAGCTGTTGTATAGACACTCAGACCACAGAGGAAGCAGATGTGTGTGTACAGCCAAAACCGCACATCTCTGACAGGCTGTGTGTGTGTGTGTGTGTGTGCATTCATGTGTGTGTGTCCTAAGTTTCTGCCAGTGTGACTGTGAGTTCCAAAAGGCGAGAAAACAGACCAGATTCAGATCTTCCCCAAAGGCTTCCTCCAGGCGCAGTGACTAAAAACCGATGAAGTCCGCTGCTATAAAGAGCGCCTCATCGGTGCCTCCCATCCTGTGCGCGCAGAGCAACACTTCCTATCTGCGACGCCGGTCTGCATCATTATTTCTCTTGCGGGGTGACGGTCACATGTTGCTGAGGCTGATTCAGTGTCTTCCTGTTTCTCTGTAGATCCACCGAGACAGAGAGCCGTCGTTCCATCAGCCCTGCAACACTCAGCACTCGGGTAAGAGATACTCTTGGCCGCTAATGATCGCATTTTGTGCATTTTTCTTTGCTTTAATTGTTTTTTTGGCGGGGAGGGATTCAACAGGATTTGCGTGTATTGCTGTAAGGACAAAGTGGGTCGTCTTTATGGTTAAGCTGGAAGATGCTGTATCCGTCGTTGTCCTGTGAAGCCAGTTTTGTTTTGAAGTGATTGCAAAAACTAGTTTAAACTGAGACACTCGCTCCATTTGAGCCTCAGCATTTGCCAACAGCTTTTTTTTTTTTTTCTCTTTCATTTTGGGATTAAATATAACGGCTCTGTCTGCCATTTTTATTTTATTTTTTCGACTCAAAAGAGGAAATTGAGGCCGTGGGAAATCATTTAGTTGGTCTGAAATGCCAAGTCACGACTTTCCAACCACATACTGGTCTTTTTGTGAAGCCTCTCAGTCTCTGATAGCATTTTGTGTGTCTATATTTAACATCTGTGTTTGTTTGGCCGGTTTCATGCCAAAATAATTTCAAGCCAATATTTTGCCTCCCAGTAAATTTGAGGAGAGTTTCTGGAGCTGCACACTAAACCATCTACAACACAGACGCACAGTGTAAACATCATGTCAGGGCAGAAATGTATTTAGTGAGTAAATGACCTGTGGAGCAGCGTTCTGATTCTCATCTCGTGCTCAAACAGCATGTACACAAGGATGTGGACGCACGCTACAAGATGGTGTGTTTTTACGCGTCTCTGCCAACTGCGCAGGGTGGTGACAGTTGTTCCTGTTGACCCTTATTGTGTTCCTGTTGACCTCATAGCGTCTTTGGAAGTGGCCCAGTACTTGTGACAGAGCTAATTAATGTCGGTGCCAGCGGAGTGTCAGAGAAACGGCAGGATGGACTGCAGAAACCGGGTGGTCAGAGAGGTGACCTCTTAACAGCGGTTTACTCGTAGCTAATCATGTCGAGACTTTTTATGTGGGCCTTACAAGCAGCCTGTCAGTTTAATTTAAGTTTCAGTTCATTATGATTGTTTTGTCTTTTTTTTTAATGTCTTTTAGTCTATCAAGGACTCTACAATCAATCCAGCAGCTCTTTAATGGCCTTTACACACCAGGGACATTTTTTTAACTGTTGTTTTTGTCATGAATGCTAATGTTGCGGGGCTAACAAAGGCATCAACCTCCATGTTGCGCATAACGCACATATTCAAAACGTACACTATAGTTTAGAACAACACGTACCAGATGCACTTTCTTTCTTTCCTTTCACAATAAAAGCCCTAGACATATACACTGCTTAACTGTTTACATGAGGGAACTTAATTTCCCTCGGAGCGCTTTGCTTTAAGGCAACTAAATAAAACAGCTTATCGTAGTTTAAGCTACACAACAGTTTCCCTCCGACAGATGCTGGTCTGGGTCAAAAGGATCCTGGGAGTTGGTTCTCTGCCTGTGCAAATTGCTTTTATTGAAGAAGCATTTTCTTGTTTATTTGTCATCACGGCCCCGGTGTTTTAAAAGCCTTAAAAGAGGCTGTAAAGTGGGGTTAAATGCCAATATTAATACTATAATAAACATGCAGATTATATTTATAGTATATATTTATAATTATATACGCCTTTACATGCTAACTTATGGGTCTGACTGAGCCTACACTGAGGTTTAAAAAAATATATATATATATATATATCTGCTGTCCATTTTTTTTAAATCCCCAAATAATAACAAATCACCTCACCTCTCTGTGCCGTCCCTGAAGCCACGCTGCTAGTGTGGCTAAAAACAGCATTAGCTCGCTCGTCCCTGCAGCAAATGGATGACTGTTGCAGCTGTGAATATTTTTCAGTCAGTATATGGGGAATGACAGAAAGAAATAAGAATGAATAAGAGGTTGACATGTACGTATATTTGGGCAACGGCCACAGAAAGAGAAAAACAGGATCCTGTGAACTCTGCTAAATGAGTCTGTCTGCGGTGAGACCAGTCTCAATAAAACACGACCAACAGATCGATGAGTACAAACTGTCTTTTATCTGTGGTGGAAAACAGATGAAACATCATTCTGTCAGATGGAGGAAGAGGGAAAAAAAAGGTTTTAATGGATGAGGTGAAGAAATACAGAGGAAACACAAAGATGGAAAGAGACTGAGGAAGAAAGGGGAAAAAAAAAAAACAGGAGTGTCAAACGGAAATAAAATAGAAGGGAGGGTGAGGGTGGGATTTCCTCTGCAGAAGTTGACATCACTTCCTTTTTGGTGGAAATAGCTCTCTCTCTCTCCTTCACCAAACTCATCCAACTCCTTCCACCTCTCTCTTTCTCTCTCTCTTTCTCTCTCTCTTTCTTTGGTGTATTTAGTCAGGGAAGCAACACCAGGTCTGAAACAAATTGACTGGCTGTTAAATGTCTAATCCGTCATTCACTCAAATGAGCAGACTATAGTCAAATACAATAAATAATACCCAAAAGAGAAAATTGTGATGTCTATAATTGACTAATAATTTGAGTACCCTGTGAGGTTGACCAGGCAGTCGATCAGTCCAATTCTCGTGGGGTAGAAAGTTGTCAAAGGTCATTGCAAATGGATTGACCCAGAAGAATTGGCTTGCACAGCTCGCCAGCTCAGGGTTGAGACCTCAGTGACCTTCTGCTCTGCTTGAGCGTGTTTGACCATACTGGGTGGTCAATTCCTTATTGCACGTTTTCGCTGGATGTTAATATAAAACGTGTAATCGTCTGCATAGAATATTAAGTCATGTATTCAAAGTTTGCCTTTTTACAAAGCGTGGAAACGGCAGTCGAGACAACACAGATGGGGAAACCAGGAGCACTTGATTTACGTGTGTGTGTGTGTGTGTGTGTGTGTGTGTGTGTGTGTGTGTGTGTGTGTGTGTGTGTGTGTGAAGCCTCAGCCTCTGAGCATGTTGTGCATTGTCTGCGGTGTATGATGGATCTGCATCCCATGATATAGCTGGTTAATGTAATTTTTTTTTAGAAAGCCACAGTTTGGTAATGCCTGTGGTTCGCTAGCCTCTGCTGCTGCTGCTTTTTAAAGTATTGTTTGTAATGCTGCGTGATATTACACTTATCATGGGCGAAGCCGCGTCCTGTTTAGCTCAACTCGACTCAGTAACCCTTATTTATATAGGAGGAGACGTACTGGGTGTGCCTTTTTGATTTATGGCAAAAATAATACATTGAAAAGAGACAACAAAGGTATGGGAGTAAATGGTGGGTTTGAGTGAATCACAGTGAAGGCTTAAATTACAGTTTGCTTAAGTGTACTCAGTGAAACGTATGCAGGGAAGGCAGCAGACGACGGATTCTATGAAAAACTGTTTAAAGAATAAGTTGTTTTTAATTCTGTGAATGTGTGTTGCTCAAACTAGAACAGTGAACAGCAGATGGTGCATGGCTGATTATGAGCGGATTAATTTTTACCTAATTACAACGGAAGGAAACAAATCAGGCTGCTCTACTTCGGGCTTCAACACCGCTCAAACCTCAAAGTGCATCCATTCCCCCACCGTCTCAGTTTTGCAGAATGACTGACTAAATGCTGTCACCCACAAAAAAACCAAAAAACTCCCAGTTGCACAAATTTAACAAGTCATGTCCTTTAGAAAGTACAGGAAATATAAGGTAAAAAATAAACAGGATTTTATCTGTATGTGCTGATAACATCTTTTGCACTTTGGGAAACACTTAAGGTAGCCTCAGTGGCGACTTATCTCCACTAATAGTACGGAAATGTGCAGAGAAGAGTGTTTTTGAGGCAGGGAGGCCCGATGGATACTCTATCTTGTCGGCTATTTCTCGCCGCATTCATTACATTCAGACTGGATGATTTGTTTGGATCATATCTCCCTCTGAGTTTCTTCTTCTGCCCCGTTCATCTAACGGCACACAAGCTGTCTTGCTTTTTTATTTTTATTGTCATAGATGTGTTATTACTTTGTACTTTACTTGTCGTTGAAAACCCCAACGACCAGCAAGATTTTATTTCTTGATTTTGAAGTCAAATGAATGATGGAAAAAATAATTAAACGTTGCATATTAGAGTAATCCACAGGTGCGTGAGCTGATTCACACCCAACCAACAACCTCAACCACCCACCGACTCGTCAGAGGGCTTTACACCTGTTCTCTGGGCTTTCCTTCTGCGTGTGTGTGTGTGTGTGTATGTGAGAGGGAGAGTGTGTGTGTGTGTGTGTGTGAGAGAGACACACAGAGGGAGGAAGACAGCTGTCAAAGCTCACAGTCCCCTGCTAGTTCTGGTGGACAGGTGCGAGGGGGTGGAGTCAGAGAAAAAACTCCCAGCATCCACTTCTGTCACCGCCACTTACCCCTCCCCCAACACACACACACACACACACGCGCACGCATCTTGGGGTTCTTCCAGTTCATGGTGGGCTTTTGTGGCGTTAAAGAATGTTTTGCATCAACTTCCAAAACCGCCTCGGTCGAGGCTTAAAGTCTGCCGCAGCACTCGGGGTCAAAGGTCAGTGTAGTTTTCACGCTCGGAGCGTCGTCGTGTCCGCTTTGTTCGAACGGAAACCTGCTTTTGACGATGTCACGAGGCCGTACGTGTGCAAACGGCTCGACGGCGTCGGATGCAGACATTAAGAGACATCAACTCCCTAAAATAAGCCTTTAAACCGCTGACACCTCTGATTCATGAATTCAGATTCCGACTTGAATAATAGTCGGCTCCGCGGCTCCTTCAAGCCCCGTAATTAGAAGCGATTGATATTTTATGGCGCCGGTTCTCGGATGTGTGAAACACTTTGGGGAATACGAAAAAAAAGAGAGAGAGAGCACGTTTTAATTTTCAATCAAAATGATTGCTGATTAGTTCATCCTCCCCAGGTTATGAGTGTGTTTAATGAGTGGAATCCAACCGCTCAACATCTGAGTAAATGTGTGGAAGTTTACAGAACTCCGACACTTGAGAGCTGCTGATTTTTGAAGTAATGTCCCCCGTGTGTTTTCTTTTCTTTTGTGTAACCTCGGTGTGAGTGCCGTGCTAACTGTAAGCAGCCTGATATTGTGATCCCGATCGCCTCGATCCTTTCCGGACTCTCCGGGCTCGGCGGTCCCCGATCCAGTGAGCGAGGCCTCGCATTAGGGAGACCCGGCTGGATCGGAGGGCGGCCACCCCTTCAACACGACCGACGTTTGCATGCAATTGCTTGTATGTCTTTAGTGGTCGGCAGTTAATCGGCCGCAGGAAGTCTGTGGCTGTGCCCCCCCCTCCCCCCCTCGCTCGTTTTGTTATTGCAGTGTCACAGATTCCTGCTAAAATGAAAGGCCGCTCCCCAGCGCGATCCTTTCTCCCGACCCCCTGACGACCCGGTCCTCCGAGCAGCTGCCCTCTACACCCATCGGGGCAAAACCTTTCTTCTGCAACGCACACTAGGAACTTCCTCTTTCTCATACGAGAGCGAGGAAAATGTTCCTGAGGGATGAAGAACAACTTCCGCTTTTTCTATGGCGGAAAATAGACACCGGCAGTGAGGCGAAAATACACAAACCCGGCGAATGATTTCATCCAGTTGTTCTTGGCATCTGGCATCTCTAAAGTGAGCTACATCTGTAGCTGGGTGCGATCTTCCCCGTTTTTAGCTCGGCCTGGAACACTATCTGTACATGTCCATACATGTACAAAAAAACCAGTGCTGCTGCGTAAGAAATGTGCAGACCTCTGGGTGGATTGCTTGTTATTCAAAGAGGGGGCTTGAACAAAAAAGAAGCCATCTGTGTGTTTTTTAATAGTGTGTTCAAAATCCCCAAATGGCTCGTGGTGGGTTGCAGTTGAACACGTTTACGGTTCGTGGAGCACTGTGACTTTAAGAGAGGTTCTGGGATCTTTTTCGTGGAAGATATTTAATGTGTTTGATTCAGGTGGAGAGGGCGGATGTTTGCACACAGCGGTCTTGAATCTGTCTGCGTGCTGATCTCTGATCAAACACCGGCTGACTGATGTGAAGAAGGACTTCTAACTTTTAGGGCGTGTACAGAATGCTGCAGAAGGGCTTTGTAAACATCAGTTGTCCAGTTGGGGCCCAGGGTGACTAATGCTCTGCCACGAAAGCTGTTTTTTTGTTGTTGTTTTTGCGGCGCATCAATAGCGTTTACCAGTTGTCATTTTTCCCGGAATGAGATTTTAACTTCAGCTCTGCTCCCAGGCCTTTTTTTGAAACGCACAAACGGCGGCTGTAGTCGGGACAGTCGGCCATTGATCCGCCAGGCCTTTTCACACCTTCTCAGATTCCCAGAAGTCTTTTCACTGATGTCTAACAGACCTGCTTGTGTTTCAGAGGAGGGAATGAAAACACATGATTTCACAGCTGAAACGCTCTCGTTGAGAGAGCATCGAGTTGAATGGAATCTCACTTCAATCGCATTGTGGTAGAATGTTTTCCTGATTTTTATTTATGTCCAGAGTTGTCTTCATGTTTCCATTAGGCAAGCCGTTTTTAACATTAAAAGATACTATTTTTCTCGTTTTTTTCCCCCCCCAACCTGCTGTATTTCAGCGTTAACGCACCGTTGTTGTGTCTTCCAGGTTCCTCGCCGCCTCCAGCGCTCCCCAGTTTGCCCAGTAGAACCAGCAGTGCCACCAGCTGTCCCTCCGCAGCTCACAGAGACTCTGGCAGCGACGTCGAAGGCCTCCTGAACGCGGAGCCAGGATACGACAGCGTCTTCAGAAAGGTCAGACCCGACGTTTTTCTCTTTTTATGTGTGTTGTTGAGTGGTTGTTTGAATCCATGATTCAGGTGGGAATATTTGGGGTGCAGAAATGTGCGATGACGACAAAAAGAAAAAAAAGAAGCTCACCAAACCCGCAAAACGATCAATAAATAAATGTTTAAATAATACTTGATGAACAGTGCATTCAAGGTTATCACCAATTTCCTCAAGCCCCCCACGGCCTGCGATCCAAACATCAAGTTCGCCCACACTGAACAGCAAGAACGTATTTGATTTAGTTTGCCCCTGCAACCAGCCCTGTGGGGAATATATTTCACTATTTTGTCAGTCTGTGCCTGGCTCTTCATCTATCGGCGCCCCGAGGCTGAGATGCCAAACATCTACTAAGCGTCTTCAAGTGCCGCTGTCACTCCGCTGCCGCTGAAAGTCTGTTTTGAAAGCCAGGTGGCCTTTTTGGTTCACGTTGCAAAACTTGTGTCTCTCAGTTTTTCTGAAACATGCTGATGGCATTGTCACCCGAATGTCCCGTTTGTTGTAGACAACAGTTGAAAAAGTCCGCTCCGAGAAAATCAGCCGCCATGATGCTGAGGGTTAGGGGCTCGGCAGCTTAATCCAGCTTCAGTAAGAGAGGATTAATGTCCTCACTGCACTCTGAAGGGAAATTCTCTTTCAATTGCAAGACACAATGCCTGTTTCATAACGCTGAGGAACTCCATCGATCCCGGTAACGCGTCAGCTGAGCAGCCGTGTGGCCTCCATGTGCCCTTGAGCAAGACGGTGTTTCTTTTCCATGCTCACTAATTGTAAGGAATACGAGCATCATCTACAGGCCAAGAACATGAAATAAGGTTTAAAACCCAGCTGAATCCTTTTCTAAACTTGAAAGCGGTGAGTCATGTGACTCAAAAATATACGCTGCAGTCACATGCCCCTGAATGTACACACACACACACACCCACACACACACACACGTCCTCCTGCTCCCACAGGAAGTTGTCGGCAGCATGAAGTGGATCTTTCATTCCCAGCTCTCCAACAGAAGCGGCTCTATGCTCGGATCACTCGCTGCAGCTGGCAGCACAATAGGCCCAGTTAAAGCTCACACCTACAAATTAGCTCTTAAATGGACTGTGTGTGTGTGTGTGTGTGTGTGTGTGTGTGTGTGTGTGTGTGTGTGTGTGTGTGTGTGTGTGTGTGTGTGTGTGTGTGTGTGTGTGTGTGTGTGTGTGTGTGTGTGTGTGTGTGTGTGTGTGTGTGTGTGTGTGTGTTCTTGCCCATCAGACCCAGGTTGACGAGTATTTACCATTTTGTTTTCATGGCATTATTCCAGCCATAAGCACAAAATAAATGTGTATATATCTTTTTTCTTCTTTTCGTTGTATTTAATCCTGTCTTGTTTGTTCTGTTTGTTTATTTATATATATATATATATATATATATATATATATATATATATATATATATATATATATATATATATATATATATATATATACACACACACACACACACACACACACACACACACACACACACACACACACACACACACACACACACACTGGGTTGCTGTCATTTATTGCTGTTTATTTTAATGTCAGTGTTGCCATAAAGTGTCTCTGGCTCATTATCCCTGAGCTTTGTCATTTGGTCCTCCATTAGGCAAGTTTATTTGTATAGCACATTTCAACAAGGCGATTCAAAGTGCTTCACATAAAACCATTAAAAGCATCAACACATAATGCAGAGGAAAACAAGATTTAAAAACAATTAAAACATTCATTTTAAAAGCATTAAAAAACAGTCAAAAAGCAAAAAATAGAATACAAGTTGCAGTGCAGTTTAAGAAATAAACAGCAACAAACAGAAAAGTCTTCAATCTGAATTAAAAAACCTTTCAGGGACCTTGTTCCAGATACGTGGAGCAGAAAAGTTGAACGCTGCTTCTCCATGTTTAGTTCTGACTCTTGGAACAGAAAGTAGACCCGTCCCAGACGACTGCAGCTTTCTGATTGACTTTTTACAGAGGCCTGTGAACACACCGTTACAGTAGTCCAGTCTACTGAAGATAAATGCACGGACGAGTTTCTCCAAATCCTGTTGAGACACAAGTCCTCTAACCCTTGATATATTCTTCAGGTGACAGTAGGCTGATTTTTGTAATTGTCTTGATATTGATGTCCCAGATTGAGGTCTGAATCCATAACTACACTTAGTTTGTGGTTTTTAACATCAGTGATTGAAGCTGAACGCTGACTTTCAATCGTTCCAAAAACAATTACTGGCACATCCAGTTGTTTGATTTCAGAGCCACATATTCAAAGGAAGTAAAAATGACCGAAAGACATCTGCTTGCATTGAAGAGACTCATGAAATAAAATAGCAAGGAGGAGGGGGACCTGGATGGAGTATGGGGGGGGTGGAAGTAAAAACTCCTCCTTTCGGAGGGAGGGATCCATCCCCGATGATGAGGTTGGAGCCTCCTCCTCTTGGCTCTCCTTGGGCATCCTTCTTGTGAGGTCTCCACGGCGATGCTGTGAGGTTATCTCTTGTTTAGACTCCTCTTGTCTCCTGTCCTTGGCATTGAGAACAGACGGGTGACACGGGAAGAAAAATAGGTTAGAAGTAAACAGTCTTACCCCTGACTAACTCCATCTGCCTTAAAGACATTACACTCCATTCCTGTGGAGTAAATAGCTCTCCAGCATTTGCTCAATGTATCCCATGCTTCAGTGATGAAATGCTGATGGATATACAATGTGATATGCTCGCTAATTGCAATCATTTGAAGGACATCTGTTGTATCCTACCATATTTTATTCTGTTCCGTTCTGCTATATTTTATTCTGTTGTATTCTGTCCCATGTTGTTTAGATCTGTATTCTATTTTGTTATATTTCACCCCGCTCTGTTGCATTCTATCCTCTTCTCTTCACTTCTATTATATTCCATTCTAGTCAGTTCTGTGCATCCCATCCCATTGTATTCAGTCTTGTTTGTTCTGTTCTACTCTATGCATTTACTTATGCGGCATTAATCTATTTGGTTCTGTTCTATCACAGTATGTTCATTTATGCGGCTGGTAAAAGTGAAATCGGCTCATGTATTTTTTAAGTGTTAAATGTAGCTAGATGACATAAAACAGTCATGTTTCAGGGTTAAGGGTTCCACTTCCTGTGTGGCTCTGTGAGCATGAGGCCTGCCGATCTCTTTAAATGTGGAAGTGAAGTGAAAGCAGCTACTTTCTCACACGTCGGGTTCCTGAAATAACATTTTATTGAGTTCGCCCATTTTTTTGTATTTGACGAAGCCATTCTTGTGGCACAGGTGACGCTTCTTTTTACTTTGGCAGTTCCCCATGAGCGCGTGATGCTGGGCAATGAGGCTCTCCGATGACAACGACATTAATATTTATGTTTCCTGCCTTTTGCAGAACGATGAACCAGTGACGGGAGGAGACAGCGCCAGCGAGGTCTCCGTCTCCTGTTCCTCCGCAGACGACGCCGCCAGCGTCGGCCCGTCCAGCTCCAGTCCAGAGGGCAGCCGGGGCCTGGAATGCAGCTGGAGCCCAGAGGAGGCCGGGGCTCCGATCGCTGCAGGACTGGACAGCGCTGATGTTGGAGGAGCAGCAGCAGCAGCAGCAGCAGCTGGGGAAGCTGAAGAAGAAGCCAAAGACAGAGTGACGGAGGTGCCGCGGCGCTCCAGTATCCTCCGGAACAGCATCCGCTCGCTGTCGCCCCTTCGGCGCCACAGCTGGGGTCCCGGAAAGAACAACGGAGGCGACTCAGAGATGAACCAGAGGAGGTGAGAAGGGGGATCGATTCTATAATTTGATTCCTCAACTGGAGTTGAACCGATGGCGAGACGTAGCCGTTCCTCCTCTGTCCTCGACGCTGTCTGCCGGTGTGCGCCTGCTGTTCGCCAGCAGATGTCAGCAGACCTGATGTGTGCACATGTCAGTGTCACGGGAGCTGGTTGATGTCACTCCGTCTGCGCCGTGTCGAGTGTTTCCTCCTCCTGCTGCAAGCAGCTGTGTTGCCATTTGTCTGTTGTTGTTGTTGTACGTGCGCAAAACAGTTGACACACACTACTTTGCATTCGCATTGACACTCTGAGAACGCTTATCGGGAACCCATTCGCATTTGTGTCTCCCGTGCTAGAACGGCAGCCCGTCATGCGCCGTCTACAGAGTGACTAGTCGCCAGGCTTTAAAAGGCCGGTGTCGCAATGTGTGAAAGCAGCAAACAGCTGCTTTAGACTTTTATCAGTTGCTATTTTTATTATGGGCACAAGCAGCCGCTACCACCAAGCGTTTTGTCGTCTTTCTTTACAGTGTAACAAATGACAGCTGCCCTTTTTTTTTTTATAGATAAACATGGGGCACCTGGAGCACAAGCATGTTGACTGTTATAGGAAGGCTCTTACGGCTGCTAATCATGCATGCTGCGTTAAGCGCAAGGTCTGGAGTGACATTACCGTGACTCCAAAAATATCTTTTTTTTATGTAAAGTGAGAGAAAAGTGACTGCAGTAGCTTAGCAATTAGTTAAGAGAAACAGTGTTGTAACCACTTCCCGCTTGATTTTCCCACTTCTACTGTTTTGGGCACATTACAAAGGAACAGTTTGCCATTTTGGAAATACTTGCTGATGACGTCCGTAAGGTAAAAGTGAAGCTATGGCCAACAGCTTACGTTAGCATAAGGAGTGGAAACACAGGGAAACAGCTAGCTGGGTTATGTAAAGATAACAAAATCTACCTACTAGCACCTCAAAAGCTCACTAGAAAGTACGTTGTGCAAAAAGCGTAAAAATGACAATTAGTGTATATATATATTTTTTTAACGGGGTTATGTTTCTTGGCCGGATGCAGTAACGTCCTTGAGTTTTGACGTCACTGTGAGAATCAAGGAGGTCACTGCCCCCGGCCGAGGAATAGTTTGGCACATAAACCCCCGTAAAACAGCTATGTGTCAGTTTTAAACCTTTTTATTATTATTATTTTTTATTAGCGACCTTTTTAGATGTGCTGGTGGTTAGATTGTGTAGCCTAAGGACTGAGCCAGGCTAGCTGTTTCCCCTTTGTGTGTCCCCGTTTTTGTGCGAAGCTGAGCTAACCATCTTCTGGCTCCAGACAGATATGACTGCTATTCCTTTTTAAGATCATTATTCTGAAGAAAGGCCGTTGACATCAGCTCTTCACCGCGGTGGCCTGGGCCTCCAGAGCTTCATATACACACACAATAGTGCCCATAGATACCAACCTACTAAAAAGATGATTGTCCCATCAGCAAGTACTTCATTCATTCATTCATTATGTTCTTTTTGACCTGCCATTCCGCCATCTCACCCATCATGCACCGCTCTGCACGTCTCTCTTTCTCATCCATCACCTCCAGCTCCATCCGTAGCCCTGGTGAGGGGAAGCCGACCTTTCACAGGAGAAGGTACTAATACATCCCATTCATCAGCTCGTGTTCAGATTGACTTGTTGCTAGGTGACGCGCATTGACAAATTTATGTAGGCGCAGCCTTTTGTGTGTGTGTGTCGTCCCGTCCCCCCTCACACACTTTTTTTTAAAAAAAAATTTATGTATGCTTGCTGAACTACTGCTGCATTGTGCTCCATCGCTGCAGGCAACTGAGCTGAAAAATGTTGCTTTCTTTTCACCCCCAGTCGGAATGTGCAAGAAATACTGAAGCAAATAGGTGGTTGAGACACGCTGGTGTTTTTATTGCAGGGGTAGTATCATGCAGCTACACAGATACAGGGGACTTTAGGTCTGGAGGCTCAGAGGACTGTACTGGGGAGAGATTGAGAACAGAGATTTTCTTTTTTTGTGTGTGTGTGTAATAAGTTCCTGGAGGGAATTTTTCAAAAGTGTAAAGAAGACAGTGTGCCACAGCAGTAAAAATAGGAGGTGAACTTGTGTTCTAGAAGCTAGAAGAATGGCTTTGTTGCCTTTTTGAGGCACACACATCTTTCACTATCAAGTGGTCTTTTGTAGACAAACCCTCATCCTGGACCATGAAGGCCGTGGAGACGTCTTCAGTTAGTGTAATGCAGATCGTCGGGATGGGACATAAACCACATGCCACTTCTAGGTCGCTATGGAGTTTTTTTTTCTCTCTTTCTCCCGTCTATATTCAGGAGCGTGGTCTTTGAATTTAAGGGCGTGACTCGCTGATTTCACGTTCAGATTTTTGTAACGCTTTCCTCTTTTTAAAAACCCTGTTTTCGCTCTGCTTCTGCTCAAACCGTACGCGTGCACTCTGATGTATCGTCGCTCGCACAGAACAGATTACCCGTTCTCCGGCTTCGGCCCTTCTCAATACACTCAATCTGCTTCTGTCCCCAACTAACAGAATGCCAGGTGAAATTTCGACCAATGAAATAACACAATAAAAAAAAATGCTCTCAATTTGAAAGACCTCGCTCTTGAATAAAGATGGGGAGAGAACGTTATAGGTTTCAGGGGTTTCTGGCAATGACTATTATTGTATAAATGGCATTGGTCTTTTCACTGTGAATGGGCCAATGGGAAGGAGTAGATCAGTAGATGGCCATTGAGCCATTTCTGTAATATTTTATCAGTGATCTGTGGTGGAAAAACAACTTCTAAATGACCTAAAACGTACTGTATCGTATTTGCTGCAAAGTCTTGTGTATATATAAATGCAGATACAGCTGTATTTTTGATTAGTCCTCCACCTCTATCTGTAAGGCTCTAACTTAGACACAGCTCTTATGGTCGGAGACCACTGCTTTAACCGTCGGTCCACATCTTTCTCATTGAGGAAAGCAGTGGGTTCAGTAGCGTTGATAGCAACCAGGCTTATTCTGACAGCATTGCAGTTCTGGGAAGCGGCTTTCGGTTCAAGGTCATTTCCTTGTTACCAAAACACTGCAGCAGGAAATAAAACTTGATTCCTTTTACAGTGTGTTTGCTCGCCAATGTGAAGTCGTACATGGAGCAGTATTTCCCTGCTAACTAACCCCTCCGCCTCACAACACTCACACCTCAGCCGCTGCTTTCCCGATGCTCCCCACCGCCACGGCGCGGAAGTAGTTAGTTCCCTCAGGTGCAGTGTTTGTGTGCACCTTGAATAGGGTGTATTTACATGCTGCTCTATTTGCATTTGCCGTTTCGTTGTGGGCGTGTGTGTGTGCCTGCGTGCATGTGGTTTTGTGAGTGTTTGAATGCCCTGCCCAGTCAGCCAGTAGCTTCCTGCAGCGGAGAGTTGCAACAGCTGCTGCTGCTATTCGTGCTCCGGCACCGAGGACCGTGCGGCTCTGGTGGATAGTATGTGATGATACTGGCAGGAAGCAGGCCTTTTAATATGACCGACTTACTCATTTACGTTCACAGCCCTGAGGATTAGGTGAGTGCTGCTCTATGCTGGGCACCGGACAATTGCCGAGTCGTGATTTCTTTCGGTCCCAGTTTAGGTTAAAGACGTCTGAATGTGTTGCGCTGATGATTTGCTGGCTAATGAAGTGCCTTTCAAACCCAAGAGCCGGAGATAAGAGAGATTTACCGCTGGAGCCTTAACCATCACAGAGTCGGTCCTGGAGCGAATAGAGCCAACTACAGTAGCACATAGCTCAATCTGAAATATAGCTGTAGTTTTCCTCTTCATAATCATTGGATTGGGTTATATTTTAGGGGCGATTCTTATTTCCAGTCATAGATCGATGTAATTGGGTTTGTAAATCCCGGCTGCAGAGCTCTTGATGCTGATGTCGGAAGATATTTTCCTGTAAATCTTCCCCCGGAGCCCAGCGATAACTCAGCAGGCTAAGCACTGTGCAGGACCGACTGTCTGTCAACAGGTGCATGCATGTGTGCACGTCCATGTGTGTGTGTGTGTGTGTGTGTGTGTGTGTGTGTCTGCTGCAGCAGGAGCCGGACGTAACCCGAAAGCGTGTACCGTGCAGTCATCCCTCCTTCTCCGAGGTCACCTCTGCTTTCTGTTTGACCCACGCAGCTACAGCCTGGAGGGGCTCAGTGGGGCCCAGGAAGAGCTGAGGGGCCCCGCCACTCTGGGGCCCCGAATCCTGGAGCCGTCCAGGATGCCCCGGCATGACAGCGACCACAGGGGCTCACTGGTGTCCCTGACAGAGGAGCAGGAGGAGCTGGGGCAGCATGGCAGACTGCATGACCTGGTCAGCTAACACACACACACACACACACACACACACACACACACACACACACACACACACACTATCACATTTGTCCTTTTTAGATGTCATATCTTCATACTGTCATGCAATCGGCCCCAAAGGGGATCCTCAAAAACATCCTCAGCCGAATACACACGAGAGCAGCAATGGATTTGCACATAAACAGTCGGGCGAACTTTGGCAGTTTAGGGGATTAGCAAGAATTAATAAACATTGCTTTCCTCAGGGGCCGTCTCCCGAATTTAATAGAAATTGCGAACACAACTTCGCGAACCATTTGTGTAGTTCCTTCCCCTTTTGAGTTTATCGTTCCTGTTTCCAGTGCAGTGACTGGTAATGTTTTGTTCCACGTTATCTCTGCCCGGTTTAGTGTCCTTTTTATTTTATTCTTCTATATTTTTTTATTTCTTTACAACGTCTGCACTGTGTTTCACTCGAGCGTGTGTCTCTCGCCCACAGAAATCCAGGCGGTATCGGCCTCTGAGAAACAGCTGTCCTCCCATGACCCTGCCCCTCACCAAGTCTGTATCCATGCTCGCCATCAGCCAGAGAGACATTGATGGTGAGTGACAAGGCGTGAGGCTGCTTATCTGTTTTTCACCCTCTGCGATCACGATTACAGATCCAGATTTATGGGTCAGTATGTGTGCCACTGGACATCTTTGACCTCTTTATCAAGAAACCCCCCTTTCCATTGTACCGCTTTAAAACTTGTAATGTATTAAAAGTGGGTCTGGATTTCCATATGCGTGTATTTCTAAGTGCCAAAGGCCCAGTGTAACGAGAAATATATTGGAAAAATAACACAAAATGTAGATGTTTTCATTCTTGAATCAATGACGGGGGGGAAAAAGCGAGACGTGTAGATGGAAATTATCTCGGTAGGCGTGGAGAGCAGGTTCAGGAGTTTGCTGGATAAACACAATTAAAAAGTAGTTAAAGAGAGAGAGACATTGTCTCAATCATTTAAAGGCTCGACACACCCAGACGCAGCTTTTGTTGCACCCGGTTAGGGAGGGAGAGGTTACACCTTTACCGTTCTTATTGGTTCAATAAGCTCGGTGATGCAGCGGTAGCACAGCTCCCCCCCACCTCCAGACTGAGCCGAGGTCTAATTAGTCACACTCAGTGGAAAGACCTTTTGTGAGCGCTGCAGGGATGACGTACTTTTGTCGGTCAGCGTCGCACTGGTTCCCTTGACCAAAAAACAACAACAACAGTGGAATTTTTGTATTGGCTTTTTTGATTATTGCAGAAGGTGATCTCTGTTGCAAAGTCTCTTTTTCTGTGTTAACAGAAGACCTTATTTCTGGCAGCTAACCAAAACACTTTTTTTGACACTCATTCCTATTAACGTTTCTCTTTATCTAGCCATTACTACCTCCTATCCCCCTTACTCTCTGTTGTGATACAGTTTTAATTCATACAATTTTAATAAGTTCCTCCTGTGGTTCTTTCCTTCCTTCCTGCCCGCCCCCCTCCCCCCCAGCGGTGGGACCACTGAGACGTAAGAGGCGAATTTCCTTCTCTTTCAGCCTTTCCCCCATCCTCAACAAATCTAAGTCTCAGTACGTTTATGGGGACTCCTCATCTAGCGATGATGAGGATAACTTGAGTAAGTAAAGCGCTGTAAACGTAGCCGCAGTAGAAAGTAGCTGTGATGTCAGAAACAGTAGTTTTTGCTGTTGCAGCCCCTGGATCTCCCTCAACGGACTCTAACCCAGAGCCAAGAGTGCCTTTTTACTTTTCATCGAGATAAGCAGTGCAGACGAAAAACTAAATTGTGTTTTGATCAAGGAATACATTAACAATCTTGGAGAACTAGTAGTTTGCTAAGTGGCCGAGCTGTGACACAACGTTTTGTCGTCAAAAAGCTTCCTGAAATCATTCAATTGGTGTCGACGAGGTCTGAGTATTTATAGTGAATTATCCTGAGAAATGAATGTGAAAACATTCGGCCTAAACTCTTCACTTTTTACCGTTCCGCAGTGGCAGACGGCGCTCACTGTAGTATGTCCGCTTAACCCCGAAGTTCAGCTGCAACAAACTTTGTTGGAAGCAAACCACTACTTACATTAAAATAAAAAAAAAGAATAGTACCTGCTGAAGGCATTGACTAAAACCTGGGCTCCTCCTGTCCCCTGCCCTGCCTAGAATGTAACTGGCCTTTTGCTTAGATTAGTCCTTGAAACGCAATCAGCCGAAAAAGAGGACGAGTTATAATCACAAGCACCGCAGGTGAAGTGCCCTCCGGATGAATGTGTGCCTGTCACCTTTAGTCAAAGACACTGAGCCTTCCCTTTCCTTATCTGTGAGGTTTTTCCCATTAGTGTTCCCTGTCTGCTTCAGGACAAAACTCTGCCCTCGTTATCCTGCTTCAGGTGTGACTTTCTGGTGCAGAACAGGCAGGCACTGCTTTGCATATTTGCATGAGCTTGAGAATATTGTAGGGGGGGGGGCGGGGGGGGGGGGGGGGGGGGGGAACTGATTGTCGGGAAGGAAGCAGAGTTGTTCCCCTCGAAAAGATACACGCCTGCGTTTAACTCGTAGCAGATAAGTAACTCTGTGGTGATGATTCATCAAAGACTGCGTGCGTGGAATATTTAAATTGCATATTTTTTTTTGTTTTTATGTATGCCTCCGGGGCGACGATAGCAGTGGCCCATTTAGTCCATTTTCGTGGAGATATCTCAGGAACACCTTTTTTTAAATCGGGCCCAAATGTCCACGTTTACCCAAAGATGATTTACTAGATTTACTGTGGTCACTGTGTGCCATTAACCGATAAGAGGATAACGTGATGACATTTTCGACAGGCATGGGTGGGTTGACAGAGGCACGCAACCGTGAGGCGGTAATTCTGTATGCTATCAGATAAGAAATTCAACTAGGTTAGAGATTAATTTCATAAAGGAAATCCCACTTTGATAGATAGAGGAGCCTGGGTGGAGTTTGGCTAGCTAGCTAGCTACAACCAAATTCAAATTGATCAGATATCAGGACCGTCACGTCTTGCGAGAAAAGAAAAAAGACTTTGTTATTCATCGAGTTCAGGGAATTCTCTTCTTCTTCATCTGGAGCCAGTATCGAGCAGCCATTAATGGCACTGGATCAAAAGGCAGCACTTCATCTGCAGCTCCTGGCCTCAGCGCTGGCCGCCCTCATCAGTGCCAGAGTCATTTAGTCTCTGGCTTTCTCCACAGCTTCAAACGGAGTAGCTTAAATGTTAAATGCCTTGCTCAAGGACATTAAAGGTAGTCACTGAAGGACGGGGGAGCCGTGGGTTATTCAATACTCGGACTAATCCTTTCTAGCCAGGACTGGAACTAACAACCCTCTGGCGTGGCGTGGGTGGCAGGTTGACAGGGCAGCAGCAACCTCAGGGGTGTGTGTGTTGTGTGTTGCTTTCAGGAACAGTAATGTGTCGTGGGTCACCCGTGTTTTGTCAACACTTGGAGCCCAATACACAACCACTGAAGTCATATGCTGAGAACAGAAGAAGATGGATAGACAATAAACATATTGGTTTGGCGTGGTCAACCCCTAAACAGAGGTTTTCACTGCCAGAAATAGAGGGATGAAGGAGAATTTAGACAAATGCAATTAATACCCCCCCCCTGATTCTTTGTCCTACCTCTGACATCCTTTGTGTTTCTTCTTCTTCTTCTTCTTCTTCTTCTTCTTCTAGGTATGAGATCGTTCTCCAGCGCCTCAGGGTCACTAGCGTACAGGTCAGTTCTACACAAACACAAAATATAGCTCCTAAAGGCTTTTACTGCTTTATAGTGCTGTGAAGAACCATGTTTGGAATGTGTTAACAAGTAGGCGTTGTAAAATGTGTGCGTGTGTGTGTGTGTGTGTGTGTGTGTATTTGTGTAACAGTATATCAGAGGAGGAGCCGGGCCCTCTGCGGAGCGACACCGACGGAAAGAACGCCACGAAAGTCAGCCGGACTTTCAGCTACCTCAAGAACAAGATGTACAAAAAGACCAGGGTGAGGGAACGTGGATACTTCACTGTGCTGCGTCTCATTCCTCATTCAGCCTCCTCCCTTCACCGGCTTCTCCTCCTCCTTTTTTTTTTTTTTTTAAACCTGCATTCTTTCAAGCGGAGGTGACTGAGCAGCACGCTGCTGTCAAGCCTCACACCGCTCCACGTTCATACGTTTGCACACACTCACACTGGGAGCTGTGCTTCTCCTTTTGCTGGCCTCTGAACGGCTCCAGTCCAACAGTTTTCTTCCTTTTTTCGTGTCTTGCTTCAGGGCAAGTCGGTGCCTCTTTTCAGATTTCCCTCAGCACCTTTTGTATTTTAGCCTGCAACATTTTCTTTGTCACAGACGTGAATCTCTGGTGTAAAAGATGTGGTCAAAGTCTTTTTTTTTCCTGCTCTGAGCAAGTTATTTAACGGCCAAAGACTTTTTCTCAGTGAGAATATTTCTTATTACATTAAGAGTAGTGAACATCCTGGACCAAATGAGACAGAACAAACACCTCCCCCTCTCCTGCAGTGCTGCAAATTCAGAAACTCAAGAGTCACACAAAATCAAAGCACAAAGTCGCAGCAGTGACGTACTGTAATTTGCCATCCAATTTGCAAATAGAATAGTCAATATTTCAAGTTTAAAATTACACAGATGAATAGTTCTATTTGGGAATAAACTAAACTATTTAAAGTAACTTCAGCTTTTGTGTGCAGCCTGTCATTGTGCAGCCCTTGCAGAGAGACACATGGGGGGGGGGAACAGGAAGTAAAACAGGAAGACGGGGTTGGCGGTGGTTGTATAATCTCATCTCTAACCTCAGTCACCGCTTTGCTTTTAAAGACGCAGGATTCTGAAGGAGATCATCGCCAGAGCCCGTCGAAGGTCAAAAATACCGACCCCAAGACAATTGGCGAAGCTCTGATGCTCAAATTGGCACCCGGTTATTTGTTTTGCATCCGTGAAATGCTGTACGTTTGTTGTCTGTGACACGGACACACAACCTTCAAATGTCTTCATTGAATTCAACTAGATGAGGCTTTTTAAACCAGAGATTCAAAAAGGGAAATTGTCTAATTATTTAGGTGCGCGTTGAGCTTCACACAGTTCCTGTGCAATGTTCTGCAAGGGGGATGTAGTTGGTGGCGTTTTGACATAGCGTCCGCACCAGATGCAAGAACAAGCGCCTCCTGCAGCGCGGCGGCCACTTCCTCATTGCGGCTTTCCCCCGATGAAGCCTCGGCGCTGCCAGTAGCTTCGGCCGCCAGCCAGTGATGTTATGCAGGAGATTCACAGGGAGCCACGGCTTCTCAAAGAGATGGAAAGGTTGGCGGGAGGTAGGCTAACAGAGTTTTGTTTGAATCCGTGATTTTTGAGCTGATCACTTCTCCTCTTGTGAACGATTGCAGACAAAAGAACTGCGCTTAAAGCTTTGACTTAGCTGTGTTTGTTGAACTGTTTTTCTATTGTATTTAAAAAAAGATATATATATATATATACATATATATCATCTTAAAAAAAAAAAATAAGATTCTTAGAAAAGTTACTGTTCATCAGCGGTTAGTTGATGTGTGTCACTGCGGTTAGACGGCTGTTGCAGGAAGTGACAATGAGTGCAGTGTTGTAATGAAACATGCAGGTGTGTGCGTGTGCGTGTGTGTGCGCGTGTGTGTGTGTGTGTGTGTGTTCCAGTCAGCCGTACGGCGTCTTCAAGCGGCTGAGGAAAGAAAAAGAAGCTATAGTGTGTCGGGGCTTTGTGGTCCCCTCAAACCGAGAGGCCCAGGGGGCGGCCATTTAAAAAAAAACGAGCTGGAAACTCCATCCCACACACACACCATTTCCTCTGGGTTTGGGTGGAGGCTCCGTGATGCAAGTCCAAGAGAATAAGAGCTCTGTTCTTCTCTCCATCGCTTTATGGGGATTGTGATTCAGCTCAGTGTACAGAGATGAGCAGACAGCTGAGGATGCCGACGCAGCGGAGACACCGCCCCGTTACGGAAAGGTCAAAGATTTGGTTCCCAGACGGCGCGTCTCCGTCAGCGGTCACGCATCCCGCAGAAGAGCGTTTGAGCACACTGGAGTCCTCCCTGCTGGTTTGAATAAGAGCTTCACAGTAGCTGGGAAAACAGCCCAACATGGAATATTATTATATTAATAGCATAACTGTAGTTGGTAACTGTTTATCACAGTCGTTATGTACCGTTAGCATCATCTCCCGTATTATAAACCCCTACCAGCAGCCCTGTAAATAAATCAAATTATTGGTTTTAACATCCAAAAAAAGGAAAGACTCCCTGAAACAAAGGCATTTAAAATAGCCTCCTAATGAGAGAATTTGTTGTCAGCATAAATAATGCATCACTTAATATGCAAAGCCCCCTGCTGGGTAGTACATCAAGGTAATAATGTTGCTCTGCTGGATTCAGATTGTAATTTAACGCGAGCAACCGGCCGAACGCGAGACACACAGTGTTTTGTCACTCTCCAGGTAACTCGGCACAGTTTTCTTTCTTTTCTTTTCTTTTTTTTCTGAACATCTAATCGTCTGGAATAAAAGGTAAAGTAATTACCGTCCTCTCCTGCTGAGGTTGACTTCTAAAGCTACGACGCTTTCCACCTGTGCAGGAAAAAGACCGCGAGAAAAGGGAGAAGGACAAGGAGGGAAAGGAGAAGGACAAGAAGGCGATCAACGGTCATCTGTTCACACCGGTCGGCTCGGGCCAGGCAACCCAGTGCTTCCAGTGCTTCCAGTGCAATAAGGCTTTCAACAGCAAGGAGGCTTTCCAGTGCACGCGTGAGTCTGTCGGTTTCTTTTTCTTTTTTACTTTCATCTGATCGTAAAAACAAAATGTGTGCATCAATGTACAACCCGTAAACTGTATGCAGATAACAGTGACAATAGAAATATGGGTTTCTTTGCTATTTTGCTGATGTTATTTCACTTTTAAAAGCGTCTGAAAACACAAATAAAACCAAACGGAGAGTCGGCGCAGCAGAATCACTCCTACTTGGCTGAGTCTACTTCATGATTTGTTTTGAAGTAGTGAAACTCTCTGAAGGGCTACTTCTAATGTAACACAGTCTGGCTTTCAGTACAGACAACACATCCTTGTTTTGCATTGTTTTTTCCACTGAAACAGCAGCAGCCCTAAAGAGGATGTAGTTTATTGCACAAGCCTTTGGCGCAACTCTTAAAAAGGAAAAAAAAAACAGCCGAAAAAGGAGAAACCCGTTCTGCGATGGATCACAGCGATCCTCTCAATGGACACAATCTGCCTCAGAGACTTCAGACTGGCAAAAAGCAGCTCTTTGCATTCAGTTGGTCTAGTTGGGATTGTTGGAGCCACAGACGGGTTTGAGGGTGTTTTTTCGGGGAGGTTCTTACTCGCAGATGTCTGGCTGCTGTCCATCCAGCAGACAGTTATCCTTTGTCTGAGATTAGCTGGAATCGGTTAAGACGTCCACAAAAAGCAGTTAAAAAAAACCCAATAAAACCATTTAAGAGGCGAAAAACACGGCAGGAATTTAAGCTGGTTTTACTGTGCGGCTCATAATTAGATATTTATCACATAATCCACTCTGCGGATGCTTTGAGCCAAATGTCTTTTATAGTAACACAAGTGTGCATACACTTCTCAGCTGATAGATGGAAGTAAACCGTGTTGCTTCGCTTCGTTTCCACACACACACACACACACACACACACACACACACACACACGAAAACGTGATAAAATGCCCTATAGAGTGCGAAAACGTGATGTTGTGCCCACTAACTGAGCCTCAACATTTAGAGGACATGATGCGGTGACATATTGGCTGCCCTTACATGCTTTAAAAAATAAAATAAAACATTCTGCACGCTGGTTCTCTTTTTCCGCCCCGGTCCCCTCAGTCGGCCACTGCTTACACAGGATTATTTTCTCACCCTGACTCAGTGTGCAAGAGCGTAAATGCGGTGATGTAATCCCTAAAAGCGGAAATGTTGGTCCGAAAAAAAGGGCCCAGACGTGTACCTTTCGTCACATCTCACGGGTGCTTTGTTCTATCATTGCAAAATGACATGACTTTGTCAATCAGTTCGATTCTCATGATTTCATATAAAAAAACATGTTTTTGCGTCAGTTGTGATCAGTGATAATTTGAAATACCAAATGATGGTCTCGGGGGACCCCAGTCAAAGCACCTAATTGCAGCCTGTTCTGTTTGAATAGATCTAATAACACGCACTGTCACGGGGGGGGGGGGGGGGGGCACTCTGTCGGTCAATATGAGGGAGACGGACACAACTGTTCAGTCTATTTTAGTTTGGCACAATATGCAAATGAAGTAACAATTATCCTTTTTTTTAAGATGACATTAACTACATAACTAATAACACGGCTGCCCACTGCTCCTTAATGACTAAGGATGGGTTAAAATGCAGAGAATACATTTGTGGGACTAATAAGGGATTTAAAATAAAATAATGGTTGAAGAAGAAACAAGTTATTATCGTGCCATGCTGGTTGTTTCTCACAGCGGTTTGTCCTCGTGTTAAATATGTTGGGAGGATGAAGGTTAAACCACTTCCATCCATCAGACAACACGCCTCTGTTGAAGTCGGTGGAAACTTGTTGCGAAGCTGGATTTTGACACAAGCAGAGGTGGCAGTTCCTTCCTCTGTTCTCGATCGATCTCTGTTGTCGAAGTCGGCTCAGCTCGTACGATGTGGTTTCAAAGTGTGGCACCGAGGAGAGAAAGTCTTTCATAGACTCAGCGGGATGACGATCTTATTTTAGCAAACTGAAATGATGACCTTTTGTTTCTAAATGGGGCTTTGGGAATGTTTATATAATTGAAATTTTCCCATGCAATGTTAATGTGTGTGTGTCATTCCTCAGCCTATCTCTCCCTCCTTTTTTTTTTTTTTTTTTCTTCTCCTTCGGCCACGAGCAGTATTACCCCTTGATTGCATCACACGCTCTGCTCCGGTCTGGCTTTCATTAGCGGGCTGGTGGAGTTTCCTGGCCGGCTATGAAAAAGCCAGTCAGAATTTTCGAGCCCCCCACCTTTTCCACACACCCTCGACACCCACCCACCCACCACCGTGCTCGGAGCGTTCGCTACACGGCGTTCTGATGCTTTTTCGTCTTCTTCTCTTTCTTTTTTCAGACTGTAATGCCTCCGTCCACAAGAGCTGCAGGGACAGCCTGCCCGTTTGTGCCAAGGTGAAGATGAAGGTAAAAGTTCCCCGAGAGTAACCCCCCGCCACAGAGGCCGTAGCATCCTGCCGCCCTGCGGCCAATATTGAACTCCTCGTTTATGCTCTTGTTCTCTGTTTTTCTGGACAGCTGCCCAAACAGCAGTTTGCAGTACCAGATTCAAGCTCTTTTCCGACGGTCACGATGAGGAACAAATGTGAGTGTCGAACCAAACTCTTACATTTACATTTCTTACATTTTTCAATCATTAAGAGCGAACAGGAAAACATAGGAAATATATCTGGGCAACATTGTCATGCAGATTTTAGTATCTAGTCTGTTTTTAGATCAGTTCAATGGTTATCAGATCTTCCAAGGCCTAAACCAATTCTCTGAAGGCGAACTAGAGGACTTAGATTTATGTACGCTCAGTTCTTTTCTTTTTTTTTTTGCTACCAGAAGAGTCGCCCCCTCCTGGCCTTTAAAAATAATGCAGGTTTAAGGCACTTCTTAACTGTCGTTGCTGCCCGTATAGTGCACATGCACAGTGTGATGAGTCCACTTGTTCATCTCCTGTAATGCATCTGTCTCTGGTCCAGCTGGTGGGACAAGGGAGCGCCCCTGGTCGGCCATCTTGTCCCCAGAGGACCATTCATCCCTGATGCTCCAGTCACGGAGACACACCAGCATCATGGCTTTCCACGGCAACAACCTCTCCAAGAGTCTCTCCATCAGCAACATCGCCGGGTGAGCTGCTGTGTGTGTTCGTCAGTGTATGCAATGATGCGAGGAAACTCGGATCTTCCCCTTTTTTAAATGAAATGAAGCGTTTTGGTTGCTTTTGTTGTTTTTTTTGTCATTTTTATTTGACCACTGCATCTGAAGTTCCACAACATGTGTTTAACCAGCTTGTTGGGTGGTTGTAATGTTGTGTTTTTTTTTTTTTAATGTATTTTAATCATTATTATCTCTATATTCAGTCCGGTTTTCGACGACATGCCCATTAAAGGCATGCGGTATCTCTCCCAGTCTACGGACTCCCTCAACAGAACCAACCAGGTCACAGAGTCCATGGAATCGCTCACTGATGAAGGTAAATACACACACACACACACACACACACACACACACACACACACACACACGATTGATCTGACTACCCAAGACAGCTGCCGGTCAGGTCCATATAGGAACGGGATATAGAAAATGTTCATGCAGTAGCTTGACTTACCTAACCCTATTTTAAACAGGAACGAGAGCAACGTAAAAACAATAACAACATAGTTGTAATTAAAAAAAAAAAATCATAAAATGTGATCGAAAATATAACTTGAGCCTCAAGTTGTAAGTTATGATGTTGGCGCAGGAACGGAGATGATGGACGGCCAGCTGATGGGGGAGTTTGAGGCCGAGGCCAAGGAGCTGGAAGCTGACTCGTGGAGTCTATGTGCCGAGCAGCAGTACCTGCAGCAGCTGGACAAAGACCTGGCGAAGAGACAGGACGTCATCTACGGTACATCGGATTGACCCGAATACGCTTTCAATTTGATCTGAGGAAATGCATGGAAAATGAAGGGAAATGATGCAAAAGAATGGAAATAACTAGAAACTACTGTATATGGCGTTAGTTAACTTAAAGTAGAAGAATAGCTTGAGAAGTGGGTTAATGCTTTCTGGCCAGAGGTCTGCAGTGTAAAAATACAATTGGCATTAGCATGTCTTAATATCTTTTTCTTAGTGGTCTATTGAGACTGCAGAGTTTAAAATATGAATTAAGTTGCATACTGTCTGACATCTATTCTGACGACCTCAGAGGTATATTTATGCAGAGGCATAGATCAGAGGAACGGTTATGCAGAGCGCTGCTTATGTGATTCTGTGACTGAGCCTCCTCTTCCCCGTGTGTCCTTCAGAGCTGATGCAGACGGAGATGCACCACATCCGGACGTTGCGCATCATGTCCGAGGTCTTCAGCAAAGGCCTGCAGAAGGAGGTGCAGCTGGAGCTGCAGACGGTGGAGAAGCTGTTCCCCGCTCTCGACGACCTCCTGGAGCTCCACTCGCAGCTCCTCCTCCGCCTCCTGGAGAGGAAGAGGGAGAGCCAGCTGGAGGAGGGGAGGGAGGAGGGAGGCTTCATCATCAACAGGATAGGGGACATCCTGGTCGGCCAGGTTAGAGGAGGGAGGGGCTGGTGTGAAGATGAATTGTAATACCCGCACGATGAATTCCTTATTTTCACTTTTGAGGCGTTTGGGCTCTAAATATTCCCTATTTTATATGAAAAGAGAATGAATGCATTAGAAACACATCCGATGAACCAGTCCATGTCAGTGTGTTGGTCCAGACTGAAATATCTCAACTACTATTGGATGGATTGCCATGGCATGTTGTACAGCCAATCATGGTCCCCAGAGGATGAATCCTTGTGTTTAGCTCTAGTTATAAATGCTAATGTTGAACTGAGATGGTAAACATTACAGCTGCTCAACATCAGCATGATAATTTTGGGCATTCAGCTCAAAGCACCGGCTTGGCTGTACACTCCTGTTTCCAGGTTTCAGGGCCGCTGAAAATACTATCAATGGTTTGAATCCTTAGCTAATCCCCATGTTTTAGCTCGCTGCATGCATACATGCACCTCATGTAAAGTTCCACGTTCTTTAAATATTGTCCTCCCAGCTTACCTTTTTTAAAGTTTTGAAACCAAACCACATCAAGTGCAAACTAGGAATGGAAGTTAGAGCCCTACTACTTACAGTGTTAGCTTTCTGGCTTTGCCTTTTTTTTCTTTCTTTCTCTGCTGTACCAATATTCGTTTCGTGACTTCATGCCTGTGAAATTCTGCTCCAGTTCTCAGGTTGCAACGGCGAAAGCATGAAGAGGGTTTATGGAAGATTCTGCAGCCGCCACAACGAGGCCGTGAACTTCTACAAGGACCTGCTGACCAAAGACAAACGCTTCAAGGCCTTTATCAAAGTAAGACTCTTTCAGCCAGTCATGTGTTTATATACATCCTACCACAGTGTTACTTTTAGGAGAAGTTGCTTTTAACTTTTTGAATAGATATTTCGATAGAGTGCCACTACAGAGTGATTTTTCTGCCTGTTTTCTTTATTTAGTCTTTTGCATTTCAATCAGTGCATGCACCGTACGCCATAGCGTAAGCCACGATACCCTTAAAACTGTTTAGTTTTTATTCAGAGGCGTTAGTTCTTCCATTGTCTTCTATGGTTGTGTAACTGTCATATCCATAATCACAGCAAACACCTTCTTAAGTAATATTACTGTATTATTCTCCAACAAAAGAGTCCTAAGTTTCTGTTGATTGTTTAGAGCCACCTGTTGCGTGGGCATGTTTCACTGAAACTTTTTTTTCTCCAGAAAAAGATGAGTACCAGCATTGTGCGGAGGCTTGGTATCCCAGAATGCATCTTGCTGGTGACCCAGAGGATAACAAAGTACCCGGTGCTAATTCAGAGAATGCTGCAGCACACTAAAGGTTAGCTTCCTGTCGGCTTTTACTGTTTACATTAGAATACGGATTGGAGGAAGGAGGAGGTTTGTTTTAATTGGGACGATCCTGGCGACTACAGACTATAATACCTGGCTAACGAAGCAGTTAGATCAGCAGATGGGGAAAATATACTGTAAAATCACACCAGGATTCATAACTTAATCAGATGGCATATACAGGGAGATCACTTGTTCTAATTGTTCCCGATTGTTTCTTTGATTCTGTAAATAGTTCCACTTGGTAGTCTCTACTGCATACGATATACAATACTAAACATTCATTCACTATTCAGATAAGGCCAATCACTGTTGCTGGCTCATCGATCATTAGAGAACCAAATAGATGTTCTGTTCAAACCCCATCTAAACATTTAAGCAGGATGGTTCTCTTTTAGGAAAGTGAAGTTTAAAGACCTGTTGAGAAGCACATTTTGGCACAGCCCAAAATATGTGTTTGTGGAATCCAGAATTAAAGGCCCAGCTGGATGGAGTGTGTGTGTGTGTGTGTGTGTGTGTGTGTGTGTGTGTGTGTGTGTGTGTGTGTGTGTGTGTGTGTGTGTGTGTGTGTGTGTGTGTGTGTGTGTGTGTGTGTGTGTGTGTGTGTGTGGCCTACTTCAAACGTAGTACACGTCAAAGTGTCACTTGTTTTAGGAAAAGCTCCTGAAAAGTTGAATTTTTCACAATTTTTTTTTTGGGGAGTAAATGCAACGTACGTTGGATGGGTGTGTGTTTTTTTTTTTTGGGGATAATAGATCAAACATACTTTGAGGAGCCGAAATGTTTCACACGTTATTTATATCTGATTTAAAGCACTGGCCTCCCACTGTGTACATTCACTCTAATCCCTCCCAAAAGCCTGTTTATAGTTCTATGTGGGACGGGGAGCTCTGCCTTAATCCCCAAGGTGCTTTAAGAGGACTCTCTCCTGCCAACTCTGAGATATATATATATATATATATATATATATATATATATATATATATATATATATACTGAGTGGAAATAAAATAACACGGCACGCTCACATTTACAGATGAGGAGCCAGAGGTACGGACAACCTTAGGAGGAAAATATTTCACTTTGGGGGGAAAAATGTCCCAAACCCAAGTGCACAGTATAAACAAGACACGATGACATTGACTTTTGGGCTCTTCTTAAAGTGCAGATCTTGGTTGATTTTAATTGTTGCACATCCACGCTAAATTCATTAATGTACCTGTAAAAAGTAGTTCCTCTGTGGAGACTTCAACGTTACCTCCTTTTTATTACTCCTGCTTAATTTGAAAAAAAATAATCAGTTTGTTATTTAAGTGCTTGATGACATTATGGAATACCCCGACAGAGAAATGAAAGGCTTTTCTTAGCCTTTCGCTTGATCCGGTCTGTTTGTGTTAATGTCCAAGCCTCGTCCATCTTAACAATGGGGGTCCTACATGAAGTAGGCGCGCAATTAAAACTGTTTAGGTTATTTCACATGAGAGATAGCCGTCTGTGCAGTTGCTATTGGAAGGAGACGTGGCTCGCTTTGACAAATGCGATGCATTTCTGTGCGACAATCACAGTTAAGCAACATTTGTTTGCCAGTGCTGTCCATCAATACGGCTCAAACCACACCCACGCAGCCCGATGACGCAGATTAGCTGAGTTACCTCTCGAGACAAACGTGAGACCGTTGCTTATTCAGTCATACATTTCGATATTATAGAGAAATATGTAACATTTGAAATTTTCAAGGACTTTAAGGAAAAAGTAAAGTGCAGCATTGGCTGCACCGTTTGATTTGACATGTGAGAAGTGCAAGAGCACCCTATAGCTCTGATGCTGAACAGAAACTGAAGGTCAAGCTTTAACAATAAGTGTCCACGTTTAAACTAGATATTCTGAATCGTGCTCTCTGACTACGACTACTACTATCACACATCCGCAACGCAACAAGCAATCGAGGGGAAAATGCCAGAAACTGAAATCATGAGCGTGCATTCTCTCTCTACATCCAAAAAAACCCATTACTGTATGTTGAATGGACCTTTTCAGGGATAAAAAGGAGGGGAGGAAAGTCATTTTTTAACATTAGTGTTGAGCAGAAACTGTCCAGCGAGACAGTGTAGCCAATGTTGCGCACAAATGTATTAAACATTTGTGCAGTACATTTGAACAGACGCAGCCAAAGTCGTGTATATAGCCTGAGTTTGAGATGCAGCTATCATGCTCGAGGCAAAAAGCATGCGAGGAAGTGTTGTCGGATGTGGATGTGGCAATACAACAAAAAAGCTCATTCTGGATAGCTTAATATGGTGTGCCTTTTTAAATTATGCAGGTGGGAGAAAAGATTGTGGCAAAATGAAAGAGGCAAAGGTCAACACTTATGAATAAGTTATGCTGACTTCGAGGTTTATGCGTCCAACTCAACCATCTAAAACAATTTAAAAAAAAAGGTCTTCCTTTGTCTCTGCAGTGGCATTTGCAATGAGAGGGTTTGTCAGAAAATAGAAGTGCAGGAATTATGTCACTGCACCTTCTGCGGTGCATAAACGCCTCCTCAGTTTAGTGGACTTGCCCAACAATGGTCTTTCCCTGCGGTTCATGCTTCCTCTGGTTTTGCACCTGCATGAAAATACAACCTTAACTCCTCCCATTAAAACAATGAAACCTACCAAGAGGGGGCTTTGGGCTGTTGTGATCTAACCCGAGACATTTGTGAATGCCGGACTGCTACCCTCGTCGCCCGTCTGACCTCCCTCTCTCCCTCTCTCTCTCGTGGAACGCAGAAAGCGAGGACGACCACGAGGACCTGACGGAGGCGGTCCGGCTGGTGAAGGAGGTGATCGCCGCCGTCGACAGCAAGGTGAACGAGCACGAGAAGAGGCGCCGCCTGAAGGACTTTCACGGCCGCATGGACGGCAAGTCCATCATGATGACGAAGAGCGGCCAGATCTTTGCCAGGGAGGATCTGCTGAGGAGGAGGCTGATCCACGATGGCGTGCTGCAGCTGAAGAACTTCCAGGGCAGACTGAAGGGTGAGGAGGCCGCGAATTCTCTCTGTAAATATGCAGTCTTAACTTTTTCACTCATCCAACCCCTTTTTCCTGGCTGTTCTCCAGATGTCCATGCTCTGCTGCTATCGGACGTCTTCGTCTTCCTCCAAGAGAAAGACCAGAAATATGCCTTCGCCATGCTGGTAGGATCTCTCTTCATGCCTTCCGCTTCTCTTTCTCCTTCCTGCGTTCCTGTTCCCTCCTTTTTCCCCCCTCCATCGCTCCGGTAATAAAAATCCCTGCCAGAGATGTTGGTGTCATATTTTCCTATCCCACTGTTGTTGCTGTTAGCGTTAGCTGGCCCGCTTAGCGTACCCATTGTGTAATAATGCCTGCCTCTGGCTAGCGAGCTAGCTGCACCTAATAAAGCTGCTGTGGCTCTCTGCATCTAACCCAACTGTGATAAATCATAAAGGTTTTCCATGTTTGCAGGACTCACAGCTTCATCATGACACACACACACACACACACACAGTAGGGGGAATGAAAACAGAGGTGCCCTGTGGCATAATAATCACATCCATCATTATAAAAAAGCTTGTAATGTTTGAGTTGAGGCCGTCGACATTGAGAAAGAGGACTAGCATGTGGTTTTGAAGGGATGTGAACCAGGTTCACATGCTTCAGTTCTGAGGCTCACCAACTGTGCAAAGCGGCCCGTAACGAGCAGGTCAAAGGTCACCTGGATAGAAAATAGAAAGCATTTGTGTGAAGTCAGTTTTGGATTGGATTTTGAAAAAGAAAGAAAAAAGACTCCTGACTAAAGATCGGCACTTGATTCAAACTTTAAATTCATCTCTGCACAGAGCGAGAGCTGAGGATAGAGTTCCCATTATTCCACAGCACAGTTACAGTATGAAGAACCTTTCCTTAAACCTCAGACGAGATTGCTGGAAAGACTTTGTGGATGTGGTTTACAATGTCGGAGTTTTACTGGATAGAGCAGAAATGAAACGGCGGTTTGTGGTGTTAGCTTATTAAAGTGGGCTTTGCCTTTCTCGCAGCCTTAAGGATGCAGAGACCGCTGATCAGCGGACCCCATGTGGATGATAACATTAACCAGAATCTAATTTTCTCCTCTTCTTTCCCCTGCAACCCTCTTTTCCCATCCTCCTCTTCTCTTTCTCCCTCTCCCCCTCCTTTTCACTCCCTCCTCCTTCAACCCACCCTTCTTCCTGCATTCCCCACCCTCAACATTTGTCTTCCCTCCTCCTCGTCGACCCTCCCACTGTCATATTTTCTCATTCTCCTCCTCCCTCGTTGCCTCCATCAATCCCCTCCCCTTCTTTTCTCACCCCTCCCTCCCTCGTAGGACCAGCGCTCCACGGTCATCTCCCTCCAGAAGCTGATCGTGAGGGAGGTGGCCAACGAAGAGCGCGGCCTCTTCCTCATCACGGCGGGCATCGAGAAGCCGGAGATGATGGAGGTCCTGGCCAGCTCCAAGGACGAACGCAACACCTGGATGCAGCTCATCCAGGAGGCCATGCAGTCCATGTAAGTGGGATTCATTTCTGTGTTTGTGCAAACATTACGGGCATTTCGCTAATACTTCGATGATTGAATGCTTTTTGTAGCCAGAGGATTTTTTTTTTTAAATCTCAGAATACACTGGGTCCCATTTAGTTCAACCCATTAACTTAACTGCACAACATGTGCTTCACATTGACTATTGGCCTCTTAGGGTTCATCCATGGCATATCTGTGCTGTAACCCAGGAGTTAGACCCAGCCCAGTTCTCCAGATAGTAATAAACGGTAAGCTGCGACAGAGCACTTTGCTGTCAGGAGGATTAGCGCCACTCTACCTGGGGATGGGATGTACTCAGGGACAGTCTAATGCTGGATTTTCTTGAAGGGCAGCTCACTATAAGCAGAGGATTATTCCACTGCAGCCAGCAGGGAAGGAGAGAGATTTATCTCTCTGTCTGTCTGTCGGCCAAAATATTAAATTGAGATGAGGCTATTGGCAGGAATGGAGGAGATAAAAACAAAAACAGTTTTCCAGTCTTCCACCAGAAACATCATACACATCAATTATTGTATTCTTTCAGTGTTGTCTCATCAAAGTGTTGTCCTGTGGTGTTAGTGTTATACACACTGAAGGGCTGAAGACAATCATTAATATTTCAGTAAACCTTTCTAAAAGAACTGGTCAAGTTATAAAATAAAGAAATAGCGCCATTTTCGTTCTTCAGTTCTCAAAAACTTCAATGGTTTCATTCCCTGCTTGTAGATTCATACGTAGATATTGTAAGTGATTTTAGATTTTTCTCTTCCTTGGTTGGACAGGGAGAAGGATGAGGACGAAGGGATTCCCAGCGAGACGGAAGATGACAAGAGACAACTGGAGACGAAAGCCAAGGAGATGCGAGGTGAGGGGGAACGCGTTCACTGTGTTCGTGGGAAAAAAAAAGGGGAAAGAAAAATGTTCTCCAACATCTGTCTCTTTTTAAATTTCTTCCCCCGTCTGTCTCTGCTGGTCAGGTATGTTGAGGCAGAAGGACACGGAGATCCTGTCTCTGCTGGAGGAGAAGGTGCAGCTCTTCAGGGGCATGTGGGAGCCTCTGAACCCAGGAGAGGAGGTCTACCGGCAGGTCCAGCCGTTCTTCAGGTCGGCCTGCAGCCTGGAGCCACCCAGGGGGGCGTCCATCATGTCGGACGCTCTGCAGGAAGGTGAGGCCGCGTCTACAATGCATGTGCTGCAGATGCGTTCTGATCAATAACGCAGAATGATTTAAACTGAATATAAAAGGCAGACCAGACCTCATCTCCTGTTCCATCAGTGTGTTCATGGAACACGATTAGAGATGGAAACTTCCTTATAGTCCCATGAGCGCATGAGGTTCTCATCATTTAACTGTCGAAGAACCACAAATGTCCGGTCATATTTGCCAAAAACCTTTTAGACACACCCCCCTGTGTAAGGGAGACATTAAAGGAGTCGGAGTGTGTTTTTAGGGTTTTATTCCTGCTATCTGTTTGGGGCTTCTGGCAGCCCTGTTCATCAAATGTGTACGAGAGGGAAGCAGAAGTTGACGTTAAATTTAAACAATTGGGTCTGGAAATGTTTGTCTGACTGAAAAATAAAGCCGCTGCAAAAAACGACACTTAACTTAGTACGTTGTTGTTGTTGTTTTTTCTGTAGTCAGAACAGCATTTCCTGTTCTCAGAAAACACATTATTGACTGAAAATGATGCAGTCTTTTGCTATATGGTATTGTGCAATAATAAAGCACTTTCTTGGTATACGGCCGTACCGTATTAGCATTCTAAATAATTCGCACTCACTCAATATAAACAAACTGTTTTATACTTGGTACTTAGTGAAGGTCTAACAACTGAGAAACGCTCTCCATGAATGATTTCCCAGTACTGCTGCAGGCAAAGAGTGTTCCAGGAAAAAAGGTGTAAGTAGCTGATCACAAGTTGTGCAACTGACATTCAACGAAGGGTTGTTTGCAGCTCTAATGCATAGAAGATGTAGGAAGGAGAACTTCTATAATGGTCTCCACTTTTGGAACTAGCAGGGAAGCTTTACGCCTGGGTCAATAGGTGTCCTCGTGTGATGTGTGATTTGCAGAGCTGCTGGTCTACATACACATGTGGATACCAAGACGGTTGTGTCTTGCCATCGTTGGTATTATTTCCGATGGTTAAGACGTTTTAAGCAAAAAGAGCTCGCTGGTTCAAAGAGGTTGTCAATAGTTGCTAAGCAACAGGAGCCAACAGCAGGTTGAAAGCAGAAGTGCCTCGTAGGATTCATCAGTGCAGAGCTGAACTGTAACGCAGTTAGCCGGGATAATTCACTTACTGACATTGATGTGTACCCCCTTTCTCTCTCTCTCTCTCTGTGTGTGTGTGTGTGTGTGTGTGTGTGTGTGTGTGTGTGTGTGTGTGTGTGTGTGTGTGTGTGTGTGTGACAGTGGAGACGCTGCAGGGTTTGGTGAACAGCAGCCTGGGCGGGGCCATGGCCGGCGTCCAGGAGGGCGGGGGAGCGGGGCCGGTGTGTCTGCCCCGCCGGGCCGAGACCTTCGGCGGCTTCGACAGCCACCAGATGCACAGCAGTAAGAGTGAGTCCGCCGCTGCACGCTTGTTTTTTTTAGTTTTATTTTGGGATCGAGATCGCGCGGGGCGAGAGGCGTGAACCTTGACCCGCATCGACTCAGCGACCGCTGAGTTTTAGTGCAGCGGGGCCACCGCTCCCAGCACTTCCTCCCACAATGCCGCTTGTTCAGGGCAGGGTTTTTTTTTTCCCCGACGGGGACTCGGGCAGCAGAGCCGGTGCCCGGGGCGATCCCTCTGACCTGGTGGCTTGGGAGCTCAGTGGCAGATATTGAGCCATAAGCAGTCCTTTCACATCAGTAACACCTAGCAGAACTACAGAACGTTTATCAGTGGGATGCTTTAAAAAGCACATTTTATCCTTTTTAGTAGTAGTAGTAGTTTGAAGCAGAGGCGGAGTGATTTGTTTGAGTAGAGGATACAGGAAAGGGCAAACAGAGAGCAAGGAACAGAACAATGAGTAATACATTAATAAATAAAAACATGATTCATCATTTCTAGATGAGACTGAATTATAATTTTTCTTAATTAAAAGATCATGTTCTTTGTATAGCCTTCAGCGGACCTGAACGTCTCTCTAATTCTTCTCTTGTGGTTTCTCCCGAACGTCCAGGTGGAGACGGCGACGAGAGCGAGGATGCGGCGGGAGATCTGCGCAGGACGGAGTCCGACAGGGTCTTAAAGAAGGTCGGCATCTCCATTACTCTTGACTCCGAAAGCCGCTGCGCCCCCAAAGCCTCAATGAGAACCCGCAGGCCCCCCCGTGTGGGGGGGAGGGGCGGGGGGTGCATTTGTCCTCCAACATCAACAATGCCATTAAGATGAATTTAGCCACTTCTCCGCCTCCGGTCAATTAGCCTCTTGACTCGCGCTGCAAAGGGCCTGTTGCTAATGGCGACCATCAGTTGCATGAGACTTGAATGAGCTGCTGTTCTTCACCCCCGATTGCGTAGTCGTTTCTCCTGCAGATATCCAGCAGCTGGACTGCACGCCATTGTGTCTTCAATGTGTTAGTGGAGCCAGGCTCCTGTGCTGCCATTCCCTGTTCATTCTGCTGTCCGAAAGAAAAGGGCAGTGCTTGGTTTTTCTTTTCTTTTTATATTTCGTCCTGGGCTGAGAGCCAAAGTTCAGACAATAAAAGAAGGGAGTGTTTTGCAGAAGTCTCAGTGATCATTAAAGACACAATGCAGAGTTCATCCAAGCGTTCTGCTTTCTATTATACTCGCATCAGTTCCTGGTTTTCTTTGTAAATGGAAAATGAATTCTTATAATAAGCCCTCCCCTATTGGAAACACAGTAAGTGTGAGACTGCTGTGTTCCCGTATCAGTCGTGCATAATCACACCCGGGTACAATTAGATGTTGTCCAGCACACCCACATGTGCAGCTGTAATTACATTCAGGCTTATACACTGTACAGTATGCACTGTCCACGTAATGTACGCGCACAAGATGGTGTGTGTGTGTGTGTGTGTGGGTGTGTGTATGTGTGGTTGTATCGCTGTGTTCTGGCAGTGCAGTACTTAATTGTGTGTTTGTGCTCGTGTGCAGGGAGGAAACGCCAACATGCTGCTGCTGCTGAAGAGGAACAGTGAGGTAACACCGACTTCCTTTCTCTAACTCGATTACAGCCTGCTGCTCACATGGGAGCCGTCCAAAACTGTGTTTCCATCATCATGAGTGTATCGGCTGAATGGCAGCAGCGCCGGTAGAGGTTGCACTGTGGATGTTTTGGGTTATCAGTGGCATTCGTTAGAAGCAAAACCGAAATGCCGAACAAACGCATGTGGCAGGCAACGCAAAAACTGTAAAAGAAAGAAGTTATTCGATAACGGCGTGTCTTTTAAGAGCAAGCGTTAAGGCCAATTTCTAATGAAAAATATGATTTTAAACGAATTATTCATGAGAATAAAGCGAACCAGCGCAAGTAAAGTAGCAGCAGAATTCACAGAGATGGAAAGATGAAGTTAATTATTTTATTAATCCTTATTTATCATTTTAAGTTAAGGGTGTTTGCATGCTAACATTTGTTTGTTCGAATTAAATCGTTTTTGCGAGCATTTGGTCATCACCCAAAGTACTACAACAAATTAAAATTTGATCCTGGGGAACCACGAATGTGTGTACAAAATCCAGCCAGTAGATGTAAAGATACTTCAGTAATTCAGAGTAAAAGTGGTGACCACCTGGCGCGCTAGAGGAAACGCCGCAACCACCCGAGTCCTTAAGATTCATCCAACGTTATATATATGCGTATGACATTTCTTGGCTATCCGTCCCGGAAGCTGTGACGATATTTCTTTCAAGGTCCGCATTTCCAAATGAATGGTTTCCAGTAGAAAAGAGGATCATGTGGGAAACATCTCACACTAACACTATTTCTTGTAAATACACGATGTTGAACTTCTGAAAAGCTGCAGTTTTAATAAATAAAAAAAAACAGGCCAAGGGACCTGTACATTCTGATCCGACCCTCTACTTGTTGCACAGACAGCCATTCATATGTGATGCAACAAGCCTTTCTGCATATGTTCCTCGCTTTTAAATGCTGCTCTCTCCAGTTTCCAGGGAACGTTAATTGGAGCGCTTTATGTCCGAGTAAACATCGCTGGCGGCTGAACGCTCGGTGGCCTTGTCTCCTTGTCGTGCTTTTGAATGGAGAAAAGGTCACATCACTTCAGCACATCGAGTCGGGTTTAATGCCGGCTTTGTCTCGGACGCCACCGGATCAAATCACATTACGTGAAATCCTCCGCGAGACCTTTTTTATTTATTTTTTCGTCTCCGAATGAACAAGCAGAGTCAAGTGCACTGAGAAGCACAGCAAACATCAAATACATGTTCTGAGTTGAGTTTGCTCAGAGATTTCTCCTCTCCAACAGCAGGTCCTCCACAGTGTCTCCAATCTGCATCTCCTGCTCAGCACCCTGCAGGTAAGACCAGGCAAAAAAAAAACATTATTGTGTGATACTTTCAGCTGCAATGTGATGATAGAGACAGACAAAGTATGTGTCTATTAAGAGAATAAGCGCGAGTGATGTGTCTGACCCGATCGCCCCTCCTCCAGGCGGTGGTGGTCCAGCAGGACAGCTTCATCGAGGACCAGCGGCAGGCCCTGAGCGAGCGCTCCCCCTCCGCCTCGTCCTGCGCGTCGCTGTCGCGGCCGTCCTCGCGGCCCAGCTCGCTGATCGAACAGGAGAAGCAGCGCAGCCTGGAGAAGCAGCGGCAGGAGCTGGCGGCGCTGCAGAGGCAGCAGGCGGCCCACGCCGAGGAGAAGAGGCGGCGGGAGAAGGAGTGGGAGACGAGGGAACAGCGGCTGACGGAGAGGGAGGGGCAGGTGCACGTGCAGGTGGCTACGACTTCTTATCGTTACCCCGTTTGTGACGGCGGCACGGTTTCCTGCCGTAGTCCTTCACTGTGCTTTACCTGGTGGAATACCTGGCGGGACATGCCGGGTTTCCTTCAAAAACATCTTGGACCGAGAAGAACATAAAAAACTGAATCCCACAACTGTCCTTTTTCAAATAAAAAGCTGAGGCAGATGACAAGGCAGGGCAGCAGGTTCATCCCAGTGGCTTAAGCTGAGCTTAAAGCTAGCATGCTATGACCGTTTACTCGCATGCTTTGTTTTGGAATTTGCTGATGACTTGTCAAAGGCTAAACAACACCAGGTGGAGGCTTTTCCAGGCTGCACCCTCAACATTTCATTATTTTCGTTTGGTTTCTCAACCGTTTTCAGACAAGCCGTGTTTGCCACTCTCACGAGTATTATATAATTGCCTTGGCTCCGTTTTTAATGCTTAGAGCAGAACTGACTCGCTACAATAGAAAAGCACTTTCTCCCCTTTTTTGATTACTTTTAAAAACGTCGACAGTAATCAAAGAGTTACAGTGGTGTGAATTGGCCTCACAGTGTCACTGGAGTTTTCTGTATGTTCGATGACTTAAACTGCAACGGATTGAAATCAAGTTAAGCACCTTGAGCAGAAACTCACTTTGTGGTTTTAACCATACAAGAAAAAGAAAGTAAACGGATGCAGTGAATACAGTCACGATCATAAATAGCTTTTGTACGAATTTGCGTCAAACCAGCGCGTGAGCTTGAATGGGCGTCAATCAGCCGTTAACGTCAAACCGAAATATCAGGTGGAAAAAGAATGTATTACTTTAAAAGAAAGGGTTTTTAGATAGACTCAGCTGAAGACTTGTAATGTCGGCGTGCTCTGCGATCACGTTGCACTGTACCATTTCAATAAATTTGTCAACGCGCCTCTCCAACCACTGCAGGAGGAGGAGGTCCTGAAGCGGCAGAAGGAGCTGGAGGAGGAGAAGCACGGGCTGCAGAGCCGGAAGGAGGAGTACCAGAAGGACCTGGAGCGGCTGAGGGACGCCCAGAGGAAGCTGGAGAGGGACAGAGAGGCCGTGCAGCGGCAGCTCGACAAGATGGAGGAGATCCGCCTGTCTGAGGTGAGAAGGGGGACTTTTTTTTAAATGAGCCAACGGCAACGTGGCGCCTCTCGCTTTTGCCCCCGCGGCTACGGGCCGACACTCGGCGGGCTGCGTGGGATGCGGCGCTCCGCTCGATGACACTTGTGTTGACGGGCGCTCGCGTTGGAGGCTTGAACCGCAGTCCTCTCGGAAAGGGATTTCAAAAACGCTCTCGGGAGTCGCTTTGACGAGTAAACATGACAACCCTAACAAGTTGTTGCCCCAGGCTTTTTGCCAAAGTGGGTTCTTTTGCTAACTCTTTCTATGAAGTCTTTAATTCATTACCAACATACTCATAATGCATACAAATCTGCTGATATCCATGTGTAGTTATAAGCAATGTGTTTCTAAGTAACTTTAGGTGGCCATTGTTTGCTTTGAGTGAAGTGAATCTATGCAAGATCAACACACAAAACATTCTAAGAGTAATTATTAGCACTTATATTGACTTATTATCACATAATAATGCATAATTCAACAGTGACTATATTTGCATCAAATTATTAACTATGGGAATTATAATGCATTATGATCCTTGCCAGCAGTTATCATACTTGACCATATAAGTAATTATATAATGCTGTATATGGTGTTGTCATAGCTATAAAGCATTATGAATATTTATGAGTGCTCATAACTAATTACAATGCATTAGAAGTATGTGTATAATGCATTATAGACATGGGCGTCGCAGAAAGTGTCAGTCTTTTAGTCGCGTTAAGCTTTGAAACACATTGAAATATGCACCCTTCACACACATGCGCTCACAGACGTTGATAACAGCTGTGCATCTCCCGTACCTTTTCTCTCCAGAGGACTCCCTCGACGACGTCGGATGAATTCCTGTTTCCCAGCAGCTCCCAGTCTCTGGAGCTGGACCCGCTGGAGCTCTCCTCCTCCTCCTCTTCCTCCCTGCCGAGGCTGCAGCCCCAGCGGTCTAAGCCCAAAGGGAAAGGCCTCAATCCCTTCACCTCATCCTCCACCAACCTCAAAGGCGGCGAAGCCAACAACCAGCTCTCAAAGAGCCTCCTGCAGCTGACCAAGAACAAGAGCAAGGAGAGGGAGAAGGACAAGGACAAGAAGAAGAAGAAGGGCAAAGGGGGGAGCACGCCGGAAGCAGGTAGAGAATGGTGAATATGAGGGAGTGGATGGATGTACATGGAGTTGAGTTACTAGGCGTCTCGACTCTTCAGATTGGAAGAATAGCTGCGTCGAGTTTTTTCTTCTGAGCGAGAAATCGAATCCATGTATGAGCGCAAACTGTCAAGGTCTCTCTTTTGTGTTTTAATGTCGCAGTGCATGCTGGGAATCTGAATGCACTGTAGCTATAGGATCAGGTATGACAAACGTCTTCAGGCCAGGGGAGTTCCCAGTGAAAACCTTTCAAATTACCAGCCCCACCCCCCCAAAAAAAAGAAGCTTTCTGTTTGCTGTCAAATTGAATCTGTTGTTGTGAAGATATTGTCTATAAACGTTTGCAAACGTTACGCGTATCCCATCTTCTTTTAAAGAGCACTAGATCATACTGTATATGTTCAATAATTCAACTTTTAGAAGTGCAAAGACCTCGCACACCCACTGAATAATACATTTCCTGATTATTACATTTCTGAATAACTGACAAAACCCATAAAATCAGTATAACATCGCCTATAAACCCGACTGTATTAAACGCACACGAGACACAGCGGTAGTGTGTGAAATATACAGACATTTGTTACCCAATGAAACTGACCCTCATCTTTAACAATTCCATAAAAAGTACTCAGCGGTGCCTGTTCAGCCTGTCATGGCCGTACAGTCTGGTGATGCATTTTAAAGAACTTGAGCTTTTAAGTGTCAGCCTGCATCAGGCTTCCTCTTTATTTTCTGCTTCTCCTTTTATGTCGCAGTGTGTGCGGCAGACTCGGTCCACCGGGATCTACTTTCACTATTCCCCCTCAGGTCACTGCGCGGTCGTCTCTGCTGGGTCCTAGCGCCAGCCGTTTTCACGTCCCGCGACCCTCGGGTTTATTGCGTCGTCTCAAAATGCGTACATGCTGCACGCTAACGCCGTACGCAGCATGTGCTGAGCTCTATGTTCAGTCAGAGTGCCTCGTGTGCAATGTACTTGGAAGTGTACAAAACGAGAGCAGGCAGACGTCAATCAAACTGCCGTTTTGAAATGTCACTGCCATCATGAATCATCGTGTTTTTATTCTTTTAGTAATCATAGGACTGGTTTCAAGATGCATGTACTTTTTTTGTCATTCTATACTCAAATCCTGCTTAGTATAGACTTGGAGATGCAGTTAAGATTTTGTCTTTGTGTTATTTAATTAGTTATTAGAATGATCAAACGTGTCAGTATCCCTTTGAGGGTGTTATTGATGATGGTATCGTCACTTTTTGTTAAACGATACCCAGCTGAGCTGTCAAGGATTTTGCTCTTTCTGCGCGTATTTCTCCCTTTTTTTATTTGTAGAACGGCAACAATTTGAGTGCAACAATACATGAACCGTAGAGGATGCATACAGAGCACATTAATAATATAATAATAATCAATAAAACGCATTGATACGTCTGACGGTGAGAGATGAAACGGTGGCTGCCGGTACGAGCACGGGGGCTAACGTCCAGAGCGTTAGGCCGCTCGCCGAGGCAGCTTCTCTTTTTTTTTCTTTCTTCTGTTCAGTCCTTGAACGCACCTCAAAGTCGGCCGTCAGAACCCCTCTTGTGACACTGACTCCGCTCCTCCTCCCTTTCAGAACCCTCACACCTCGCGGAGCCTCCTCTGGATGGAGAGATCTTCTTCTGCTGAGAGACGTGGCCCTCCTCCTCCTCCTCCTCCTCCTCCTCCTCTTCAACCAGTCACAGCCATTCAGGAGGAATGTGTTACTACCAAGTAGTAATAAATGCGTCTCCATACGAAATACTGCAGTGTACTGCTTTTTGGGACCTTTAACATCACCTCGAAAAGACTTTTATTCTCTGAATCGTACGGTAGAGCAATTTAACATTACATGCATTGTTTTTTTCTCTCTGGAAATGTTTTAGGGATTCTGTGTGCAAGTAGACATGCATACTTGCAGTACTAGCAGCACATTTCGGGGTATTCGGTTTCCTTTTCCAAAAGCCGCCACTGTTACGCGATTCATCTCTTCGTTTGGGAGAATTATTGCGCGTGGAATGGAAAGCGCTTCACGAGCTCTGCCAGGTCTCAGGCTGCACGGCCCCGTCCAGCGTTCGCTGTTTGTTACCCGCTTCACACACACACACACACATAGACACAGACAATACCCAAAAGGCCACTGGAAACGCATCACTCCCGCTCATCTATTCTCGACTAATTAATCCGAGGACTGAAGCCGCACGGGAAAACCTGCCGAAACCAAGCGTCTCAATCAAAAACAAAGAAGTGTTTTCAGTCCGAAATGCTTACAGTATGGACCCAAACTGAAAGAAAACATTCCTTTGCCGACTACTTGAAAAGCAGATTTGGTCCACGCAGTTTGCCTCCTGTTCGTACTTAACGTGGAATTAAAATACCTTGGTCAATCTTCTACAGAGACTTTATGCCATCGATCTCGTTCCCCGGCTCGCTTTTTAATTTATTTGAGGAATGGATTCCTCCATTTTTGGAGTGAAACTCCTCAGATGTGCGCGTCTCCGTTTCCAGACTCAACCGTGATTAAAAAAAAAAAAAAAAAAAAAGGACTGAGACATATCTTTTGCCGTCTAATGGATCAATTCATATCCTTCAGTGTGTGTTAGAGCCGAGGATATTAGCTTGATCCTTGCTTTATCTCCTTATCAATGGGCTCCTATGCGGCCCTCATCTCCCATCCCAGCGCGACGAGTGGAGCTTTCCTTAGTTGTTTTTTAATTGCGTGTACAACTCTGTAGCATGCTAATGGTTCCTGTGTGTTAGAGAGTTCAGCGGTTCCGATAATAGACTCACGCGGCTGCCGCTTTCAGAATAAAGGAGGCTGTTAATCTGGGGACAAAGCAGCTGGTTAGAGGAAATAAACACCAAAATGACGCTCTGTTTGGACGCCTAATCAGGAAAAAGCGGCTCGGCGTCTAATCATTTCAAATTAACCCGACATCAGCGGTGTTGTGAAGCACTTTGGTCCAAATATGTTCATGCATTCATTTTTGTTATCGGTGTGCGATATCAATCAAGGAGATCTTTGTATTCTGCGGAATTATTTTTATTTTTAAATCGAGGGCACTGACGCTCACGGGAAGCAACGATGATCCAAAGCGAGAGAACGTGTTGAAAGGCGCTACGTTTTGTTAGCGCTGTAAAGGGCTTTTATGTTATGTTTCCACGGTGACCTTTTCTGACCTGTCGTCTTTATTTTATTTTTTTAAGCCTGTGTTTTATCCCCACTAATCTAAACCCAGATTGTGGGCCGCACACGCTTACCTGCTGGACAGGTAGGACGTTAAAAAAAAAAAAAACGAAGTAAAAAATAATAGAAATGGAGCGTTTCTCCAGTGAATTACAGAGCAGCGCCACTGAACTGTGCTTGTCTGTTAACTGTGCTTTGTGTCCGGGCCTGCTTTTATTCTAGCGTGTCTGAAGAGGCTTACGGGGGCCGGCCGATTAGTGGCTTCATGTCGTTTTTATTCCTGTCAAAGACACGGAGAGGAACGGGCCTCTTGTTTTGTGTCTCGGTTGCTTTTAGCTGTGTTTTGACCACTAGGGAGCGCTGCACCTATGACTCGCACAACAACAACAACACTCTGTTTTTTTTCTTATTACATATTCTCCCTGCTGTGAGAAAGACATATTTTTCTCAGAGATGATGTGGCGAGAGCGAGGTGCTCTCACGCGCCGTGACATTTCCCCCGCTGCATTTTGTAATTGACTGCCGAAAACAAAGCCGTCGTCGGAGATTGTAATTGGTTATTTGGTGAAACCCGTCAGCGGCAGCTTTTTTAATGTGGGGAAAAATAAATAAAAGCAAAGGAAGATGTGGCGGTCTGAGGGGAGCGGCCGGGCAGAACCACAAAACCCCTCTCTGTAAAGGACAATCAGCAGACGCCAGTCAGGAAGTGCCCTCCCCGACGATGACGAAGATGATGATGATGATGATAGGGCTGTCCATCAGGTGAACCCTGCGTAGCCTTAAATCTTAAATGATAAAATGCACTAGAGTAGAGCATCTTCTCAGGAGAGAGCAGATCATTTAAACCTCTGATTTTTGAAAACGAAGGAAGAGTTTTGCACCGTGAAAGTGGCGCAGGTTTGTTTTCGTTCCCAACGATGTAAAAAAAAAGAAAAAAAGAAAAGACAAATGTAAATATGATTTATGTATAAAACAAATCAAATGTACAAAAAAAAAAGATGGAAAAAAAAAGAAGTTTCATTTGTGATCTATTGCAAAAATTTTGTAAGAATGTTTTATTTATGTTTTATTCTCACCCACGGGGTGATGTAAAGTCACATTTCTCTCATAATAAAGAAAAAAGAAAAATCATAATGGACATTTTGAGTGTTGGTTGTCTGTCAATTGCTTTTCCTTTTTTATTTCTCTCGAACAAATGAAACACAAAAGTGCAACAGGCTACTTATTTTTCTCTCGCGTCTTATGGACCAAATGACTGATTCAGAAACGCATCAGCAGACGAATCAATGACTATGTTTTCTGAAGCTTTTCACATCTTCAGAAAACCACTCGAGCTCTGCCAGTGACTCGAGTGCTGCCTCAAATTCCCTGTTTTTTAAGAACATTTTCATCACACAAGCGAAATACCAACTGACAGAAAGAAGGTCTTCAAACTAGAGTCAAAACGCAAGATCCAGAAACAGCGGGTCTTCAGCGAGACATTTACCACAACCCCACTGCCGCACGGCGAGGCTTACGTTGGCCCCTGGAGGGCCCCCGAGGCGTTGGATCGGTGCAGTTTGGCGCTCCTCCTTTCCTCTGGTCTGATCCCAGCCATACAGCGATTAAACACCTTTCTTTTTGTGTGTGTGTCTGTTTTGTTTTGGACACTTAAATAGCAATTCATTTCATTAATCCACTTTGTGTTGTTGTCTCAGAAGCAATTAAAATGGCCATCAGTAAATCCTGTTAATGGTTTGATTTCCTGTTTCCATTAGTCGTGGCACTGCTGTTTGAGCACCAGCGCCGGAGGGGGAATAAAAAAAAAGAAGAAGCTGACAGCCATCTTGATGGATTGACAGCAGTGCAACCCGCCCTCCTGATAAATAAAACACCAGCTGCTTTAGTCTCTCCGTGCCGCAGACACCGAGTCTCTGGAAACCTCGGCTGGGGAAGAGTTCTCTACTTTTCTGAAATGTTCGCCAGTTCCATCACCATATCACCCCCACACATTTCTTTGCTCTACACATTATCGATCGTACCACGTGATCTCTTCACAGCCCCTTTCTACGCCTCTCCCCATTCGGCTCGCTTAGCATTTGAACCCCAGAGGCAACACATCAGCTGATAAGACCGAGCAGGAAGTCCAAAAGTTATCTTATCTCTTTTGAGATTATTCCCACCGAGTCAAAGTTGTGCGGCAGCAAGTTTGTCGGCGGAAAGCCGGATAGTCTCATTGGCTTCTGGTCATCATGGTGATGGGGATGGCGAGGTTTTGCTGTTTGAAAAAAAACGAGAATGGGAGACGGAGACGGCAAAAATAAAATCACGACTGTACAATTATGCCCAATTTAAAAAAAATCCCGTCGTGTCCTAGAAGAACAAATCACTTGCAAATAAATGTGTGCAGCTCGAATGAGTAATGCCGCTCAGATTGATTAATTATCTGGCGCAGATAAGAAACATTTGACATTGTTGAACTAATTATTCTCGTATCATAATTGACTAAATCCGTCTAATTGACGGCTTTAGCGGCTTTGAATTGAGCCGAGATGGTGACGGCGACACGATCCTCAGGCGCTTTGCAATGCGCTGATTTATCGGAGCCAAAGTCTTTCTCCTTGACATGAAGTCAGTGGTGGATAAAGTACTTTGGTCCCTCGCGTAAAAGTAGAAATAACACAATGTAGAAATACCCAATTCTAGCCAAAGGTTCTTAATTTAAGGTTTTCTTACACCTGCATTGAGTGATGTGTTCCTATTTCGACATCGACATCGAGCATTTAGCGTCTATTTAGCCACCTGCTTCGTGTAAGTACAATATGTATTCTCCTTTTCGCTCCGCTTTTGGTCTCCACCAACTCCCGAGGGCCATTTATGGCTCTGCTAAATGCTCCCTTTTACATTTATAATGTGATCCATTGTTAATATGAACATATTGATTGGGAGCTTCATGCAGAGGCCCCTCTAATTAAATCATATTATATTACTTTATTTGTAGGCTAATTTCGACTACTTTATATAGTGTTTGGTAGTTTAAGCTAAATTGTTGTATCATATTTTACAGGCTGTGACTATTTTTATGGGAAATATTGACCTGTAGAGTAACTATCGTGCGATTGTTTTACTTTAGCACTGTACTTAATTAATACTTCGTCCCGTTCCATCACAGGAACAACATTAGAATCTCACATTGTTGTAAACGTGCTGTAGCCGATATTCTCCCACCCTGTAATTCTGATTCACTTCACATTGAAACGTATTCGAATGCATGTTTATGTTTGCCTTTTATACTGAAATGATTTGTCATACTGTGCACGTCAAAGAATCAGAACTGAAGTATCTCACGGTCTGTGTTTGAGTAAAATGGTAAATATAAGCCAACAAATGACTCCATCTGCAACATGTTCTAATAAAAAAAAAAAGCAGAAAATATAAATATGTGTGTGCTTTTTACATTTGAGATTATACAGAGAAAAAGCAGTTTTGGGGGCATACTATAATTATGGATTAGGCACCATAAATTAGGACTAGGAGTCGTAAAATCTTGCATAAATGCGGCGCAGGGAGAATTTTGGGAGCTAGCGCCAGCAAACAGCAGCCTAATGTACGGTTGGTGAGTGTGGATACAATAAAGTTGCTAAAAGAAGGGAGAGGACGGCATAACGAAATATGGCCATTATTATCCCGGCAGTTGCAGCACCGCCGCTAAACATCGTGTCGCGGTGGACCGGCTGTGACCGTCAGAGGAGCACAACCTCTGCCTCCAGATGATCTCGGAAGTGAGAGAAAATTCCCACTCGGCGCTGAGGAGCGTCCTCTCTGACCTCCGTGGAGGAGCAGCCGGGCCAACGCGCTCTGCTTTTGGTGGTAACTAATCATGTTACCAATTCTAATCTTCACTATAAATAATGCTCTCACTATTACAGAAATGTATTTGGGCTCATTACTCGTTACGTTTGTCTGGATCATTGCAACATATCCCCCAGATTTGTAGACCAGCATCACATACAGAGAGAGAGAGCGTTTCTAAGAATAACTGAGGAAACATGGGCGCATCAAATACGATTATTTATTAATGAACGCTGGAAAATGACATGCCCAAAATGAATAGAGTGTATCTCTGCAACTCCAAGGTCTATTTGAATAATTTTTGGTTGCATAATAATTATGCCCTTTTGAGATTTCTGCAGAGGTGTAAGCATTAGCATATGTTACTGGGTCAGAGTGAATGAATATGAAACGCAGCACACGCAAAATTGTTCCTTCCATCCCGACAAAACTGTACACGTTTAGAGTGAATATCGCTTTGGAGCGATGCAGTTGCAGCCCAACGCCTCACGCAAACATGACCACAACAGTGTTACGTTAAAAGTTACGTTAATACTAATAATAATACTTTCACAATAATACTAATTAATACTAAAACGCATTCTCAATTACGTTTGATCAATTACGTTTGACTAGAAACGTATTTCCTCCCCGATTCCGTTTGTGTTTGACGTGTTACAAATACGTTGATTAAACACGTATTTTTTGTTTAATTGTTTTTACGTTTGTGTTTGACGTATTGCAGATATGTTTATAAACGTCGGAAGACGTTAGTTCTGGGGGAACGTAATTTTTAGGAGACCAGGGTTGCAGTAGAGGCATGATGAGAGTCTTCAAACTGGCCCTTTGGTGCCATTTGTGCCCTTTGAAGGTAACTGTAAAATGAATTTCATTTTATTTACATATTCCGAATGGTATTGATTTAATCTCAACACAAATGTTTTTGTCTTTATTAATGAAGAATCAACCAGAACCCCTTGGTCTACTGCCAGCTCGTTCTGTATCGAAGGTCAGTGCCTCAATGATGAGTGCAGTACCACGACTCATCCACTAGATGGAGACATAAAATGTCTTTTCAAAATGGAAGGCTGGTGATAAGGCGTTTCACGCAAATTCATGTAATTATAAAAAATTACAGAAGTAACTATCACATTTTATTTTTTTAACAAGTTCTACTGCAGTGAAACGTCCCCTTTGAAGATTCGTAACATTGAATTAGTAATAGAAATGGAATAGAAACCGCATGGTTTTGAATGAGTGTCAAACTCATTCAGTATTATAATCTCAAGTGGCCAAGGTTGATTCACGTCCTAATGCATCTGACAGTTTTCTGCATAACCCTCTGATTTAAAATATTCCCATTCAAGAAGCAAGCAAAAAGAATAATTTTTAATCAAAAGAAAATCAATTGAACATACCATTTCCCTTCTACAGCAAGATTGTTGCTCTCACTGACCTTTGAATGGGGATAATGTACTGTATAATTCAGAAACTGTTAAAGTGGTGAATATGAGTGAGAGTTGGTGTAAGACTTGATTCAAATGCTGCAACGTTTTACTGCTTCACAGGTCGAGGCGGTTTCCAGTCCCTGCTGCTTCCCCTTCAGAGAGGATCCCTCCTGCGTTACCCTCAGCTGAACTAAAGAGGGCGGGTTCCAATTAAAGCAACCACTAGTTCTGCTTTATGTGTAAATTCCACATACGTGGGAACATCAAACTCCATGGTGTCTGGGTTTATAATATTATCCGTAGTCCCACAACAGCGTCTGAATGACGGCCGCTACCGGCGCTCCTTCAGCAGCAGTTGGATTCAGCAACGGCAGGACGGCGGTGATGACGGGCGGAGCTTCTCAACGCTGATTGGTTTACGCCACGCAAATTTTTCGCAAACCATTCGCGTCTGTGCATTGACTTTGCATGTAATCTACTCGCGCGTCAAATTCGCAACGCTTTTGGTGTGAACGCGGCATTATTCACATGCCGGTGACAGGACCAGGTGGCCGGGGATTCACTTCAACGTTCATTTTAAACATATTTGTCATCTGCTCATCGACAATGTGCTTATCTTTGGACTGCCATGGGGCAGCGGCAACGGAGAAGAGAGAATTAAATATCTTTTTTTTTTTATTTAGATTTTCTTTTATAAAGTGGCAGTCAAAGCAGTTCTCTGGAGCTCAAATGAACTCACTTTCAGAGTGTGTCTTGCAAATCACAACAGGGATTCAAAGGTTTGCTTGAGCCGTTTCCTCTCTCTCTCTCTCTCTCCTCTGTGGTCTCCAGCTGCTATATGGGCGGATGAATGGGGAGGCTCGCTTCTTCCCAGCCTTCTGACCTCCATGTGGACATCCAACAATTTACTCCCTCAGTGGTTTACAGTGGCAGTTGCTTATTGCCTCTGGACATTGCACACCAGGCTGAGTGAGAGAGAGAGAGAGAGAGAGAGAGCTTCTAGCAGGCATATTTGTTTAGTCTATGGAGAACACAGTTCTGGCGGCAGAACGTCGCTGTTGATGAAATGACGGACATCCGTGTCTTTGTAGTGGTAGATAGAGTTCTTGTCGCGTTTTTTTGTGCCCAGTGTGATTTAATCAATCCGATGAATGCTTGCTGCCCCCGGGCCGGTTGCCATGTCGGTATCCCCTCGTTACCGACCGATGACTAGTCTCCACCAATAGCTGGATCTGAGTCTGAGCGTCCACAAGTGATTGTTGACACTGATGTTGTGACTGTTTTCATATTATGATTATTTACAAATGATGTAACAAATGAATAGCATTATTTGATGGATACTACTTCTACCTGCGGACCTTTTGCTGCGTCCGGTAGACCCCATGTGGGTGGACACCCTTTTTGTTGGCGCAACAGGAAAGGAGGGCACCTTGACAAAGGCGACTCGGCATTTGGAAGCATCATGACAATAACTAGCACTAAACGTGTAGCTTTTATAACGTTGCAATATGATAAGAACGTACAGTACCTGTGTGAGACATTTCAGCAGCTTTGAAAACGTTCCCATCAAGTTCTCCTCCTCGTCCAGATAGACGGATTCTGCAAGTGTTCAAGGAAAAAAAAGAGTTAAAAAACGTAACCTGGAACTTGAGGTCTCATATATTCAGTGAATAGACTTTGATTCTCAAGACAGATTCAACACTTCTTCTAGAACAAAGTCTTCAAACTTGCAATTGGCCCTTGTCCTCTTCCTCCTCCTCGACGTGACTCGTCATGTTCTCCTCATCACATTCTCAAACGGTAACTGCCCCTGTCACAGACAATACAAGTACAATAATAGTGTCTGTACCGGTAGAAGCTTGACTTTTGGACAAGGATAAAATGAATCTTATCAGATAACTGATTTAAAAACGTACCAGAGGTCATTTTCCGTTTTTCGCCAATGTCTTCCAGTCAACCTGAGGGGAATGGTGATTGTTGAACGCTGTCCTTTCCTTTTGTTTTTGTCCATCTCATAATGTTTCTTGTCAACATCAATCAGCTGTCTGGGGCCATGATCCGGAAGGTAAAAACACATTCATAGCGTGCCGAGCGTCGGCATGTTTCCACACTACTTAGCCAAGAGATTGCGACGAAATCAAAATATAAATGCCACTGGAAATGAATTGTGTTCATAACCTATCCGCCATCAAGTCATGGAAGTGGAGTTGCATCAAGTACTATCTGCCAATCCAAACATGATCGAAAAGTAATGACTATGGCCTTTGAATCATTTAAGAAAATCAATGAATTTATACAACTCTTTTGTCAAATGAATTAAGATGATGAAAGCAACCTCCAAGGTGCCTCCAAAGCTCAGTTTGGGTTGAGTAGTGGATGAGTTCATTTTTAGACCACTAGAACGTAATTTGCCAAATGAGGTAGCTTTCTCTTTCTAGATCTTGCTCGGTTACATTACATTTCATTTAGCTGACGCTTTTATCCAAAGCGACTTACAATAAGTGCCTTCAACCATGAGTACAAACTCAGAACAACAAGAATCAACAAGGTACAATTTTTCAATAAAGCAAAACTACAAAGTGCTATCAGTAAGTAACATTTAAGTGCTACTAAAGTACTACTACGGCGCTACCTACCTTATTCAAGGTGTAGTCGAAAAAGATGTGTTTTTAGTTTGCGACGGAAGATGTAGAGACTTTCTGCTGTCCTGATGTCAATGGGGAGCTCGTTCCACCATTGAGGAGCCAGGACAGCAAACAGTCGTGACTTTGTTGAGTGTTTAGCTCGCAGTGACGGAGCTACAAGCCGATTGGCAGAAGCCGAGCGGAGCGAACGGTTAAGTTAGCACTTTGTTGTTTTTGTTGGTAATTTGCAGTCGGTCTCGGACAACAGTAACCAGCTGCTGAAACCACTAGACACACTGTTCAGTTTATTTTATATAGCCCAACATCACAAATACAAGTTTGCCTCGGAGGGCTTTACAATCTGTACACATGATATCCCTGTCCCGGGACCTCACATCGGATCAGGAAAAACTCCCCCAAATAAAGATAGTAAAAACCCTTTCACAGGGAAAAAAGGGAAGAACCCTTCAGGAGAGCAACAGAGGAGGATCCCTCTCCCCGGATGGACAGAAGCAATAGATGTCATGTGACCAGAATGAATAACGTAACGGAGTTACAGCACATTCAATGAATATGACAGAAATTATTCATATAATGAGTAGTAGGCATGGTCCATGATCCAGATAACCACGATCCATGAAGCAGAAGGAGGTAGAGAGGAGGGGGCATCAGCAGGGCCATGGCAGCAGGCAAGACCGGTTCCAGGCAGCCACGAATCCATGGAAAAAGAAAGTGGCATGAGGACGGTCGCGGTGCACCGTGTGCACGCGGGATTTGTTCCTGAATAAATTTAAAAAGTGGGCCATGTGGAAATATCACACCGTCTCGTCCACAAAACATCAAAAAATGAAGCACGATAGAAATGGCTTACATGATTTCTTTAAAACAATCACTCGATTAAGTTAACATTCATATGGTAATTATTGTGTGTGCATTGAAAAATATTTTGGCGAAAAGAGCTATTCCTATAGAAATCACAAAATACATTTGACAGTCCTTCTGTGTGCGTTCATTAATATTGAGACGGATCCGACCTTTTCTAAATTAGTGGCTTAGGTCCTCTATTAAACTCTGTGAACTATTCGACTGGACTAGCTGAATGTCCGGCATACAAAAGTAACTTAGTTAGGATACAATTTTCTGAAAAAAGGCTGTCATGTCTAGACAGGCGAAAGTGGCTTCAGCCTCTTCATGGCCCTGAGTAGGAACAAGAGAGCACAGATCATGAATCATGTATAATATCCGCTGAGTAGTCTCCTCCGCCTCACACATTGCTTCCCTTTTTAGGAGTCACAAGATGAAAAGTTCAAGAACAGAGAGCAGAAGTTGAGGATCAGCAGCCGGTGGCACAGCCGCAGTGATCTCGAGTACATTCTCCCAGCGGATATTTACAGAATGCTGAGTAGATATTATTCCAGTCCTTCTGGAGGTTTGAGTTGAAATCACGGCCGTGAGCAGTATCTGTACCACGGTGGGGGATGGAGAGGGGGGTGGGGGGGGTGGTTATGGTGCGGCGTGGGATGGAGTGCGGGGAGCGAGGCGATGCCAGGTCCTCCATCTTGCTCAGAGATGTGAGGATGATTTAGGAGGCCTGTCTTTGCCAGGGTGTCGAGAGAGGGAGCGGGGCTGAGCAATCCTATTACTCCTCGATGACCCTGCCTTAATGCGCACACACACACACACACACACACACACACACACACACACTTCTCAGTGCCTACGGCTCATGCACTGTTCAGAAGGCCACCAACGCTCTTAAGGACCACACTGTGGTCAGAGCCCAGCTGGCAAGTTACCTGCACAAACCAGAATACAAAACTTCAGGCTCAAATGCTCCTCACGCCGGGCTGCAATTATCTCAACAACAGCTATCGGATGAGTCGCCATTAAATTTGGTGCGGGCGTCCATGTTCCCCCTCAGGATGAAATGGCAATCTCTTAACTTTCCATCCGGTGCCATCGTCACGTCCATTTGTCCAATACTTGGGGTTTGGGACCGAATGAACGCCTGCAAAAGTAAATGACATCGCCGTCGGCCTCATTTGTAGCCGACTTCGCGCTAATTAGCAAATGTTGGCACGCTAGCACGCTCAACTAAGATGACTGACACGGTGAGCATTATGCCAGCTAAATATCAGCATGTTAGCATTCGCGTAGTGAGCATTAGCTGTTAGCGTGGTTGTCGATTCCTAGTCCTCATTCGGACAGAGGTGGAGTTGGGTAATACAATACTTCCCCTCCCTTATTTCAGCCAATGGGTGTTCCGTAACAGGCGTTAATGTGCAGTGGAAAAACCATGTGACTGGTTATACTATTTAATTCATCAGCAATGTGACATTACAACTTCCCGTTTGTGGGGCCTTCCTCTTGCAAAGTTCAACTGGGCTGATGTTGACGAGTTAGCAGGCTGGTTTAGCAACTCCCTTCCCTAATTCTTCAGTTGTCACACTCTGCTGTGGTGAAGCTTCGCCGATAGCGTTCTAATGTAAAGCGTCTCTTCGATTCTGGAAGGGCCAGCAAGTTCACAGAAAGACAGAAAGTGTTGTTAAGAAACAATTGGAAAAGTGGTAAACTAAAGTATTCTTTAAAAAAAGTGTTGCTCTCTGATACAATAAAATTCAACTAGATATTTCATTTTTTTTATCCTGTAAAAAATGGGTGAAAAAGGGTCTTTTTCAAATTCCTCCGCCTAATTCCTCCGAACACCGCAGGAGACTTGAACTGCCACTTGAAAAAGAGGCAGAGTGGAGAGAGAGAAGGAAATGAGTTATTTCTAGCCGCCTTGTTGGTCCATTTTTTTAATCCGGGAGCAGACCATGGACCGGGGCGTATGAGCACGACCTTCACTGGGTAAAACATTTCCACACACGTGGTTGATTCCATACATATTTTGGGCTTCACACCAACGTTTCACTCTATCATAGTTTGTGGTTCTGTCTACCTATGACATGGGGAGGGTTTAACATGAAGGTTTTTTTTTACTTCCTCACTGTTGAGCTCTATTTAACGACAGTCCTGGTGACCTCAGCGCTGCTTATTAAGCTGTGATGAACACGTTCGCCTGCGTCACCTCGACTCTATATTTCATTATTAATACAATTTCACAACTAAATATTCAAGTCTCTTTTCCACAATACCTTATTTTCTCCTCCATAGGAGGACTATTTTATAAGTCTATAAGACTTTTATGATAAATAGCCCTTGCCCCCTAGTTCACACACATACTTTGCAAAGACAAAGTGCCTGATTTAAGAAAAAAGCATCTGGTTGGGGGCCGCATCCTTCAAACTGGAGCTGACTAAAGCGCAGAAGCCTCCACCCTCAGGACATCTGTGCTGATCCGATTGGCAAAATGGAGGAAATGTCAGCCAGCCTCTCAAAGGAAAGGGCAGCATTGAGTTCACTTCCTTAAATCTTCATTATATTCTCAAACATCTCCGCCTTTGTCTCCCCCGTAATAGCATGGAGTGGATAGTAACAGCTGTATAGAACTCAGGGGCTTGAAAACGTCACATATTAACTTGTTCATGGTTACTCTTAGGAATAACAGCAAACACTAACACTGCCCAAATCTTTGCTGTGTCGTTGTTTATCCAATGGCTCACGCCGCACGATACGAGGTAACGGGTGTATTGATAAATCATTGGCTTTGTACTCGCTAGGGTTTTATTGCGCTTTTACAGCAACGAGCAAAGTGGTGGTCAACTCGAGTGATCTTCGCTTTTTTTGGGGGGCAATTTCGTACTTTCACGCAGAACACCAATATCACTTGGATATTAGGATGGCTTCTGGTAGCTTAGGCTGTGCAACAGCTTTGCTAGATGCTGCTCTGGGTCAATAGGATCCTGCTAGTTGGTTCCTATTGGCTCCAACCATTCATCAAAAACTTGGTCCTGTCTGACCAGTAGCTACCTTATAAACCCAAGGCGCCCCAAACAATGGGGGGAGAATTCTTCATCAGGAGGTCTTCCTCACTCTCTAAGCCCTCGTACTCCCATGAATTGATATCAAAGCCACTGAAGTGGCATAGCAAAAAAAACCTGCAAAGCCTGGCCTTACAAGACCATATAACTCTATTTTACATGTTTAAACACAATTCAACCATAAATATTAACATAAACCATAAATATGACTCGAGAAGTTATGAAAATATAAATTTTTATATCCCTAGCTTGATGTCACACATGATTGGCGCACCTTTCTGGAAAGCTTACGACCCACGGAATCCGCCAATTGTGCCAAAACCACTGTCAGAAAGCCTCAGCAAAATATCAACCACATTCTTTTCAGCCAAAAAACTGAAATATGACTTACTTATGGAAGAAACAATACTTGCTTGGTGTATTGGTGCATCTGCTTGAGCAGAGCCTCTCTGTTGTGGAACCAGAGGCGTCCAAGGTCCAGGAAGGAAGTTAGGGCATTTTTGCTTTCAGCTGACCTAAACCTACGGTTCACGAAATCTGCACTAAATTAATTACTAAAAATATTTAACTTCACTTTGATTACAAAGTCAAACTTTGCAGCGATACTGTTAACACATAGTGCTATTTTATAGTTTAAAGCGATGATATGTATAATTAAAAGAGGAAATAGATCCTGGAAGTTTTTTTCTTCTTTTTTTCTTTCCTGTGTTCTATCATCAACCAATAAACCAGTAACACATACACTGCTATATGACCCTCTTAACTGGTCTCACAAGTGTTTTCTGTATATTATACCTTTTTAAATTATTCAAATAGCCCTTGTGGTTGAGGAGATATTCTGTATTTTGTATGGGTATGCAAACCATTCTGAATTTTTGAAAAATGTCTGGGGGCTAATGTTAGCTTGCTTGCTGTGCTACTTGTATCACTGAGGCAGTTTGATGACTTTATGGCTCTCCTCTACTTGAGCTACTGTCACAACGATGACAAACACACTCAAGAGAATCTGTATTTTTACCAGCTTGCTGATTTTTTCCAAGGGAAGGCCTTTGGTTACTGCATCATAATCTCTTGGGAGCATTGAATACCATGTTGTAGGATGCAGGCGTAACGTGTACAGCACACTATCAAAACTAGTATTGTATAAGAAATGCACAAAGTTAATTATCTTCAATTCCTTGTCCACCTTATACAAGCTCATGATTAAGAGATCAGTCTTAATGCCATTTAGAGTCAGACATGTACCATTATTAACTGTGGGTAATGCATGCTCAAAATGATATCAGATGCCACTCGTGTTTTAATGCAACAGCTATAGCATCTTCATGGAAATGTCTTTCTGTGACTGCCAAGACAAACGTCTCCATGCGCTAACAAATGTACAAATGTTTAGCCTTCCCAAACCCATGTCCCTCCAGTAATTAGTGTGATATCTTATTACATCCGCTACCTAACAAAGCTCCCGGTGCCAGAGCAGGACTTGGAAGTTGGCTCATTTTGCCATTAAATAGCGCTAACAAGGTCCGCTGGGATCAAGCCGGCACAGCAATTGATGTCAGTTTAGAATAGTTAAGGAGGGCTGATGATGCTCGCAGGAATGTCCCAGTGGCCCAGTGCTCTTGTTTTTTTCCACACCGGGCGCCAATGGGAGACGGACTGGACTCCGCAGTCCCGTGGGCTTTCTCTTCGGCGCTTTAAAGAAAATGGCTTTTAAAGCGTCCATCGTTACCGCTTCATCTAGATTCTCTTTGAAGCCGGCTTTCTCTACGAGGAGAGGCTCTGCCAGTGCAAGTTATTGTCTTGGTAATCAGTATGCATGCAGAGTGTTTGATTTAACCAACTGATTTAAGTAGTGATTAGCCTGTAGTTTTGTATTTAGTATATTATAGAAAAACTAAGGGTTGAAGACCTTTTTTTTTGTCTTCTCGCTGTCTCTTTGAGCTTGTTGCAGACAGAAGTAAGACATTTGCATCTGATTAGGCTTCCCTCAGAGCTGTGATCTCGGTGTGCTCCTTGAAGCCACTTTCCTCCCGGCACAGCCAGTCATGCATTTGTCAGACACTTCCCCGAGCTCATTGCTAGGGAAATGGGTCAGCGGCATGTTAATTGAAAATGACATTTTTTTTTAAAGGCCCTTTTGATACTTCTTGGCATACTTTCTTTCGCCCACAGTTAAGTATTCAGGTGATCCTGGTCTTGAGGTAACATATAATACATTCAGAATAAAGCAATCCGTCTACAATTAAGGCAAAGTATCAATGTTTTAGCAGAAATTGGATATTTCTACCATTTATCCAATATGTTTAGTAATATAGTTTATCCATTTACCCACTACTTAAAGTTATATATTTTAACCATGTATTGATTACTTTCAGTTATATATTTTGATCATTTATCCATTACTTATAGTCATATAATTCAACCATCCATTATCAATTACTTTTAGGTATATACTGTATTTCAGCCATTTATCCATTACTTCAACTATTTATCCATTACTTTGAGTTATATTTGTCAACTCTTCTCCTTTTATCAAATAGTCTAGTATTTCTATTTTGTTCATTTAATTTATAATATGTAATATTTAGTACTTTAGTAGCAGCCCAGGGTTGTTATTGGGCTTCTACGTGAAGCAAGGCGGTGCTGACGAACTGCATGGCGCTCAGCTGACTCCCCCCGTGTAATTACAGTCCGCTCTGAAAAGGGATGCGAGTGCAAGGCTGCTGCGATGGCTGATCTGTGTCTCCCCGTGTCGCCTCTACTCGTAAGTGCACCATCTGTTTTTGCATTGAGTTTGGCTGAACTGTGACACTTGCGTGCTTCGGCTCCCACTCAGCAGTTGACACGGATGCCTTTTTTTTCAGCCTCTAGTATATTAAACTGTAGCAACACTTAGGATTTTAAACCAATACAGACCGCTATTGTCTTATTCAAATATTAATATTATTCATTGCTGCTTGTTATTGTCACCGAGACCCATTAAACTTCAATTACATATCATTTGAACCCCCATGGGGGCCTTTGTGGGTGTTTTTTTGACAAAATGAAAATCACTTCCTAATTAGATTTCATTGAGAAAAAAAATCTTTGTTTTGTCACCGGGTGAAGTTAATTCCTTTAATTGTAAAGGAAATGGTAACAGATTACTGCAGAGACCTTCTGTCGCCCCCCGCAGACTGCAGGGAAGTTGGATGGTGTCCATGTGAACCTGCTGACTGGAACAAACATACAGAGGGGAAGCGGTGCTCCTCTTTCAGCCGGAGAGGAGGAAGAGGAGGAGGAGGAGGTGTTGGGTCCTGCAAGCTTTGTTGGTTTCACAAAAACAAGTCCTGTTGTCAGGACACAACACCAGTTTAAAGAGCCAATGTGCCGTGCAGCGTGCAAAGACACGGCACAGCAGTCTCCTCTATCTTTTTCTCCACGCCTTACTCACTTTTTATTTCAGTATTTGGGTTTTACACAGGCACAAATTCAAATTCCAGTATATAATGTTAAATAATTGAATAGATCCGTCCCATCGGCGCCGATATTCGATCACGCTATTTGAGTCAGTATAGACCCGGTATTGATCTACAGAATCAAAACATTTTTCTGTCGTTGTTCTAGTTCGGTAGAGGTATCTTTGACTTGTGGAGTTCCTCAGGGTTCACCACTTGAGCCATGACTGCTTTCGATATACCCGCCACATTTCAAGCACGGCACAACACAGATGTTCATTGTTATGTGGAATACGACCGTCCTCTCAATATTCATTATATATTCATATTAATTATATATTCATTCATCATATATTCAATATATCATTATGACAGATTTATGTCATATTATGTTTTCTGAACCCTGATCAATCAATAGATCATCATTAATGGCCCAGTCCCACATACCTCAGATTACTGCATGGACCTGGGTGTGTGTTTGTCTTCAGAAAAAAAAAAAAAAAAAAAAAAAAAGAGGAGCACTTAATTACTTTACAACAACGTGGTGCAGCCAGATGATGTGCTACTGATGTGTTTGAGAATGGACTATACTCATATTGCATGCTGGGCTGCTCAGACAATTTGCACATCTCACTGCTGGGTGTACTATTTTTACATAATCCATGATTTATGCTGCTACAACATCCTAATGACCTCTGGTGGGCTCATTAAATCAACTTTTATCATCTCTCATTCCTTCTTTTTCTCAAAATCAAAATTATCGAGCTGTTTAAAATATTCTTTCCTTCTTCTGGTCTCTCATAATTGATAAAAGACACCTTGCATGTGAATATAAGTTGTCAGTGCAGAAAGAAAAAGTCCACCATAGCCCTCGCCTTTCCTTCAGCCTTCGTAATGAGGACATTAAGAAACACAGGGCAACTTTCTAATATCACTAATGTATAATATAGCAAATATAGTGCAACTCATTCATCTTCATACGGTTACATCTGCGTCTAGTTTTCAGGTGGGTGAAATGAGTCAATCCTTCATAAGTGAACACTTTGCAGAAAGTGCTCTTCACCTGTAGAAATTACCGTTGACTTAACGGCAATTGTGTCGGCCGAGTTTGTATTTAGATCGTAGGCGGTCGTTGTCAGCCGAGTAAAACAGCCCTGCAGCTGTTCTGGTGAGTAATGTTGCGTGGAAATTATGCACAATGTGGTCTTGATTGTTAATGTTGCATTTTAGCGTTTGCATTTCGAGCATTTTTTTTCTACTATACAATACTCTCACTCCAAAGGCGGTTACTCATAACACTCGGGAGTTGTTTGAAAGATGCAAGGAGCAGACTCTTCCCCCGGGGATGTTGGCCTGGGTCTGTCATGTTTGTGGACATAGACTCGAGCACGAGCGCTATGGACATATGCTCTGCCCAGTTCGACCATATGTCCATTCCGCCGCTGCTGTTTCCCAACAAACTGCTTCGTTTTAGCAGAACAAGTCCGTCTGGCACGCCTGCTCCGAGTAGTATTAATGTGGACAGTCGCTGCATTTGAAACGGAGCCTGCGAGGCAGAGGTTAAAACGAAAAATTCACTTTAAATCTGAATTAACATTGTTCCATTCTAATGGATCCAAACAGTTCCGTCATGACCCATGGGCATAGACATTTTATTTTCAGGAGATGTGCATAAAGACAGTCATTTAGCTGGTGAACTTATATTCTGTAATCGACAGAGATTTTTAGTTTGAAACATCCAGTCAAACTAAGTTTCATATGGCAGTAGCTTCCAGCTGTGCGTCGCAAAATGTCTCGATATCCCCATGAAATCTGGCAGCTGCGTCCTTGCAGTTGTTCCATTATTCAGTGTCTATGGATCAGCTTCACCATTTGCCTCCAGAAGACCCGCCGGCAGAGAGTGTCTGAGAATAACATGCGAGTCCTGATGTTAAATGGTGAATTTAGTCTGGAAACTGCAACGAGGAAGAGCATTTTGCTCTAGTTGAGTTATCGAGGAAACACATAAATCTGTAGCTTTGGACAACACTTGTACAATACCCATATCGGTCCGTGTGTATTGTAAACCTCTGGACCTCCGTGGCTCAGCCCTCCCCCGGCAGCTCACAAAGGCTTCACATGGCAGCCTGAATATTGTCCATCTCAATGGTACACATTCGCATCCCGCTATCACGCAAAGCTGTTTTATATCAAGTGCAACCCTGATATTGAGTATGCATGAGCGCCGCACGGACTGCCAAACACTTGGCAGAAAATCCTTTTCTGAAGGGATGCTATGAGCGTCCCATGGCTGTGTGCACAAATGCCCAGCCCTTGGCTTCTTGCTGCTGAATCTCCAAGGGAGATGCTCTTTCGGGGTGTCGGCGCTGTGTCGGCCAGTAGGGGGCACTGTGACTTTGTGGCAGCCCCGCGCCTGTTGATTTCCTCCTGCAGTGGCTGAGTGGAGTGGCCTTATATCTGCCTTCTCTCAGGAGCTTTCACGGCTGGGAGAAAATCACTGTGTTTGCTGATGATAATGCAATTAATTAAAGAGCCAATCATTTTAGCCTGGCATGTCTAAATTTGAATGGAACTTGTGACACATTGCTGCGAGTTGTACATGCTGACGCCGGGCTGTGTCTCTGCTCATCATCAACAAACTTATTTTCTTGTTCTGCACTGACTGACCACCGTAATTCAAATCATGTTTCCTTATTAATTTTGATATCCAAGGTGCGGCATAACAAGGCAGGGGGAAAGGAAAACAAACAAACCCTCCCCCTGTTGTCTTCTCCGCGAAGCTACTTTGGAATTGAATTTCTACTTCCCTGCCTCCATGAGTGTATTGGTGAGGCTTAATGTACGTCTGTGTGTGTGTGTGTGTGTGTGTAGGCTACTGTAGCCTGGGGCAGCTCCAGATGAGATCCCGTTCCCATGCCAGATAAAGGCCTCTGCTGCCATTAGTTTCGCGGTGGAGTTACGAGGTTGCTCACGCAATGCACCGGGAGGGAGAGGCGTGGAAGACAGAGATAGATAGACGAGGAGGAAGACATGCAAAGAGGAAGGCAGGGACTTTACATCCAGGCTGAGGTAATGAATGAAGACAGTTTGGTCTCACATCTCCTGTAATACCCCCCACCCCCCCACATTCTTCTAACGCACCCCATGTGCTCCTGTACAAGATGAATAGCATGACAACGCTGGGGTAAAAGGGAGGCGGTATAAAGCAGGTGTACACGTCTCAGGGAGTGTGTGTGCTCACATGTTTGTGATGACAAAGTCTCTTCGAGTGATGGGGGCACGGGCGTGAGATCCAGTCAGCGTGCATTATCGCATGGCTTTCTGGTGAAGCTGCAACGCTTCCTCTGATGTCAGAGGAGACAGAGAAGGAAAGGGGGGAGGCAGAAAAGAGAGGAAGAGTGAGAGATAATCAGACAGAGAGAGCAGTGGGGAGTAGTAATACCGTCAGCGGGAAATGTTGCTCTGGGTTTTCTATTTTTCTTGCCTTCCAGCTAGCGGAAGCGGAGAGAAAAAAAGATCCATCATGTAAGGTACTCTTGTACAGCCTAAAATATGAACTTGGATGTGTGCGTGATTTTTCTTTGGCTCCGTCCACAGGGATCCGATTCGCTCGCCACTGAAGCAAAGTGCAGGCTGTTTGTAAACCATGCACAGTCAAAACTGCAGTGCAAAACTCTATAATGTATCTCTGACTGACTGATTATCTGCGAGCTAAAAATACCCACCGTCGCTGACTGTATTTACTCTGAGAAATTACCATTTGCTCCAAAAACAACATGCAATTTGGATGCTCGGGATGAGCAGCAGCCGTGGGCAGATAAGTGGGGGGGGGGGGGGGCGTAGATTCTTTGGCGGGTGACCGTGCATGCAGCGCCAGCTACTTCCTGATGTTTGGGTTTGCGACTTGTGGTTCGTCAATCAAGGAGGGGGGGGGGGGGGGGGGGGGGGGGGGGGGGGGGGGGGGGGGGGGGGGGGGATCACGGTGCTTGTTGCCCTGGCAACTCCACCGTCGGCTCATTTGTACCAAGTCTGTGAGAGGCGTTTCTGAGAGCCACTTTCCATCAGCTGTGAATATTGACAGCTTGAACAAAAATAGGCTTTGAATGTTGCAAAAGGATGAAATGAATACCCTCCTGTCACAAAACACCAGGCTGACGACACAGGGAGACCACCCACACCTGGGACCGTCTCCCCGCGAGGGACGTCGGTCGACCCGTCGCGAAGCAGTTACCGTCGCTACGCCTGTCCAGCTTTGTGCAACAATCAGGTTACAAAGAGAAAAGTGGCAGATTTACCACTTTAAATTCTTCGTAACCTTTGAACCAATACCTCTCGGATGTCAGACAGAGGAAGTTAAAAGCAAGTTCTCATTTACACAACAGATTTAACGCGCGCTAGCTAGCTAGCTATCTAACTAAGCTAATGCTAGCGCGATGAGAATGGTGGAAAAAGCCATCTTGCTACGGTTTGGTTTAGGCTGGACCCAAGCGCAGACACCGGGACGGCAAGGTAAGGTGAAGGAACACTGGTGATGAGTAGGGCAGGAGGTGAATGCAGGTAGAGCGGTGGCTGGGCTGAAGTGCATGCACGGGAATCCTGGGCACAGGGAGGGAACAGGGGTGAGTAAAAAGTCAATGCAAGATAAACCACAAGAATACTCAAAGTCGTTGAAAGGACTCTAAGCGGCCGAGACTCATACTACCACTGACATGGGGAAATAATCTGGCCCGGGTCAGAGGGAAGCCGAGGTATTCCACAGGAGGGATTGATGAGAAAATTGCAGCCAGGTGTTGGAGATGAGGCCAGGTGCCGGTTGCTGGAAGCCACGGCCGCGCCACACACACAGAACACAGGGGGGGAGACACCAAAAACGGCCAAGCCGTGACACATCTGACGTTTTAATGATTCAAGTTAACGAGGATATGCCCTTGATGGCTGCATAGCTATGCTATGTTGAAATTTTCCTGGTCATGTTACCTGGGCTTTGGGTATCGGCCGATACCGAGTGCCAATCCGATACCAGCGTTAAATCAAAAAGCTGTATGCCTGACTGTGTATATGACACTGGGATAATTTCTTCACGTGTAAGGGAACATCTTGGATACTGCTTTCCTAACTTTGTGAGACAAAAACTCTTCAAAACGTGTAGAAAATCTTCGGCAAGATGCCTCCTAGAGCTGCCTTGATTAAGATGGTTGTGTCATATTTTGCAGTGCTCCTGCCACCCCTCAAATCATTGGCATTGCAGATGTTGCAAGTAGCCTGAGAACTTGTTGGTGTAGCAAGAGTGAAATACCTCCAAACAGATGACATGTTTTTTTTTTGTGAGGTCCTTCAGCGATGCAGCCTCCCGGCGTGCTGCTGACGAATGACGCTGGCAGACGTAAACAAAGAATTGAGTTGAATAGATCGGTCCCATTGTCACAGATACCCGATGCAGCTATTTGAGTCAGTATCGGCCCGAGGATGGCTGCACGTCCCAAAAGACTGCATTCTCACTACTTACATTAGGAGACTCAACTATTATTTTGTTCTAAAAGTGGTGTGGCTTACATTTGACAGACAAGCAGGACAGGTTAGATTCATGCTTTGTTGTTCAAATGGTGTGTTTCAATCAGTGGTGTATAGTAACGAAGTAGAAATACTTCGTTACTGTACTTAAGTAGTTTTTTGGGATATCTGTACTCTACTTTACTATTTATATTTCTGTTTACTTTTACTTTTACTTCACTACATTTTGCAAAGAAAAATGATACTTTTACTCCGATACATTTCCCATGAAACCTTCGTTACTCGCTACAAAATCAAATCTATCTTTAGAAAGAAAAAAAAAACATCGGGGACTGTGGTGGAACACAGACTCCACCAAGCAGGTTTTGCGAATCACAATGTTTTGCATTTTCCCTCTACATCCTCTAGTCCAGCGCTCCCAAACCTTTATGCGTCACGGACCGGTTACGTGAAGACAATATTTTCACAGACTGGGTCCGACCTCGGAGAGACGGGAGACAACGACACCTGACGTGTGTTCGTTATGTCCAGTCTACTCCTAACTAAACCTTTAGTCCAGTCTACTGCTTAACTTATAACGCGCTGCACAAAGACAGGATGTTGAAATGGAAGCAGGTTTTCATGCTTTTTTGGCGATCTCAGGATACTCTGCCTTGGTTTCCAGATCACCGACAGAGTTGTAACAGACTTACGTTTCATTTTTAGAGTAACGTAACATCTTGACATGTGTCAAGAGATTCCGTCTGAGGTTACCACAGACGGATGTATGCGGTCATTTTTCACAATAAAACATCTTTCCGGCCTTGATTTTTTTTTTTTTAATTGAAATGTTTCATTCATTCTTTCTGTGGCCCGGTACCAAGAGACCCACAGACCGGTACCAAGAGACCCACAGACCGGTACCAAGAGACCCACAGACCGGTACCAAGAGACCCACAGACCGGTACCAAGAGACCCACGGCGGGCGGAATGAGCATACTTATAACCACACTGTTACAAGTCCTTCATAGTGTCATATTGCTTTTTGGAGAATTATGATGATAAGTTCATAGTAGATGCAAAAGTATACTTAGGTACAATATATTATGTTGAACATAATATATATGGATGGATCACAGCCAACCCAGTTATTGTATCAACACAACTCCTGGTCCTTGGTCATGGTGACCACAGCACTTAAAAGAATAAACTTCATAATTCTCAAAACTCTGACCCATTGCTTTTTTATTAAACGCATGTACTTGTACTTTTACTTTCAATACTTAAGTACATTTTATATCAGAAAAATACTTTTGATACTTAAGTACAGAAAATATCAGATACTTTAAGACTTTTACTCAAGTAGTATTTTAATAGGTGACTTTTACTTTTACTGGAGTAATTTTCCAGTAAGGTATCTTTACTTTTACTCAAGTACGGCTTTTGGGTACTTTATACACCACTGGTTTCAATCGCCTGGGTGAAAATCACATGACGTTAATGTTCTGGGGTTTAATGTGACTAGAGAAAAGGCTTTCAGAGTGGATAGGCCTACTACCGTAAAAGTCGGGTTACAAGCCGCTCCTACCTCCAGTGGGTGTCCCCGCTGTAGCAAGCTAGCAGCAGTGCTAGCTAGCGCTGCTGCTAGCTCCCCGCTGCTGCTGCTACTGCCCGTTTCCCTTCTGCCCGAGTTGGGTGTAGAGCCGGGGCTGGTCCCGCTACCTTTGGTGGTTGTCAGAGAGCTAACGGCGAGCTAGCAGGAGCGCCAGCTGGCTACAGCGGGGAGCTAACGGGGACACTGACCGAAGGTAGTAGCGGCTTGTAACCCGACTTTTACGGTACTGTTTAGTGAACATAACTTTATCTGAATTGTATTTTCCAAATCAAATAAAAAGCAGGACAGAGTTTCAAATGTTAGCTTAAACTGTGATATTGTAGCAACCAAGGGCAGCTTCCACACAGTGGGGAAATACTACACAACAGATGTGCTTGTTGAGACCTTTAATGTAACAAAGTAAGAAATACTCCTTTCAACACTCAGTTACTTACTGTGAGCTAGTTAGCTGGGCTGTTAATACTTTTGCTAATGTTTACAGCTATGTTGTATTACAAGCAGACCAACCCACTGTTGAATCCACTTTTAGTCTTTAGTTTGTGTTTTTGGTTATGGAAAAGCACTTTCAGGTAATTTAAGCTCTCGTTCCACATCTGTCTCAGTTGTGATCTGACTACAACAGTAGCACAAATCGTAAAACCACTTTCCTTTGGGGTAATTTATCATAATAAAAGCAATTTTTTTTTCATTTCAGTTACTCTTATTTTAGTTTTAGAGGGAAATTAGGCAGACTTGCAGTTTTATGTTCATTTCCTCTTTCCTCTGGCAGTGTTGGCAATTTGCTTACTCGTCTTGGCTCACCGCTGCTGAATGAATTAAAGGAAAAAGAAACAACTGTGAAATATGCTGGTGATTATTGTGGCAGAGGAAGCTAATGGGTAATCTTCAGTTTCAAGGCTCAATGTGTGTATCGCTGTCCACTCTAATAAATTCACACATCAACATAAATATTTGATGATGTGCAGTTTTAGCAATTGTCATATTCACATTCCCTTTTTTGCAAGTGCTGCATTTTTGGCTTAATTCTCAAGAGAAATTGTAAAAAAATAATAAAAAATGTAGCTCTGTTTTCTCAGCTCAACTAGTTGCTTGTGAATTCTCCGATTGAGCGGCGTAAACAACTTCAAGAAGTAATTGTGAGACTTGCCGGGAACATAAAGGGGACGACGACCTCGCCATGATAACGCTGAATGAATGGAATCGTGTGAGGAAACTGTGTGAAGGAAACAGTCACGCAACAATTTCCACAGCGGTAAACACGATCGCAGCATTTTTCCGTGTACATGTCTTTTCACTCGGATGTACGTCTGTGGAATGTGAAGCCGAAAATACCTTCAGCGCTCTAACAGGGCTATGGCAAAGCAGCGTAAATGGTAAATGGACTGTACTTGTAATAGCGCCTTTGTAGTTTTCTGAGCCGGGGATCAAACTGCAGATCGTCTGATTGAGGGACGACCCGCTCTACCTTCTGAGCCGCAGTCGCTCCTTAGCATAGTAACATAAGATAAATGTACAATGGTTCTAGTTCTATGGATTAGCTAATGAAAAGTATTGCAAAGCAACACCTCCACCACTGTGGCATTGTTTAATATAATTCTACTGTAACTAATGTACTGAAAGGTTTCAATACAGCACCAGTACAGCATGTTATAGCTTACATGAGGCATACAGAACAATAGGCCTTTTGGGTATGATGTCTCAGCTGACCGACTGTGTTGACAGACCTATTATTAATGTAGCTGTGGTAACACATTGTTTGGGGGCCAATTTTTTGCTTTACTTTAGGGTTTCTTCCAACCGATGTGAATATAGAAAAGCTGTTTTTAAAAGTTTCCTGCGAGATCTCGAACTAATGCTCCAGAAATAAATGTGTGAAAAACAAAGCCTGTTTTCGTTTGCGTTCATCACTTGTGTCAAACTATTGACCCAGCAAGCGTGCACAAATATGTGCTTTTAAATTGCACACATTTTCTCTGTCTCTGTAACTCAGGCAGAAAGAGCTCTGCTGCAAGATTTTTACAATTATAATAGCTTACATAACCGACTTTTCAAGAAAGAGAAAATAATGTCCAAGAAGTCTGACAGAGAAGAGAACAACAGTTCTCGAACAACGACCTTGTGTACACTATATGTCGGGGGAAGTGCTGGGCCGTTACTACTTTTTCAACAAGGAACACACTGAACAAATGGCCTGGAGGGCAGAAAACACCCACTGCTGACGGTTGGTGAGAACTGCATTTGCAGTGGGTGTTTATACCCACAAGGGGCAACAATAGAAAAGAAAAAAAGTGACGCGAAGGTGACATTTTTGCTTTATCACAGGTCTCAAACGGTGGTAGCATTGAACTAGGTTATAAGATGTGTCATCTGGCCCAAAATGACGGTAGAAGATGGCAGCTGTGGCAAAGCACCTGCCAGCCGCATTTTGCGACCGCCACATGATAGTTTTATGTTAGGGTTATTATGTTATAACCCTAACCTCGCAGCTCCTTATTTGCCAACAACCCAAGTCAAAATAAGCCATTGAAGAACGACCCGAAAAACATTTGGAGCAACTTTTTTTAAATATTGTAATTCATTCCCGTGCATACTGCTCACAGTGACCAGCTCGTCTGCCGACAACGGAGCTAACAGGCTAATGTTAGCGGAGGTTGCATTGACTCGTATTACGATGCGTTCAAGCTCTGCTCAGTAAATCGGTAGATTTAAATGCTGTCAGGATGTAGCTGTACTAGCTAACAAAAGAAACATAAAGAAACTTATATTTTAACGAGTCTGACTCTTCTCTTGCCATTGGCCGGCTACGCCGGCCAGCATCCTCCTCTCCTTCCGCTATCTGCGTTATCTATTTTGCAAAAGCATTATCACTGTATTCTGTGTTTAGCGCCGCCAAAGACGCGAGGAATCAAGAAATACAATGAAGTGTGTGTTTTTCCTATTTATCCTATACCTTGATGATAACGTGTGTGGAGCCTGACCTTTCTTAAGAGCTGACACCGCGCTGTAGAGATGCAAGACGATATTTTAACTAATGTGAGGGTTTGAAAGTTAAATAACGTAGCACACATTCCATGGGGGCAACCGCACTGTGACCAAGACTTATAGGGAGATAAAGACAGAACCATATGTATTTTTAGCTGCAATCCACATGACAATCGCAGGAGAGTTTAATACCTTAGTGTGAGTGCAGTTACGCTACTTTTGCACGGAGCAGAAATTGCTGTTGAGATGCTCGACTTGGCAGCGCCTGCTTGTATCTTTTAACTGTGCAAAGCCGTCGGCAGAGATGCAATTTCCCCCCCCACGAAGACAGCCGGAGTGACTTCGAGTCTCCTCTGGACAAAACAATTTTCTATGATGTAGAAAACTGGGCACCCTCCTAATCCCGTAACCTCTCCTCAGAGACTGCGCCGAGGGGGAGCGTGTGACGGCGTCTGTAGACGCCTCTAAATGACATAAGAAGTGGCTCCATTATAGATCTGTAAGTCAATGCGACCCCAGCTCCGCCTTTGACAAACGCAAATTGGCAAGCCATTTGGCGGACCCTTTTCCCCTCATTACATATGTATTTATTTCAGCCGCTTCTCTTTTCATGCTGTCTGCTCCTGTCAGAGGCTGTGCATTGGTGTGCATCAATACCGGGAACATCTCTGACTTGTGCTGATAGCAATACAGCAAGCAGAGGGAGAGAGATGCAGACAGAGAGAGAGAGAGAGAGAGTGGAGATGGAACGAGAGAGACAGACACAGACATATGAGGGGAGATGATAATGGCATCTATTGATGAATAGCTTTTTACTGTAGAAGAATCAAGCACATTCAGCTCGGCTCGAATTCCAAACATCCAGCACACGACGCAGCCAACTCTGCATTGCTTCTCAGCCTTATTGTGTACTACACACCGTAGTGTAGTGCGATGTGTGAGAGACCGATGGATTAGTATGTTTAGAACGTCCCTGGTCTGTAGCCATGCCCGCGCGCTCTAATCATTGCTGAAAAGCCAATTCCAGGCAGGGAGAGGGGTTTATTCATGAACACACAAAGTCGGAGACACAGATTTGGGAACATTTGAAAAAAAAAACGTCATTTCCAGCTGAAAGTGCTCCACCGAGGAGCTGAGGGTGTTCTGGCTGCCGCACTGTTGATGACATTATGCTCGTGATCTGGGAATTATAACATTTGTCGTTGTTTGCTCTCATCGGATACTTGAGAGCATTTGTTGAGGAGACGGGACTGCGACCGCACTGTCAAAGTTACCGATAGCCGGGGCCAGGCTCAGGACCCGGAGAACATGTGACACTGTAGTGTTACGTCTGCAGATGAATTCCACTTTTAATTCACAAGGGCAGAAGTTTTAGAGACGTACAGATCCGACTGTTTCAGTCCCGGTACCTGGGCTATGAGTATTGGCCGATACAGAGGACCAATCAGAAACCAGGGTTTAATTACCGTAAACGTCGGGTTAAAAGCCGCTCCTACGGCCGTTCAGTGTCCCCGCTGTAGCAAGCTAGTAGCAGCGCTAGCCGTTTACGGTAAACGTTTGTGTGGCTCACTGTGTGGAAGTTACTGGGATCTTTATTTCACGTGTAAGGCAACGCTAGGCTTGGCTTAAGCATCGCTTAAAACCCAATGAAAATAACAAATGCACAGATTTTCATTTACTAAATTATTATGGATTATCAACAAATTATAAATCGAAAACTTACTTTACTTACTCAAATCCAGAGTAAATCTCTTTAGTGCAGCAACAACACATTGGTCAACAATTACACAGGAATTACAATTCTAGTATATCATGTAAAATGTATATACACATAGAATAGAATTGAGTCGATTGACCCCATCATCAATTTTGGCTACTGGGCCGATATTGACAAAAAAGAAAAGAAAAGACATTGCTCATGACAATGCATTATGTTCTTTTTTTGTTCTTTTTGTCTTTGTAATCATACTACATCCTGGCAGTCTTCCCAGAGAAGTAAGTTGATGCCAAACTGTCCAAAGTAAGTGAGTTTTAAAATAAATTGTGTTAGCTGATCGCTCCTGTTTTAAAATCCAAACTGTTCCTGTTGAATGATATAAAGCATCTTATTCAGATATCAGAGATTTTTCCCCCCGTGATCGAATGAAGCCACTAATTCATCATACGATCTTTCTAACTTTATGATCAAATGCTGCACTGGAAGAGGGCGATTTCATTTACAGCATCACACATTCTCATCAAAATGTGTTACAATTCCACAAATGTACCGGATTAAAATACAGTCCAGTAATAAGTGTGGTGTCTTATTTCAAGAGTCTGCGAGACAAGTGGTTTTCATGTAGATCTTCAGCAAGAAATGTGACTTGAAAGGGTTCATATTTCACCTGAATCAATACTTGATGCCGGCTCAATGGGCTCACTTTGTGGTCACCTTAGCAGACGTTTCGTTAACGACAGGTCAGTGGTCACTGTGGCTAAATCGGGCTTGGGTCTGGGTGTTTTTGAATGATGCGCCGCGCTCCCTTTATCTTCATTCCCGTACAGCTACCTGAGAATACGGTGGCTTTCAGCCATACGTCAAAGGAAAAAAAGCTTTTCTCTAAGTAATCACTTCCAAGACAAATGGCTGGCATTGAGACATCTTACATCCCTGTCTAATTAATGGGTCCCTTCTCTCTGTAATAATTCACGGTGAAGGACGATAAATAAATGGTGCTGCCGAGGCCGAGGGTTTTTTGTCTGGAGAAAGAGGAAGGATTCAATTAAATGTACAGCTTTGAGCATATATTTACCGAAAGTTCTTACATCTATGTCAATTATTGTCTTAAAGTCAAGGTGTTTGCCGGGAAGCAATAGAGTTTCCTGCTCTGCTGTAACAAAAATAATGTAATACTTAAAGAGAAACTTATAGACGGCTATTTTCTTTCTTCGTTTCTAATTTTTTTCAAAATGACAACAACAAAAAAACCCTAGGAGGGAAAAGCGAAGACGTCCAAACTTCTCAGTCAGACAGAAAACCCTGAGGAGGCAGATAAAACCTCCGCAGAATAAAAATGAAGATGACACACCTAAAGAGAGCAGTACAAAAAAATTAAATCTGGATGCGGAGCCAGGAATTAAATTAATGAACCGAGCGCGAGTGGGCGTCGTGTTTACCGTCGACCTTTGTGCGCGCGTGGGCTTGTGTTCACAGAGAGAGCGTACAGGTGTGGTTGTGTTCTCTAACTGTTTCACTGATGAATAAATATACGTATCCCTGAAAGTTCTGAGAGGATTTTAAAACGCCGATACTCAATGAACATCAATTCAATTTTGAGTGAAAAGCCACCATCCGGCATCTTTTCTTTTTATTGTCAGTCGTCCCTCGTCCACACACGAGGTTTAGGTAGTGATGCTGACGTATATGCAGCCGCCTAATGAATGAAGAGTGGGAACTGCTAGAAGAAGAAGAAAACTAAACAAAATGTCATTAAATGTGACCTCTCGTATTTGCAGGCGAAGCGTCCCGCCGTCAGCGCACCCTCTGAGCTAATGAGGAATTTCGCCGCTGCTATTTTCCTCCTCGCCGTGTTCAAAGTGCTTTCTCAACCTCACCTCTCACCTTCTCAGAAGCTTTAGCCAATTAGGACGGAAAACAAGGTTAATATTTCATATCCCGTTCCCTGAGAGGAATCCTAACCATGTCCGGACGCTTGCGCAATGTGTCCCCCGTCCCTTTTTCCGATTCCTCCGCGGCCGCGTGCCAACTTTTAGGGAGACGGCGACATTCCCGGAGGTGATCCCGGGGCTTCGATCGTGAGCGTGAGGCGAAATCAAAATCTGAAGAGCAAACGGTAACACAAGTTTTTGAATCTGGCAAAAAATTAAGCGAGAGGAAGCATTCGCCATTGCAGGTCACGGAAAAACTGCAAAAGTGCTCAGTCACGCCAGACGAGATTGGAAATAACCCAAACTGTTGGCAGAAAATAGTGTTCTTTCATAGAACCTGGTCAGAAGCCAGTGAGAAGTCACGCGTAACAACCTGAAACCCACAGCAGACTAACATCACCTGTCTAGAACAAAGCTGTGGTGTCTCCACACCGACCATCTGTTTGTCATCATGTTGGGGCCCCGTTCCAAGAGACCTTCCCAAACTGAATATTTCCAATACTAAAGCACAGGGGAGCTTTTTTTCTAAAAGCCCGTAGGACACGCGTCCAAGAGCCCCGTCCGTCTGCCCCGTGTGAGCCCAAGAGTTAGCCGAATCCCAGTTTGATGCCGCCAGCTCCAGCGCTGAGCCCGAGTGCGGCTGTGGGGAAGCTTGATTAAACATAACATAAAGAAGCAGCGAGGGACTCTAAATGTAACTTCCTGGTAAATTTCAATCATCATTTTGAAACGGAGGCGCTCGTGCTCCGACATCCCTGTTGTTCTGCGTCCTCTTTCATTCACACGGAGGCCGCGGCAGCTGCTTTATAGCCACCCGGCCGGCCTCCGGTGTATTGTACAGATACCCAGACGTAACAAGATGACTAGCTTGTGACGAATGACAACACTGATGACGCTGGAGGAGCTTAAGTGTGCCCATAATATACTTCACCGTGTGGGCGAGATGTTAAACCAGCTTTTATGGACTGACTGGGACCGACCTGAACAGGAAATGGTGTCGAAAAATGAGAGGCAGATGGTTGATAATACACCAGCATTCCTGGAGACGGTCCCAGGGCCGTGTTCGGTTGAGATTGTGACGTTACACGTAGAAAAGAAAAAGCAACATGAGCGTTCACAACATGTTGGCACAGTGGAAGAGGAACAACTCAATTTAAGTGCTCTTGCATTATTAGTCCATGCTAGTTGAGCCACTATGGTGGTTGGCCTCAGATGTTGGTAATTACTGACAGTGACAATATTTCAAAGATGGTGAAAATAACTAGTCTTAATGAACATCTGAGTACATTCTTACAATAGATTTATTTCAAACATGTTACAAATTTGGACTGTGGCAATTTATTTCAAATGATTGACAAGCAAACGTCAAGGAACCGACATAAACGCTTTGTTTGGGTTATGTATTTTTTGAGTTATTTTTGCAGCAGTGTGACGGGCGCTGCACGTTCGGTTTTTTTCTTTTTCTGGAAGACAAGAGTTGAAAAATTAAATACTTTGGGTAAAACATTAACCTTGTCACTGTCACTTTTTTTGTCGTCCAATCATAAAGGACAAAGGGCGGGACAAATACCATAAAGACCATAAAGTCGTTTTAATAGCCTAACAATAGGCCAAATAATAGCCTAACAATAAAGCTTATTTACATTTCACTAAAATCTGGATAAATTCACTCGTTATCGCAAGCTCTAATTACAAATAAGGAGAAAATTAAGTGAGAATAACTAATAAAATAAAGAGTTAACGTAGACACCAAATTTGAAATAAATACATAAATATTACATGCCAAAAAAAGGACGAAGCAGAATTAAAGCTTGCATGAGTTCCCCTTTTTGTGTCCTAATGAATTACCTTGATGTTTATCAAACACATTAATAAACATCTTATTATTAACTCTAATTCTCTTGGTTCAGCTCATTTAAAAAGGGCATAACCTCTTTTTTTATTCTTCGCTATTCTTCGACAATCGTTGCTCCAATCCCAATTCTGAAGCTCAGCCGACTAGCTTACTAGCTGGCTGAAGAAGTGCCGACAATGGAATAAATAAATCATTTCTTCTCTTATTGGACACCAACCCTGTACAAATAAATAAATATTCAAATAAGCTGGGATTTGAATGACACTTTCTTTTTTTGTCGTGCTGATATTCTTTTATTCCTTGATTTGTGTGACTTCATGCTATTTGATGCGTGTTCTTCTCCGTGTGCATCTGTGATCGTTCTTGCTTTCCCTCTATATTCACTGATTCCGTTCTTATTGCCTGATATCTCAGTTACCTCGAGGTGTATACCGCTCTCATAGTCTCCTTCATCTCCATCCCTCCGCCATGACTGAAGTGGACCCAGCAGGTAAATCAATCAGGGATCAGAGCTTTCACCTGGATTCACCTGAGCAGGCTGATTGATGGAGACACTAGCTGATCCTGATATCCTCATATTTCGTCCATTTTGTGGACTCGGCCTGCTGGGCCCTCGCCGCTGCTCTCCGTAGGCTGAGTGTATTTGGGCTGAGGTAGGGGGGTGTGTGTGTGATGGATGGTGGAGGCTTTTAAATGGAAGAAGGAAGGAGGCGACGACAGACGAGCGAGGGGGGGAGGGGAGAAGAGCAGGAGGCGAGGAGCAAAGGAGGCGGGAAGAGGGAAGAGGGCGAGGAAAGCGAACAGGAGGATGCTGAGCCAGCTGTTTTGTTTTTTTCCGCACATGTAGAAGTCGGTTGTGTGAGTCCTGTGCGTGTGTAATGCAATGTTGGCGAAGCATCCGGCTCCAGCTCGTGCCTCCCCCATCCCCAACGCCGCCGCAGCCACCTCCCCCATCAGACTGATTAATAGTGAGACGAGCCAGCTGCATTCCTCTCCCCACAGAGAGGTCAGGCATATGGCAGAGTGGAGCGCTGAGCAGCAGAATTATCATATCAAACCTGGTTTCCCTCGAACACCCGGGGGAGCGAGCGTCGTAGCCACTGATTCTGAAAAAAAGAAAAGGCAAGTATTATTAAGATCAAGGTGCTGAAGCAGTCTCTGACCACCACTGTTAGCTTTGAGATTATATATATATATATATATATTTTTTTTTATATAGCGCTGTCTACCTTTTCATCTTCCTCGCTATATCCGTCCTCACATGGTCGTGATGTAAATTATGCAAGGAACAGCAAGGCCAATTTCCCAAATATTTAAGCCCGTAACCTCCGAGGCGTTGCCCTGACCTCCGTGACACGAGGAAACTCAGCGGCTGGTGTCTGCCAACGTTGGCGGCCCAGATGCCCGGCGGTTAGAGAGACCAGCACAGGTCCTTGTAGCAGCACAAGTCCTCATAACTGAAGCACAAAATACTGCGTGTTCCAAAACCCACACGGCCTATTTAGCATGCCAGAAAAAGATTTAGCATTTCCCAATACAGAGTATGTCAAACAAAGTATGCCAACAATATCCGGTTGCTTTTTGCGGCATGCTTTTCTGGGATGTATGAGAAAGAGGGTCAAAGTTCAAAGTGCAATGTTATGAGGAGGTAGCATGTCCCAATTGAAGGCATACTCTATACCAGTGGGTCTCAAGTGGTGGTACGTGTATGTGAGAAATGTAAAAACTGTATTTAAAATTAGCATCCGTTAAAAGATCCTTTAAAAATAATTATTTAATAAATATTCAATAAAATATAAATGTAAGTTCATAAACGGAATTTTATATACGGAGGTCAGGGCTGTGTATTACATCATTTTCTCAACCCAAAATGCTTGACGCTGGTTAGGGGGTACTTGGTTGAAAGAATATTTGACTGAAAAAGGTTGGGAACCACCGCTCTATGCAACAGTATGCACTTTGTAGGGGAAGCGGCAGTATGCCCTAAAAGTAAAAAAGTAAAGTATACAATTTGGAAAGCTGCTTTAAGTTTGCTTGTCATTGTCTTCTAAATAAACCATTTGACTAATCCATCCATCAGACAATTTCTATGAGTATTTGCTGGTCAAATATTTTCTCCTGAGTTGGTGGAGACCAAAATGGAGGTAAAAGGAGAGCGAATACTGGACTTGTGCTCTCTGGTCGTGAACTTAATGAGGTGGCGATATGTCAGCGTTGTGTTACAGCTTCTTCTGCTGCTCAGAACATTTCCAAATGACAAAAAAAAAACAAAGCAATTGTACAAAGACTCCATGATTATCATATTCCGGGGAAAGACGACTGTTTTACATTCCAACCAGAGCGACTACTGTTCACATGGTTTACGTCTGTGCCCGATGTCTCTGCACGGTTCACAATAGTTCACCAAGGTGACTTCAAGGAGCTGTGTTTTCTCTTTTATCCATGCTTTCATAACGGGACATCACACAACATGTAAGTCAATAGGTTGCACGCAGACTTGGGGATAATGATACCAAAGTTTTGGCACTCAAACCGTCTCATCTGAGAGTCGTGCAATACAGTCTTAGGGATTTCTTGAAAGGCGGTGTAGTGACAGCAGCTGTCTGCCGAGGTTTCAGCGGACATGTAATTGGATCATTAGTTTTTCTGCACAGTGAAAGATCAGCCTGATTCCAGATCAGCTCGGTATCATTTCACGTCTCTCGTTATGCTTTGCCTACATTTAAGTGATCACTTTGAGAGGGGTGCAGCTTTGTATACATGTTTGAGTTATTTACATCCTTTGAGGTTAAAGCAATGAACAGCCATGAGCCCATTAAAATGAAACACTAATGGTGGATATTGCTTATCTGGGAGGCCGTGTCTCTACTCGTCTCGAAATGAGCACGCACCCGGCGCTGTGTGTGTGTGTGTGTGATCAAAAATGAAAAAGTTTTTCTCAGCATGAACTCTGAACCAGCCGCTACATGCTGGATGTTCAGTAAAAGCAATGGGCCGACGTGATGCAAATATTGGGCCAATACTGACTCAAAGGGCAGAGCTATTACATGTGTGAGATGTGAATAACATAATTACATTAAATACTGGAATTTGAAATCCTGTCATGCTGGAGTTATAGTTCTTTCTTACTTTGAAGAGTTGCTGGTGATTTATTATTTCAATAATGAATAAGAGTATCGCAGTCAAGCTTGATGTTGCCATATACAGTACATAAAAGAGTGCATCCCAGACACACACACAGAATACTAAGCAATGTGCTCGAGTGTGTTTATACCGACAACACAGCGCTAAACCTGGCCGCTGCAGATGAGGACAAATCAGCTGCTCGCCCAGATTGGAAAAGACAAGAGAAACTCCGATGACCCTCCAGCCGGTTCGGCCCACAACAGGCATATCAAATGATATTGCAGTTGTGTCCACAACATGAAGATCAACAGATGAAGTTTTGTTCCCGGTTATATATAATTGATCCATTAGATAATGCAGCTCGTGAGCTCGCCGTGTTACTTTCTTCCGTCTTTGAAGGCCCACCTCTCTCTAATTAGAACATCTCATTCAAATTGCATGTTGTCCAGATTCCCCCGTGATTAACAAAGCAAAGATACTTAGCAAAGTTCTGCATAAAATCTAACGAGTAACTTTTGGGTTTCATTAATATATGCATTACAACGGCAAGTTCCCTCTTGAATATGTACGCCTTTTTTTTAAGGTAGGGGTGAAAAATAATTCACACATAATTAGAAACAGGATCCTTGCAAATTCTAGCAGTAAATTACATTTACTTTTTTTTAACGCCTGAGCGGGGTGGCCGTGCTCAGCGGCTCAAGTTGTGATGATTGAGGAGCGGTCTGTTGTTGCTGGACCTCCTGCTGCTCCTGTTTGTGCCCGACAAGACAGGGCTGTATTTTAAAAGGAGGTAGAGAAAAGAAGCGGGGTTACAGGAGGACAAGAATGTACCAAAAAAAACAAACATTTCCAGGACGAGATAAGAGGGAGAGCCGGAGACGAGGCAGTCCAACTGCAGCAGCACTTTAGGGGGAAGTCTTGCTCGTCGCTCCTTGTTGCAAGAAACACACTTAATGTTTCAGTTTGTTTGGGCATTTTTATTCCCTGGAGGTCTAATTTAGAACGGAGCGATCTGATTAGCCCGGCTCCCCGGGAGTCACTCTCTCGGGAGCCGCCGCCGAGGGCATCACTTGAATCGGAATCAGAAGATGCAGAGACCAATTATGCGTGTTAAAAAAAGGGAGATGTTTTTCTAATCTTTTTTTTTTCTTCTCCTCCAAACCCAGATCAGTGGTGCTCCTCCACTCTGACCCGCCACTGCGCAAGGAGACATTTCATTTGAACATTTCCCTCCCACTCCTTATTAATATGTGATAAGTACAATGTCCACACACTGTAGACATTACATTTTAGAAGACTTTAACAGACCGGGACGCACATATCAACATGTTTTCGATTATAACCCATTATAATTTATTAAAACTAACTACTTCTTGCAATGCACATCTACTCTGTGCACATGACAGTTTGCAGTCCCGCCAATGTTCCAAACACGTGCTTTGCATTTGCATGCTAAATGGTATTAGCTCATGCACTTTCTTTTTTTCACACACTATAAATTCTGCTTCATCATGTTCAAATAGTCTATACATTTTTCTTTAAGCTTTCATGATATTAAGCCTTCTTTTAATGCTGTAATCTAAATGTCTCTCCCAAAGACTGGGTTGGGACCCGCAGCCGGATCGCAGAGGATTTCACTAGGGTCGTAAATACATTTGCAAACTTCTTCTATATCTTTTAATTAACATTTACGTCTGCACCGTTTGAGCCACATTGATAAATGCAGCCTGCTTGTAACATTGAATCGAATATGAAAGTCCAGCGAACATTCTGTCCCCTGAGGTCTGAGGTCATTTTTACACCATTTCTCAAATTCACCTTTTAAAGGCACTTGCGTTAAAGGCACAATCTTAGATCTCTAATGAGGCACCATTGTCCTAAGGCACAGGTGTAAAGAGATAATATGGCCCCAAAGCTGAAAAATTGAAGCTCGATTTTTGAAATTCTTCACATCTCTTGTGAAAACATACCTTTACTCAGTGGCGGGCCGTGGATTTGATACCTACGCCTGCTGCTGTTTAACAGCTGATCGCTTAGTCCTTCCCACCAGGGATACATGGAGAGACGCAAGGAAACCAAGCGAGGAGAGAAGACGCGAGGAAATATGTTTTAAGAGACACGAGACGTCCTTTCCTCTGAAGACTGCGATCAGCTGTCAGTCGCTTTAACAGCTGACAGTTTGTGTCCGTAAAGATGATCATCGGAACAGAATAGTTTTCTGCTCCGGACAGTTTTAGCGAACATTCTGATAAAAATCCACTTAAAATATTGATTAAAAATGATCGTATAATGTTTGCAGTTGATTTAATAGTGTTAAATTACTACTACTACTAGTAAAGGCAGTTATCATCACTGTCAGAGTGGAGATGTTTTCTCTGTCGTCTGTTACCTGTTAAACAAACTGCATTGAGTATTTATACACAGTGTGTGTATTAATACTGTGTTCTGTGTCCTGCTTATACGCGCAGGATCGATTTCTACCGGCGGAATGCGTTTGTCTTATTTATTAATTATTTACGTCAGTTTTTTTTCTTCTCTTTCTGATTGTGACATCATCATAAAATAAGCCACAACATGATTATGGTTTCTCTTCTACACTGGAATTATTTTTTTAGGCTCAATGTTTCAGGATAAACTTAAACTAAATAACAAACCGACAGTCAGGAACGATCAGCCTCACGTGACTGAATGAAAGGACGACACATGTTGCAAAAAGTCTTTTAACCAACTATAATATTGATATATTGCCCAGCCCTGTAGGTATTTGTATCAACTACTACTGAATTCATTCTATTGCTCCATTATTTAAATATGTGCTGCAAACCCTCACCATCTACTTAAGCTGCACTGACACATGTTTGGCAGGTGCAGCAACACCTATATTATCGCCTTGTTCGTGGCGCTCAAAGTGGGAATTATTTTCCAACCATTGCCGGAGACATTTTCTTCTTAAACTGTAGTACAAACACGGTCATTATCTCGAACCTACACTGAGCACTTGTGCCTCCCTGCAGGGCCATAAAGCTTTCAAAGGTATTACAGCTGAGCAGTCGAGTCAATGCAAATGCGTTTCCCAGCTCTGCCTCGTGGGAGTATTTGCGTGTTGTTGTCAAGTGATCTTAATGTCAGCGTGCGCAAGCTGAGGAGATTGTTTCCCACTGCGCCGCACACAGCGCCCACCAAGACCTGACGTCTATTCATGAGCAGCGAGCTGACAAGGACATGATTGAACACGCTGTGTACGCGTGTATCTGCGGCGGTGTGCGGCTGCATTGTGTTTCGCAGGAAGACAGAAGAGTGGGCGGCGGGCGGCCGGAGTGATTGCACACGTGGCGCGCGTTTTCCCGCCCATTTTTTTTTGTGACGCGCGCGATGGAGATGTCGACCGGGAGAGTGGCGATCAATCAAGAGGCCGTGATTAATGCGATCGCGCCGTTCCCCCTGGAGCTAAACGGCCATGTGGGACGGCGTTAATCTACCTGTCGGCGTTCGGCCGGGGGCCCGACTGTCACTTTGATATTTGTTTTGTTTGTCTGTTCATCCCGTTACTGCCGAGTCATTTCACTGAGTAACAACTGTATCGCCGCGAATCGTTGTTCTGGGCTCGGTGTGGTTAGTTATGCTCTCACGCGTTCTCTTTCACACACACACACACACAGACGAGCCCTTTCACTTTTCCACCTGGTGTGGGAATATAAATGAGCTGAAGTAGAAATGGTCATAGAAAGAAAATTAAATCCCATGCCTGGGGCTGATGGGATATTCATCTCTCACATTTTTATCTGCTGTTTTCTTCCTTCAGCAGTTGCCACATTTCCCATCAGTGGCATTCTCCTTCAATCAGTTGACTGTGTGTGTGTACACCGAGACACAGTGCTCACAGCGAGTCTGGGTTGTTGTATTTTTATCTTCTTTTTTAAATTTGTATTTAATAGTCGCACCTCAGAACCCAGACGGATTTAAAGTGAGGCACTGCAATCACAGCGCTTGTCCTCCATACCGAAGCGGCACACAAGGGGAAAGGAAAGGGGGGGAAACACACAAAACAAGATGTTTTCTTAAATTCCACAAAAAAAGAAGAAGAAGGGGGCGCTGATTGTTGACTGGAGGCGAAGGCGGCTCGGCCCTAATTGCTTCAGTCAGTTCGAGGCACGGAAACAGTTGCTCATCTCGTTAAGAGAGACACTTCCCCGCTGTCCGTCTGCTCACGATCGCCGATGATCCATTGCAGGTTCGATTCCCCGCCATCGGGCAATCGCCTGCGAGTAATCACACCTCCGGCTAATATGTGCAATGGCTGATGTCGGTTGATTTTTTGTCGCAGTCTATTATAGTTTTTTTTTGGTGTGCGTGTGTAATTTTGATTTGATCTTTGAAGACGCTGACAGCTGTCAGTACCAGCAGGTAGTAGAGGTGATGAAAACCCAATTCCTCTCTCCTCGGTGTCCTATCGATGGAGAGCCGTATTGAGCCGTGCGCTGATGCGGAGGGAATTGAACGGCTGAAGGCTGGTGGAGGCGGCGGATGTCCAGGGCCCTGTGGACTCAGCCTGGCTGACTGTCAGAGGCCTAGTGATTCTGCTGGCAATCAATGAGCCCTTTAAGTAATGCATGGCTCCAGATGACATGTCGAAGGCAGGGTCACAACAGGGGTTTCTAATGAGAGCGGTGGATAGCTCCCATAGGCCTGAAAACCACTTACTGACACCTGGGAAATGGAGGGGAAAAAAAGGTGATGTCTCACATAATGGAAGCATCTGTAAGACATCACATATTTCATTAGTTTGCTGCCAGTAAGGTAAAAATCCATCGCTGCCCCCCGGCCAGTAGAGATGAGAGTTGATTTTAATTCTTTAAGTCAGTATTATCATTGCTTCTAGAGTGAAATTTGAAGTGAAATTATTCACACAACTGGGAGCTAGTGTGTAACCCCATCCCCATACAGATCCCCCTCATGATGGACATGTTGAGAGTTTGATGTAGTATTCTCACACACACACACACACACACACACACACACACACACACACACACACACACACACATACTATTTGGTCAAATATATATATATATATATATATATATATATATATATATATATATATCAATGAGATAAATGCGTCTCCAAAATATGAGAGGCACGGTCGGTGGATGATGAATCAAATCGTATATATTGTTAAAACATCTATGCTGGAAAAGAGACGGTATTTTGTGGACAGGATTTCATAAGCTATTCAAAACCAAGGACATGTTGGGAAACGATCACGAGACCGGAAAGTTAGAATCATGTCATGTCAAGTTATTACAGTTTGAATATTTAATTTCGTTTTCCTATTCCTTTTTAGCATATCCACTTTTTTTGCAGTGGTGGAATATTACGACACAGGTTTATGAGGAGCAGCATATAGGTTTATAAGAGGCAGCATATAGGTTTATAAGAGGCATCATATTGGTTTATAAGAGGCAGCATATAGGTTTATAAGGAGCAGCATATAGGTTTATAAGAGGCAGCATATAGGTTTATAAAGGGCAGCATATAGGTTTATAAGAGGCAGCATATAGGTTTATAAAGGGCAGCATATAGGTTTATGAGGAGCAGCATATAGGTTTATAAGAGGCAGCATATAGGTTTATAAGAGGCATCATATTGGTTTATAAGAGGCAGCATATAGGTTTATAAGGAGCAGCATATAGGTTTATAAGAGGCAGCATATAGGTTTATAAAGGGCAGCATATAGGTTTATAAGGAGCAGCATATAGGTTTATAAGAGGCAGCATATAGGTTTATAAAGGGCAGCATATAGGTTTATAAGGAGCAGCATATAGGTTTATAAAGGGCAGCATATAGGTTTATAAGAGGCAGCATATAGGTTTATAAGGAGCAGCATATAGGTTTATAAGAGGCAGCATATAGGTTTATAAGAGGCAGCATATAGGTTTATAAGGAGCAGCATATAGGTTTATAAGGAGCAGCATATAGGTTTATAAAGGGCAGCATATAGGTGTATAAAGGGCAGCATATAGGTATAAGCGGCAGCATCCTGAACCTTGTGTTACTTGCTTGCCTATGATACAAATGATGAAAACCCAGAGATGAGTAAATCATAATGATATAATCAACAGATTTAATGGTGACAAAACCACAAGTGAAATAGCCCCGATGCAGATATTGTCTGTGTAATCATGATGACTGAAAGCAATTTCACAGGTGTGTATTTTTATACTCCCCACGCACGTCACCCCGCTCAGAAACACCCCGTGAAGACACGACGTCCACATGCAATTACTCCATAAACTCCGAGAGGTAGTGCTTACAATCAAGAACAAACTGATACAAATTCCCAATCTAATTTATATGCAAAGTTAGAAGTCCCCTGTCATGCTCACACTCAGATAAGTTTTCAGTCTGCGGCGTTTGCAGGATATGATGGGCCACAGGGACTCACCTGCAGGTGTGTGTTTGGTTTTATGTACATGCTGATTGATGCTGCAGCTCACCACCCGGCCCTGTGTGTCTCGTATAGATAGGAAGAACTCGAGCTCTGGCACTCGAGCAAACTTTTGCTTACAAAGTGGTTGGGGTTACTATTCGGTCTCCTTATTCCCTAAAAAACAGTTTATACATATATATATATATATATATATATATATATATATATATATATATATATATATATATATACACACTATATACGTTATTTTCATTGTGTTGCTTTTGTCTGAGTTGCGTGGGTCCTTCTGTAGCTTCATGCTGCTCACAGACGTTAGTGAAGGTGGGCGTGTCTTAGTGAAGGTGGGCGTGTCTTCCTGCTCCGATCACTGTTTTATTCTACAGGCACCCGTTCGGGTGATTTTCACCCGACGTTAGTGATGGTGTGACTTTTTTTCCGGATGGGTTTTAACATTGAGGGGAAACTTTTCCTTCACAGAACAAGACTCACATGTCCCAGGAACATGTGGACCATAAACAAGTTCATAGCTCCTTTATTTATATTTTTAATCATGTCTTATTGACGATTCCCTAATCTTTCACCGGATTTTGAGTCTTTTTTTCAGGGTCTCCCCGTGATACCTGTTTTTCGTTTTATGAGAAGTTCTACAGGGTAAAATAAAAGAAGAGTACTTCAACTTGCCTTGTACTGTTGTATTTGAATATATTTCGATGAGAAGTATATTTTATCAGGTACATTATATCGGGTGAAATTCACCCGACGTTAGTGATAGTTGACTATTTTTAACGTTAGTGTTCTAGGGTTAAAGTCAAGTTTCCCTAGTATGAATTAGACCTCGGTCACATTTTGGAAATGAAAACAAAGTTTTAGCCCCATTCATTAATTTCCAAACACATCTCTTCCTCTGGGCGCTTTTTCGTGGTTAGCTAGTCACCCAAAAGTCTCATTTAATTTCTGATTTGAATTTACCTTGTAAATCCTCAAACATTTGAACATTTGAAACCGGTTTACAGAAGAGAAAAGACAGCGATGTTATCAACATAGTTGGCATACAAAAGTGGGATTAACCCGGGTAAAAGATATGTTTTACTCCACTGGGTCTTTAATCCCACAAAACAAGCCAGCTTCCTCTGAGCTTTGTGAAACAAACAGGAGCCGAAGGAGAAGTGCAAGCCTCATCGTTTTCTTTTCCAAATAATGACGGCTTTAGTTTCACATCCTGACCTCAGCCAATAGTCTCCCCACAGTCCGGTCACCTGGGGAACTCGTTCACATCATTCTGCATCTCTCAGACTTCCACAACTTTTTTTATTTTTTCCTTCTTCAAAGTCGATGAGAGCAAAGCAAGGTGAACAGAGAGCGGACCGCTGCAGCAGAAGACGCTGTGCTGAGCCCGGCTTCTCTATAGGCAGCGCGGGGAGAAAAAGTTCAACTTTTAGAGGAGACTGAAAAAGGGAGCGACTTAATGCTACAACATGTACTACTTAACTCAATGTGCAGGACGAGCACTGATTGGATTAAATGGAGCACTATACCAAAAAGAAACATTACATTCACCGAAGAGTGAAAGCAATCCAGCGTGCCAAATGGGGCTCCGAAGATTCACACGCATCGCATCTGCTTAATCAAGAGCATCAATTAGGGAAAATAAGGAAATACATTGTGGGCACTTGGAATGATATCTAATCTGTTATCTCTAACAAGAGAGGCAAGGTGGATAGTAACCTGGTTAAATGTGTGGGCACGTTCAACCTACAATTAAAGCGCATACATATAAAGGAGGTGCATGGACACAATTACAGGAACGCCTCTGTGAAGCAACGCAATCCCATGACACGTCTTCAACCTTTTGTGAATGTGTCAGTGTTCACTTTCCTGAGGCAAATTAATTGTCTTTTTCGGAATGGGATATGTTAGGTGTTCCCGCTATTTCGTCCGCCCCCGAGAAGCTTCATGTTTACCGTGCAGGCATGAGAGCGATATCAATCACCTCATCCGACCCTTGCCAAGAAAAGCAAATCAGCGTATTTCCCCCAAAATGTCAAAACAAGACTCTTTCCACAAATGTAGTGCGTTGTTGTCTGTCGCCAAAGGCCACGTCTCTCGGATGCAGCGATTGAGGTTGTGCTATGAATCAGTGTCCGGGATTCATTTTTTTTCCCGCGCGGAAATTTGACTGATGTGATGAAGTAAATTGGGATGTTTTGAAAAGCGGCGTCAGAAATCTTCTTCCCGACTCAAAGTCTCCGGAAGCAACCAATCCCCAGCTGTGATGTGCCGCTCCGTCTCTCCCACTCATTAAAGTTCGTTTTAACCTTCGTTTGCTCTCTCTGTCTCTCTCGCGCTCTCATTCTTTCTTTCATTCTTTCCATCCTTTTATCCATGTGTCACCCTGGATAATTGTGTGTCACATCAATGCCCAAACAGTGCACGCCGTTCTCCTGACCGCGTCCACGCATTCCTCCTCACGCCGCCGCACTACAGCCGGCCTTCTGGACAGAGCCTTCCTTTTATTCACATCGGGATCTCTGTGTCCAATCTTTTCTGCAATTGAATTCTATTAATATCCTTTCGGCAGCAGTCTGTGAGGAGCTATTGTTATTTTTTTTATTTGTAGGGAGGGTGGGGTAGTTGTGCTCAGATTTAGCCGTCGGAGGCTTTTGACTGATGCAGTGGCTGCAGGGATCCGGCTGTTTGCATCACGGCTCCTCTGGCGTGATGTCTTGTTGCTTTTTTTTAGTTTTTTTTTCTCCCCCTGGGCGGATTTTGTTACAGTTATTCTTATGACAGCGACACGAAATAACATGCAATCACCCTACGAGGAGGGGAGGGGAAAACGTCCCAAATGTAGTTAAGCGCATCTGGCTCTCGCTCGCACAAACAACAACTGGGAGGATGCGGTTGTGCGAGTGGAGGCGGTTGACCTTGAGCCCAGCTCCGGAAGAAATGGCCGAGCCGAGCCCCCTAGAGCGCTGAGGTGAATGCGGAGTCCTGTCAACATGAGGAATGTTGTCGCGCTGTTGTCCGGTAATAAAAGAAGCCATCGTTCTCCGGAGAGCATCAAAAAACATCGCTGCCAGCGAGCCCGGAGAAATGACCCACCCAGAGATGTACGCATTTCACAGCTTTGGTCTGGCTTTCACCTTTCTTTAAACAATGCCCGTGAAAGGACCGAAATGCAGTTCATCATGAGACAACCAAGCTTTTTATTATAGTTGACTGTTAATGGTCACTTTGTCATTTACCGTCGCTCTAAACTCCCTCCAGGCAGCGCAGCTGTTCATTAGAGGTGGGGGCTGGATGAGGGCTGAACATAACGGCGTTTAGTTTAAGTGCACATGCATTTCTCGCGAGTAAAATATCACGATTTACAGTTCAATTGCTCAAACAGCCGTGGTAAATCTGTGTCGTGAAAGCAACCGCTTGAAAGCGAGGTTCAAAAAAGTATGTGCAACGTTAAAGTCAGTGTCACACTGAGGCAGAATAATAGCAGAATGACATGATATTACTCAAAACAGTTCAATGTCGTGACGGCGAGAAGGGGAGGAAACAGTGTAGCAGAGAAAGAAAAAAAAACACACAACCATTTAAATATCTGAGTTTAGCGGTCAAAACTTCTTTGCGTCATCATTTTGTCACGACAGAAACAGGCAGATATTGGACAGTAGGAGAAACAGGTAATTTACCTAAGACTAGGGTTGGTAATCTATAGAAATTATCAAGAGTATGGTAGATTTTTTTCCAACTAAAGGACCCGGCCCAGTGTTGTCAACTCTTTTCCAATGAAAGCAGCTAACAGCACTTAGCTCCAGCTCCAAAATCTTGCGAGAAAGCCACCAAGTCGGCAGCACCGACAGCCCATCGCTTCAGGCCTGCCCTCCAAAGCCACATCATATCAATTTAATTCAATTAAATTTTACTTGCATCGCCCAATATCACACATTTGCCTCAGAGGGCTTTACAATCTGTAGATGATACAACGTCCTCTGTCCTTGGACTCTCGTATTTTATATGGAAGAAATCCCCAAAACATCCTTTAATGGGGAAAAAAGTAAGACACCTCAGAGAGAGCAACTGAGGAGGGATCCTTCTCCCATGTGTACAAAATGAACAACATAATAATATGACAATGTAGATCATCCCTATGACAGAATTGTTATGTTATAATGAGTATAATAGCAGTAGTAGCCCTAATAATAGCAGAAATAATATTAGTTAATATCAGTGGCGGGCCGTGCATTTTGGACCTAGGCCTTCAGTGCCGTCTGATATTGTTTACATAAATACGCGCATGAGGGGATGCTGCGTCATGTAGTTCCCATCAACAAGAACCAGTCACATTTAGTTATGTAGCCGAGGGTTTATCTTGCGCCTATACTTCACATTATTAATAAAACAACAACACGATGCTGCGTAGTTTGCACAAGACGGCAACCACTTTTATTCTCGTTCCACACATTTCCTCTCCGCTCTCCTTCCGTCTTTCGCTTCACAATAAAAGGCCCAGAAACATACATCAGAACATTGCTTCCTAGAGAGCTGTTCAAGAACTCAATATAATGACAAAACAATCCAACAAAACCACGGCACTAAAACACCGCACCTCTCTGCAGCAGCAGCCCAACTCCCCAGCCACCCCGCCGGCACCCACCGACGATGCCACCACGCTCACCCGAGGTGGCTTGATGTAAAACAGCTGTAAAACACCTCTACGCCGCGAGCTAAACTAGCGGGGCGAGCTAAGCTAGCTCTGTGGAGGTGGGAGCAGGCGGAAAAAAACAAAGACAAAAAGCAGAAAAAGCAGTTCAATCACCAGGTGCTGTTCACTTAATAAAGACAAAGTCCACCCGCCTCTCTTTGTTAACACAGTTCAATGACGTGGTTGTTCAGTTCATCGGTGTGCTTCAGTGAGGATGTCAATGCTAAACATGCCCATAAAAACCCTCCGTGAGAAAGCCGTTCTCAGTAAATCCGCCACCAAGTCCGTTTCTCCTCCTTCTTCAGCCATTGAATGTTAAAACAAGTAAAACACTAAACATGTCATAACTTCTCTTATGTTTCAGCCTGAACTCTTCTAGCTCCTACTGAGCTTTGCTGCTAGGTTGACACCCCTGTTGAAACACTGACCAATCACAGCGCATGTTAATGGTCACACTGGGCCACTGACCAATCATACGTCCACATACGCTGCACGTCAAAGAATACACCCAGCTTGTCAAACTAAAGATTTGTTGACAATCAACCACAACGTCCACTCTCCGTGTACTTACATCTGCAAAGGCCTGCTTAAACTGCTCTGCTTACATAGAGACACAGGAGAAAAAAATCTGATTGGATGAAAGCCTGCTGCAGTGCAACAGAGGAAGACAGGAGCTGTGCAATGAGAAAATAAGCTGATAGGGAAAAATAATTATAATACATGTCGTGTATTTGTGGAAACAATTACATTATAAAATAGCTATAACTTTGTGATTCTGTTTAGGCCAGCATTGAAGGCTTTAGCAGGCCCTGACTGCCCACCACTGGTTAATATACATTATTATTAATAATAGCAGTGGTTATAATAGAATGATAATGAAAGCAGTAATGGTAGTAGTAATAGAAAAAGTGACTAACAAGGAAGTTTCCGGTGACGGGCGATAGGTGGACTGGAGGTAACCCGTCCATTCCAGACGGCAACCTCCAGATCTGAAAAGTAAAGCCAATGCGGAAATCCCTAAAACTTGCAGTCTTTCTAATGGCCAACCTCTGGTTGCAAAAAGTCAGATTGTATAGAAGTCTATGAGAAAATGACTGCCACAACGTCGGCCATCAAGATGGTACAAAGCAGTGAGGGATTAGAAAGTAATACGATGTTTGGATCTCTTTCTCGCCGTCCTGTGACATTGACTTATGGTGACACCCCCCGGCCTGTTTTGCTTAGACAGTTAAATGACAAATGGTCCTGCCTGTCAGCCAACATCTGTTATTTATCTGCAGCCTGGACTGACGCTGCCAGGCCTACGCAGACTGCTGGCCTTTAGAGCCAGCCTCCCACAGCTCAGTCACACAATTAAAGCCAATCAGCGACCAAACACTGTTATCTGAGCTCCTTCAGCCACAATCCGTAATGTGTTTGCACTGCTGCAACCTGTGTTCAAAGAAGTATCCGTCATTGGTTGTTTAAGTTGAATCAATTGGACTGAAAAGCAAGTGGATAGTGTCAGTAGGTACGAGTGTTATGTGGCGTTGGTATATCCGGGTCCAGACTTTTACATATCTCCAGTATTTCCAGTATTTGGTGCTTTTTAGAGCCACGAGAGCACAGGGCAACATGGAGTGGAAGTAAAGCAATATACTGCTGATAACAGAACAGCTGACGTCAACAGAGGTATAATTGAGTCATATTATGATGCGTTCAAGCTCCAAACTGTTACATTGTTACTTATCTAGTATTGGGCGAAGGTAAATTACAACAACGTTGTCATGATGTGTTCAAACGTAATCCTTTAATAAAATGTGTTTTTTTTTTGGTGGATAACTTGATTAAATACAGTTGCTTGAAGGAGATATTTTCACAATATAAAACAGGTATTAAAGATGAAATGATCACCTGTTTCATTTCCTAACACTAGCTCTGAGCAAAGAATATTATATCATTAAAACAGCTGTTTAATCAAAGACCAATATTAAATAAATATCATGTATTTCTTGATCATTTCAATTGTAGGTTTTTAATGTAAATAACCACAATAGATGACAATAAAAAGTTTATTTATTTTCTAATGGGCCTACATTTTCCGATTTCCGATTTGTAATATTAAATCATACTGTTGTGTAGACTGTACTGGAGGCTTGGCTTAAAGCAATTTAACAAGCTCAACTTTGCTCGAGTATGTTTGTGTCGCCATCTAAAGTGTATGCATCCCTTTTAAGGGCTCGCCGTTAGTTTGGGAACATAAGAAAGCCGAGAGGGCGAGAGCTTTTGTCAGTGACGAAGCTGTGTGAGCATATGGCCAGCACTATAAATGGATGGGAAGCATTTTAAATAATTCCAGAGGGGAAATATGGAGTAGTTGAAGTAGAAAACAATCCCAATTAAACGATCAAATAATAAGTCTTGAAACTATGATGACACAGAAGTAAGCTCAACTTTATGTGGGTTTTATTTGACATCACAATCATCAGCCCAAATTGTAAAGTAAAGTGTTCCATCTGGCCTTCGAGACCCTGTAGAGATGCCCTAATTACTCAAGTGCTCAAATGAGCTGCCTAATGCAGCTTCTCCTAGAATATAAATGGATGAGGAATGATTGCACCACTACGTTTGGTGGGAAAAAAAAACAACTTAGTGAGGAGGAGAAAAAGACGACGTAGAAATCTTCTGAAATGATACGATGAGGAAAACATTCTAGCCCTTGAAAATGACTAAAGCAAATTTACAAATTAGAAATGAGTGCAAAAATATGTACAGTTGAGATAAAAACAGAATAATGCCAGCATGCAGTTTTTCTCCTCAGAAAATGACTCATCTCTAGAACAAATTCCACATTCTGCTTTCCCTCCCCGCTGGATGACACAGCTAATATCTGTCCTCTGTGGGCGGAATTAGATGTTAAGTCAAGGTTAAATGGCCGAGTGTTTGCGCTGTATTGTGTTTAGACGCTGTGTAATGCACCGTTTCTTTCAGTGATTATGGGTAGTAGGAGAGGAGCGGCCGTGTTTAGGGAATGTTTATCTGCAGCCTCTTTTCATTTATGATGGTTTTATAATGCTCTCCCCTTCATGGATCACACTCTCGCGGGCACAATACCGCACATTGCAGCATACTTTATTATATTCCACCACAGAGGTTAAACACACAGCACACGCTGCTGTCTTTGAGGAGCCTAAGTAAGCAGCAGTACTTTGGAGCTCCCAGAGAGGAAGTGGAAAAATCCCAAAATGCTGTCTGTTCTGCTTGAAGCTGCATTCAGCCCAATTGGGCGTGTAAGAGAAGAATGTCTTATCCATCGGGGAGGGTTCACCTTATTTGACCGCTTGAGATTCAAGTGCTGGACGGTTCCCCATGATGGCTGTTCTATACCATTAAGTTAGCTTTGCAAAGCCAGCCCATAATTTTCACTCTGCTTCGTGATGGTTTGGCAAAGGAAAGACATCATTTTTTTCTTAAACTGGTCTCTCAGAAAGTGGACTTGAACATAAAACCTTCCACAATTGACTGGGCAAATGCACAACTTATTTGGCTTTACAGTCCATTTATGGCTTCAGGAAATGCTCCAAAATGGTCATTGAAACCGGGCAGGATTTGAAGCTTGAAAAAAAAAAAGCCAAGCACTTGTAGGGGTTAGGCTTCATCCAAGCAGTATATGGCTCTTTTCTGCTTCAATTTCAACAGAACTGCAGTGTTTTCAGCAGCATCGGCAGAAGGCAGAAGGAGCCAAAACGTCTGTCAGCTCTCTCCCCGAGGACGAGGATGAGGATGATGATGAGGTCTTTTCAAGCTAGATAGGATATGTAATTCCTTCAGCGTAGTCAGCGTCTACCCAAGGGCCATCTCCAACTTGCACTTGTATTCTCTCTGATGGCCGTCAAGGGGCGACTCCTCTCGTTGCAAATAGAGGTGGATAGAAAACGACGCTACTCCTCACTTGATTTATTACCTCGCTAACACATGTGAAACACAGGTTTATGATTTCAATTGATAGTTTCAATACTTCAATACAGCATGGTGTTCACTTAATACATTATGGTTCCATTTAGAGTAAAATCAATGATAAAGCCGGGTATGCTTTAGGGCGTGGCTACCTTGCTCCTTTAACAGAGATTGTGTCTTTTTGTTTGGTTCACTACCAATGTAAGAAAAGTTTTCCTACAATTCATGTGTCTAAAGTTGCATTTAAACATTAGTTTTTAGGCAACAGTGAGATATAGTTTTGGTTTGGTTTTTAATATAAGCCCCAGCAGCCCCGGAAAATGGGGGCTGAATTCTTCATCAGGAGGTCTTCCTCTCCTCACTCTCCAAGTCCTCGTACTCCCATGAATCAATACCAGAGCCACTGATGTGACATAGCAAAAAAAAAAAAACTGCACAGCCTGGCCTTACAAGAGCATATACGTCCATTTTACATGTTTATAACACCAATTCAACCATAAATATTAACATAAACCATAAATATGACTCGAGAGGACTCGAAAGTGACTCCATGGAAGTTATGGAAATATCAATTTTTATATCCCTAACTTGATGCCACACGTGATTAGCACACCTTTCTGGAAAGCTTACGACCTACAGAATCCACCAGACTCAGCAATATATCAACCGCATTGCATTTTTCCTCAGCCAAAAAACTGAAATATGACTTACTTATGGAGGAAACGATATTCCACAAAGCCTTGCTTGTTTTCTTTCCTGTGTTCTATCATCAACCAATAAACCAGTAACACATACACTGCCATACCTCTTAACTAGTCTCACAAGTGTTTTCTGTATATTATACCTTTTGAAATTATTCAAATAGCCCTTGTGGTTGAGGAGATATTCTGTATTTAGTATGCAAACTATTCAGAAGTTTGGGGGTTAAAGAGGTTTTAACCGACACAGGGTGCCATTCACTCACAGTGACATTTTAAAATTAGAAAACTCTTCCCTTTCTCTGTTGTCAATGTGTCCATCACTGAAAGGCACCCGGTTCGGTCGTGATCTCAGAGTGTGTGTGGACAGTACAGCCATTAATCAGTGTGTGATGCACACGGGAAGACGTGTGCCCTTGCTGCTTTGACTTGCTCATTAATAGCTTATTTAAAACAACTGGATTAGTACCGTAAGACTGTACATTATTCACCTCAACAACTAACATTTTGAAGGTGAAACCTAAAAAAAAACGGTCCCTTAAGGTCTACAGGTGAAGAAGACATCTGCTGACAGAAATGGGGGCGGCTGAGGGGATACGGCGTCCACCATGAACGGAGGTCGACTTCGGCCGGAGACGTTTGAGGAATTACATTCCTTCACCCCTCTAATATCCTGCCATGAGCCAAATTGAAGTTGGAGGAAAGACTTTCCCATTTGTTGCAAAGATATCTACTGATATGACTGTGATGCCGCATTATTTCTGCATCATGAAATCTTTTAGACCTTGGGACACATCTCTCGCCGGCACGCTCGGCCGCTAAAGTGAACAGTGAGCAAAGTAGAGCCATTATCTTTTCTAGCACACAGTTACTGAGTCCACGTCTCCATAAGGAGGGAGCTTTCTAAACACTTACACTACGAAACACAAAGGAAACATTACTCGAACATATTACATGAGCAATTAAACAGATCGTGTCATTGGGATGCTGCTGTGTGTCAGATCCACTGGGCTGCTTGAGATTCACTCCGCAGTTCCTACACGGATGTCTTTAAATGTCCTGCTGAGTCTTGGCCTAGAACAGACTCTGATTACACACAGACTACTGCATTTACATTAGAAATTAAACTAAATACGCTAATGTGAATGAATCTAGATACCAAACATCCATTAAAATTCTGTTCTCATTTGTATGGTGTGGACTTTTTTTTAAATAAAAACACAGCCGTCTTATTTGTGGAGTAGATTTAGAACAGAGAAAAGTATCCTGTTACCCATAATGAAGCCTCGTGGCTTTCTACTATATTTCCCCGAGTGAAATTGAGGTGTCAGATACTGACGGTGGGAAGAAACCTGCTTCCGACACAAATAATCATTGCGGTAGTGGCAGTAGGTGAAATAAAAAAAAAATGAACCTCTTGATGCTTTCAAAGCATCACAGGGGCGTCAGTCGCAACGCCTTGACAATAGAACCAGAAGAGAAAGTCAGACCATTGTTCCAGGAGAAATAAGGGCCAGGGGAGGAAATAAAGTTGAATATTTCTCTTCCTTTTCTTTTCTTTTCTTCCGTGCAGGGCTGCATGCCTGAGTCTGTTTAAGGCCACTGCAGTTCTTTCTGCCTCGTTGACTCGTTAATGATGTGGTAACGACACGACTAGTTAGATGAACTCTGTGAGGCGGAAACCCGGCATCGTCTGCAGCGAAGGCACATTAGTATCATGTTCTGCATGTGATGAAGCCGGACAGGAGGCTCACGTAAAATACCTTTTGCCGCATGATTGAAACGTTAGTTTCTCGTCTGTTAAAACACAGCTGGGATTGGTTTTCTCCCCCATAACACTGATGGAAGGAGACAAAGAGGGACAGAGGACTTCAATAGAAGGGTCTCTGGCAATGATCTGAACACTATTTGTTCATCTGCTTGTACCTCACCACATCGGAAAGGCAACTCATGTCTGTACCTGACGCACAATGTCTTTGGTGCCACTAATTGCATATGAATAAGACGTAATCAATGCCTCTAACTATTCAGACCACTTTGAGACCATCACATCGCGGATACCGCTTCTGTATAATCTTTTCTCAAAGAAATGAATGTTGTTACGTTTACACGCAAATACACAGGACTTTCACAACGGAAACCGTTGTTCGTGTCCCGTTTTGTTTCACTTTCTTAACCCAAACCACTCCATTCTCCTAAAACCAAACCTTTTTGTTCGAATTTACACATGTGCCAAGAGTCGATCTCAGAACCCATCAGTCTGACAACGGATACGCTTCTGGTGGCAAAGGGGCTGTATTTCTGCAGCTAGCGGATATCCGGGCAGAGACTAACCATGAATGCAGAATCTGTTTATAGAGACATGTTTACTGCGACTGCAGTGGAGTGTCATAGTTTGACTCGCTGGGCTACTTAGAAAGTGACGGCACGGGGTCCTGACCCAAGCGTCAATGAGAACGGCTTGTGGTAGCAGTAGTATCAGCAGTTTGGATCACTTACAACAGGAGTGCAGTCATTTTACTGGCTGCAAAAGCTGTCGTGTTGTAGTTGTCTCAGCGGTAAAAGCTAGTGGAAGTTGCAGAACATTATTAGGCTAGTATTAAGCACGGTAGCATTCGAATTCTGATTTCAAAACTTGAATTAAGTCACACCGTTATCTGTCATGCTATGTTAGCTAACGTGAAAAGATTAACAGCGACTGAATGGGAGCATTGTACTGCCTTTAAATCAGGGTTTCTTTGATTATTCGGTAAGTAAACCAAATATGAACTGGAAGGTAAATGTGACAAACCCCCTAACAGAAATAATGTGACACAGTATTTATCATTTTACCCGACCTGATATTTAACTTGTATCGACTTTATTTAACCTTGTTTAACAATTGAGTAATCCTGTTGAGATTAAAGCTGTTTTCCAGGAAGACCTGGCCAAGAAAGCAGCGTTGTGACTGGCATACAGATGCCGGAAAGCAAAAGGCCATTAACTGACCAAGGAGTTGATATAGAAAATGTCAAGAATCATACACATCCATTTACTTTCCCCACACAAGGCCATGTAGACGAACACATATACACATACACGCAAATTATATTCCTCATTTTCCGATATCCTATTACAGCATCCTATACATTCTGAAATGAGAGTACGATACTTACTATACTTTATAGTACAGATAGGCATGAGTGATGACTGCAGCTGGTCCATAAAGAGTTAACACATCTTCAATGTGTAGACGCAACCTTAACCTGATTTCTGTCTCTGGTGACGTGTCTGGCCTTGTCTGTGTGCCATGTTTTTATTGTTTTTATTGAACTATTTCACCCAGTAGAGCTGCTTGGGGGTTTTACACGCACAAGCAAGAACTGAATCCAGGAGAAATTATGCCTCCAATATTAATCTGACCTTGGCCCTTTTTCCTCCCCAGATTCCCAGCTGGTATAAAAGACCTTCTCAGCCCAGTGGATGGACTCCTTCAATCCCAGCTGATCCTCCACAGTCTGCCGTTCTGCAAACAGATTCCTATCTGGACTATAATTGAACTGGATATTGGACATTCCACGTCACCCATCGCTGATATGATGGAAGTTTCCTCCTTCATTTGTCCAAGAAAGCAAACCAGACCAGAAATATATTTCCAGTGCGGTGTGGGAGAATTTAAGTAAACATCTCCAGAGATGTCAGTCCGTAAAACCAACAACAAATCATGGCTCGTTCTGCTAGAAGTAGCTGGCAACCCACCTTACCCACCCACAGATCATGTTTGCTTCTGGTGCTAGACATTTTGGCCTAGTCAATAATATAGATCTGCAAAAAAACACTGGGTATTGTAGAATTGTAATAAGTTTATTATGACTTTCACTGGTGAATGAAGATTGTCTATGTGTAAATTGCAATGCATAAGAGGGATATAATAATTAATAAGGGATATTAATGAAGCCGTATGAAATATGTATTCGTAACAGTAGAAAGTCACTGTTGTTTTGTTGTCACTGAGAGGTGTTTCAGGTATGCATGGAATGTGTAAAACAAGATGGATGCTGTATGTGATAGGACTGTGTACCTGTTCCTTTAAAGGGGTGTCAAATAACTTTTGCCTTTAGGGGGGGACTATTTTGTTAGTTGATCAATCAGGAGGGCGGAGTAAGGGCATTAAACACCAGAAGTAGGGAAGCTACTGGTGTGTGGACTGTTTACTGAGCAAGGGTGTGAAGAAGCCAGGAGAAATGTCTAGCCAATTGCATGCTGGGAAATGTCTAGCTATTTGCATGCAGTGATACTGACCAATGAGAGGCCATAGGCTCAGAGACTGAGGGTATTAAACAACGCAAAACCTTTGTTCGGGGTTCCACTCGTACACGCAAAAGACAGAAACTATTTGCAGGTTAGACTGTGAATGGACTGTGGACTGCAGCATCTGACAGTGAGAACTGTAGGCTGATCATCATCAATTAAAAAAAAAATCTGTTGTATTATATAACCCATCAAATTCTAGACTTCTCTTCTCACGATCGCCCAAAGGTTTTGAAACTTAACAATATATACAGTGTTTTGAGGGACATTGCTATAGTCAAAATCTAATACTCAAAATACCACCATTTTATTTCAGAAATCAATTGGAGTCACTCTGAAAACTCATCTCTTCAGAAATCTCTTCTCTTCTTTGTGTGTCTTTCTCCACTTCCCATCACAATATTCCTCTCTCATATCGTCTGCTTAAGTTTGGCCATGGAAGCATAGAAGCTCCAGTCTCACGGCACATTGGTCCCATGACATATCGAGCAATTTAATGATCTTTTTATGAGAATGTGATATCAGCTCTGTGGCTCTCTTCGTGATCAGCTGCCCATACGAGGAGGAACATATTACTTTGCAAGATGAAGAAGAACCAACAATATCTTATCTAGTCATATAGTTCATTTGCAAGTAAGGAGTATGGGGAAATGTCTTATTTCTCTATTTATTATTACGACTACTTCATACTGTATAACCTTTATTCTTATAGCCCCTTAACAATTCAATGCACCCATGACAGAACACCACCAAAGTAAAAGTGTGTGAGCTTGAGTAAAGACATCAGATAACACAAGCTCCAAATTAATCACACATTCATAAATAAAAACAAATACACAAAAAAAGATCACCTGCATTGTTTTTATTTGTTTACATAACACACTTTTCAAATGCCTTGGTAGTTTTGATGAAGGTAAAGCCAGCAATGCTGAGGGTTATGATTGGTGCATATGGGGTCAAAAGCTCACTAATACTGTATAAGATAGAGCGAGAGCAAGAGTGGCTTTAGTAGTTAACGTTAACATTTGGAAATCAATTATAAAATTACCTGGGGGCCAATGTGGGGCAGCTAAAAAAGAAGTCCGTACTTACTGGATGAAAGCCATGCATCAGTTTGAAGATGATGTATGACACTTTGGCTGAGACTGGAATGTAATGCATTGCAATGATCTCAATGAGACAGGAGAAGGGAATTTGTTACTTTTTCAAAGGAACCTTGAGAATGGAATTATCTTTTTTTCTTTTATATTTCTTCATCAATGAAAGCAATTTAATAATAATTTGATTGGAGATGTTTTCACAGCAATATACAAAATATATTACTGAGGGAATTATGACCTGTTAAACTTCCTAATACTAGCTCCAAGCAGCTTATGAAACATAATTAGAATTACTAATGCTAAAAATTTCTTCATTCAAATTTCATTCAAATAATTCAATTATTTCGATGATGCAAATTGTGTCTTTTTATGCAAATATAGACTATGCCGATAACAAGATGACAATAACAATATATGCACTAAATTAGTTTAGTTTTGACACATATCAACATTGTATGCAATACAATGTTGATTTCTTTTCCCAGAAAAGAAACCAATAAGTTAAGTCTCATTTTGTCTTTTGTATATTTTGTATATATTTACTATATCATGTTTTGAGAGTCAATGATGTGGGGGCGCATATATCAGCAGATAAAAATAAATAAATAATAATCTTCTGTCATATTTGATCATGCAATGTCCTCTGTCCTTTCCTTTTCTCACTCTACTCTTTTTGTTTTGAAGCAAGAAACTACTTTGCATTCAAGTATGGAAGCGATGATTACAGAATTTTTTTCAAAGAAGTGGGTTTAAATGTAGAATAAAATACTGTGTGTGTGTGTGTGTGTGTGTGTTTGGCCCTGTTTAGAATGTGCCCATCCAGTAAAAGAGCTTGATCAGAATGGGTTGTGAAGGTGTTGAGCATGACACACACTCTCCCCCGCAGCACCATCCAATTGTGTTTCGCTAAAGCCTCGTCTGCCTCAATCCAAGTCTGACGCCTCTTCTGACAAAACTTATTTAACAGTCCTTCATTTTCAGCGCCTTGGGCTTTCTGTCTCAACAACTCCTGTTAAGCAAAGCCTCGGTGTCAGGGGAGCTGGAACAAAATGCACTTTGCGGCAGGCATATAGAAACGGATAAACCCATCTAAACTCAGTTTACTCACCTTTTGATTTGCAGGATGGGGCTTTACACCTATTCATTCTGACACAGGTCTTTACATCAAACATTCACAGAATCAGACCAAGTAAAGTATTTTAATCTGCAATGTATCCAGAGAAAGTTGAATTAGCTCCATATGCTAGCGCTGACAGCGTACATGTATATCCACAGTCTTCCCACTGTACAAAAACAAGGTTAAATACCTTACCAAGAGCACTTCACTAGTATTGGCTGAAGAAGAGTATCAGTCTCGACTTGCTCAATGTTTATAACAGATGTAATACACAGCTAGCGACTTAGGCTAGCGTACGCTGGTTGAAAAGGGGGAATTTAGTTCACCTAGCTTGCCAACATTAGCGCTGATTACTCAAACACCTACTGAGTCGTCGGCAACTTGGGAGCTGTATATTCCGGGCGTAATACACAGCTAGCGAGTTAAGATAGCTAGTGTACTTGAAACTTTACTTGGGTTAGGGTCACAAAAACAATGAGGCACAAAAACAAGAAGTGAGACGGTATGTCATGCGTGTTGATAGCATAACTATTAAGCGCTAACTATTTATGTAGATCTGCCCGGCCAGGTCCAGATTTTAGTCTGTGAGATATCTCGAATGTGTGTGCGATGTGGCATAACTTCATTGGCCAAAAATAAACACCTCTATAATCCAACTGTATTGAATTGTTCAGGTTTACCTAATAAAGTGGCCAGAACTTTTAATTTTATTTTGGCAGAGTTTTAAAGTGAAAACATAAATAACCCAGGGCTTTTGATTTGAGTTTAAACTGGTTCGTTTTGCCTTCTGATGATGCCAGAGATCATGGATTTTTTTTGTTTTTAATAAAAATGTTTTTTGGCATGGTGCAGCAGAGCAAAGCAGAAGCAAACCATTTAATTTGCCCAGTTCCACCGTTTCAGCTTTTAAATGTCCTTAATATAAGACCACATCCTATTTATTTTCTTGATCCAGTTTCATGTTATGTTCGTGAATATTTCACTTCCAATAACACTAATTAGTAATTCCCTATCCTCCTCAGATGTTTTTGCATACATTAGAAATACTCACAGCAGTTTACTTAGCAGTGACATACAAGTGATTATTGCAATTATTAATATAACATCGAGACAGGAATAATTCCAATTCCACTTTTCATCTCACCTCCTCCTCCACCTTCTTGCAGGTAATTTTGATCCCTGATATTGAGCGGTCTACGCCTGTCCTTATTTTTTTGACTTGAACCTGTAGCAGAAAACCCATTAAAAGCACCACTTAACATTGCTGGAGTGTGGCGCCGTGACACCAGGTGTGACCCAAAAAAAAAAGAAGTTAGGCGGCATAATTAGACACGGCAGCTTCGGGTCGGAGAGGGCATCAGTCTCCGTTTCACTCTCCTTCAAATTAGCGACAGAGAGGATGTATTCAAATAATGAATCCTTTCTCCCCGACAAAGTTAAAAGGAATGAGCCTGAGAGGACCAGAGGAGAACACGGGAGAGAATCTGAGTATTACAAAGAGCTGGGGAATCAGACGGTGTACGCTGACAGACTAACATGGCTGGTTTGTGAATATCAAGTGAAGGCTTTCTTCCTCTGTTGAATACATTTGACCGGGGAGAAATGATTTACCCCTCTTTCACCACTGCAATGATGATGCCCAAGGAACGTGAAATGGTTGCCGCCACACAGACCGGTCACTGCTGTCGTTATTCCATGTGATGCAGTGGGAGAAGGAAGCACCAGCATTCACAATAAGAGAATATATCTTGTGAACGAGGGTACCTCTATCGGAATTTCACACTTCTAAACATCTGGGAATTTTACTGTTACAGATGTTCACATTGTTGGAGTTTTCACAAAAGTTTTAAATTGTCCACAAACTAATTTTGTCAGTCAGCTTCTTAATTCGAGTGAAGATGTCCTACCTGAGAATTTCGGCTTTTTTAACTGGATTGAGGTGGGCCATTTAATCTCTAGGGGTTGTTTGCCAATGATGACTGAGCGATAACTTTAATTTAGAGATTGATGCCAAATGTTAGAGAAATACTCTGGAGAGCATTGTAAGCCTCAAATAAATATTTTCCTTGAAATCAAAGCGTTATTACAGCACTAGGGCAAACTGTAATTGAGCACATTTGCATTTCAAATGTTCATTTGATCCTGTGTTTAGCTTCTTTAATTTGATTTATTTATATGATTAAAACTAAAATATGACAATCAAATAGACGTTTGAATGTCATCTTACATTTCTTTCTACAAAGATAAGCATTTTCTTTCACCATTATCAAAAAGAAACATCAAAAAGAGAAGAACTTCTTGAAACATGTTGATTTCCCGATTAAATTTTTTTTAAATATGATTTAAGAGCTTAACTTAATATATCATTTTACATATTTAGCTCTTTTTGACAATTGAAAATGAGTAGTTATGTTCTTGACTTTTATGTTAAAAAACAAGAACAAGAAGAGAAGTCTCTCTTCCTCGTCATCAGCCTTAATATCCATCTTTTTCTGTGTTGCAGCTCGAAGCAAAAATATTATTGAGTAATATGTCACACATGTTTAAGGAGAAGACACTACAGGTGACTAGGGAACATATTTTAACTGATAGATAATCATGACATTTCACATTTGATTATTTACATGCAGACAATTATTTTTTGTATTGCAAGTTTTCTGAAATGGTATGTTTAAATATGCAAATGAGGCAGCATCTTATTAATTAGGTACTAATTTGAATTAATTTGCAGAACATAAATCTGAACATTGGATGGAGCCAGGTCCAAAAGTCTTTGTTTTGTTGGCACATTGCAGTGAAAGGTTTTTGCAGAAAATGAATCAGAAAATACACCTGTAAAAGGACACATTTTTGCCATGTTTTTGGGAATAAAATGTGATACAAATCAGGCTATGAATGATGTATGAACAAACCCCTCAGCAGAACCCTTCAGCATATAGATAGGAGTGAAACTGGAAAGTTGGGTGTATGTAAGTGCTACTGAAGTGGAGATTTATGGCTCACGGTATGAGAACAAAATAATTTGAGAAAACGGCCTTTAAAGATGTTTTGTAAGATGTTGACGGCACTACATGTGAATGAGTAAAATAATTTAACAAATAGATACCAGCATGACACTTCTCCAGTTGATATCTAACATTAAGACAAATGTTCTGGTTTAAATATGCAAATGAGGCATTATCTAATGCAAATTGTTGGTGATTTTAGGAGAAATCTGTGGACACAAATAGACAAAGTCGTAAAATAAACACACATATATCATTTGGATGTTTTATTTCCACTAGTCTCAAAGAAGACCATAGCCCAAAACTTCAAAATTGATCAGTGCATGAAAATGATGTTTTGGGCTTAATGTCTCACTTTAATTGGAAATATATTCCATCTTGGCAGACATGATAGAGTTATCTGAATTTTACTGCTATTACCTTGCCTTTTACTTACTATTTGTATCAAATTTCAAAGTCTTTGATGTTATCTGTCGCTGCCAGTGTGCACGATTATCAAATGCCGCCACCTGCGAGGCTGTGTGAGGCAGGTTTCGTCTTCCGTATCTCCAGCTCTGTCGACTTGGTGGGTCTCAGGCCTCCGGATCGACACGTCAGGAATCCCTTTGGCCGTCGTGGTCCTTATCTGAGGCCTGTTTCAGATACGGGGAAGAGATGCAGTGTCAGTGAGTTCCACTGGCATTGATCCAGTCCATCGGCAAAAGGAGATTGGAAGGGGCCCTCCTGTATCGCTTCAGACAGAAGACCAGCGCAGCGTGTCGGAGGGGTAGACCGTGCCTGTGAGACGCAAGAAATTCAAGAGATGCAGGCAGTTTGGTGGCTTAGCCCGGTTTAAACTGCAGTGCCCCTTGTTTAGTCGAGCATCTTTTTACTAAGTCCCAAACACAAGAAGTTGGGAACAGCGTCATCCAGAGACAACTGATTGTTACCGTGCTCATCCGGGGCGCTAAAGGCGTTACCCTGTGCATTCACATAGCTTTACAGCAAAGCTGGTCAGCTGAAAGGCTAAACTGGGCCACTCAGAACACACTCACGTACCCAGGTAGGACTCTGTCGCCTCCATGTTGAGTTGGATTGTGTCGGGGAAAGTGTAGATAAACACCAGGGCTGGAGAGGGCATCGGAAAACCAAGACATTCACAGGCTGACTAGAATAGTGTGTGTGTGTGTGTGTGTGTGTGCAGCCGATAAGGAGGATGCAGAGGGAGGAGATGCTGTTCTGGAGGGACCCTGTGCGGCATACCAAATACCTGCCTGCTATGAGAGATCACTGTGATCTCAGAGAGATACAGCAGCCGTTCAGGCCCAGTCTGAGACGTCACAGGAGGTGGCTTTGGCTGAATTTTTCCCCCGATAGATTTTCTTCTTCTTCTTTACAACGAGATGAAAGCTTGAGCGTGACCTGTGGCACAAAACAGCCCTCTGACGGTATCCACGGCTTTAGGGTGGATAGAAAAGTGTCAGAAAAAAAAGATTGGCACCTCTGCTTTAATACGATGTTACGTTTTCTCCCCTATACATTTATTCCCATGAACTTAAATCAAGTATTTGTGCTTTGTTCTATACATTCATATCGGCGAGGTGCCCTTCTACCTCTTAAAGGTCCAGCGTGAAGGATTTTCGGGGGATATATTCCCAGAAATGGAATATAATTAGTGTATAATCAATTATCACTGTACACGTGTATGCTCATTACACTTCACACACTTCAAATACACTACACATACATACTTTGCATTTTGCACTCTATTGTTTAAATTTAATTTAATTTGCTAAATTAATACACTCTGCAGCTGTACATATATTTCAGTTATTTGCATTCTATTTTAATTGTATATATATATATATATTACTTTATTTAAATTTTATTTTGTATATATCTTTCATCCCTGTTGCTTTTTTATATATTTTATCTTGTGTGTTTATTTGTATCTGTAAGTTGTGAGGCACTACTACGACAACACATTTCCCCTTGGGGATTAATAAAGTATATATCTATCTATCTAATCACTGCTGCCACACCTGCCAAGCTTTCCATCACTGCACGGCACATTTCCAGTTTACGATGATAACAAGAGTGATTTACCAACTGAGGCTCCCAGTAACGAGGGGAGACAAAAGCAAGTTTCTCGTTACGAGCGGGCAACCATCGATTTTGGCGATTGTCTGCCTCTTATTACTCGTTGCCTTTGATGGTTGGTTAGTAGTGAGATTAGTTAGGTTTAGGGTAATAATATTAAGGTGAGATTATAGTGGTTCATGCATAGGCCATAGTAGGAACACATAATGCATCTGGGAAGGTCAACTGACGTAATTCTGCCTATTAAATAACCATGTGCTTTGTTTGTTGCATGGAGAGTGTATTAGGGATTTGTATTTTTTTTCTTTCTGACCAATAGCGATTGTGAACCCCTAACCGAGGTTTAGGACCTCTCATGCAGGGCTGCTGAGGTTGAAGAGCCTAACAAGCTGTCCAGTCTGGCTTGCCAGCCACCTGCTGACTAAATGAAGGGGGCTGAGGCAAGCTTAAGGTAGGCTGACCTTTTAAGGTGGACCAGATATTCACCTTTTAAAAGACAAGCTGCTTCTGAGTTTTATTCACCATTTAAAAAAATAAATAATATATTCTAACTTTTAAATCATTAAGATGCCTAGTAATTTCTGCATTTTCTTTTAGGTTAACAGGCTGTCTGACAAATGGCGCGTTCGGTCCAATAGGACATTGTTCGGACTATTAGGGTTTTGGAATATGGCGCCGCTTGTGGAGTGTAAACTTCCAATCGTACAAAAGAAATATCTTAAACTCTGATAGCATCCAACACCAACATCTGCAGAACAGGGACATGAACGGGCCTTTATTAAGGTAACCTGTAACCCCACAGACTAACGTGCCTCAGGATATGCACCTTGTGGTAACGCTCAGTGTCTGACTGTCACAGCTTACCTTAGAGCTCATACACACAGTTTAATCCATATATTACACTTTAGCATTTCTGGTTTTGGGGAAAATACAAATAAACCATCCCCGAAAGTCTTCAACTGCCGTATCTATCTCACTACCACCCCGTGCCCCCCACTTGAAGGTGTGGAGTAACCCAAAGGTTGACAGGCCATGCTAGAATAGTTAGCAATCAATGTTTCAGCTCATACGCTGGCATTTATTTTTTAATTGTGCTGAGATGCTTGTATCTAAACTTATTGCTGCTACCACTGCAGAGGGAGAAGGTTATCCACCGAGGGAAGTGTCACAGCTCATCATATCCACTCCGTGCTTTCAGCACAGGTGACGATCATCACGGTCCCTTACAGTGGCACCTCACCATCCTTGTGTGTGCTACTTAATTAGGTAAAAAACAAATCACCCGCTGAGAGCCGGAGAAAAACAAGCTTAAGCATTTGTGTCTTTGCTTTGCTTTTTGTTTCCCTCCTCTGTCTTCCCTCCTCTCATCCATCGCGGCTGCTTTCTCTATTGTTTCTGTTAAGCACGTCTGAGTTGATTATGTGCCGAGCGAAAACATGACCCGCCGCAGCGCGTGGAAGACATATGGAGCACACGCGTCCACTGTCTACTCTGTGCATGGGAAGACTTGGAGGTGTGCACTCAGCCAGCTGTTCCACAGGGATCGTTGTCTGTTTTGGCTCAGTCGTATGAAACAGTTGCTGTGGACTTAAAAATAATAATAATGTTTTGGCAAGACGGTCATGCCGCGAACATCCTGTTCCACCTGATCCCAGAGGAGCTGTGTTGGGTCTTAGTTGTGGGGACTGAAGTGAAGATGCTGTCACTTTTCCTGAAACGTCTTTATCCCGCAGGATAAGAGCAGACTGGAAGTGGCGATGATCAACAGTGTTTAGGCTTTAAGGCCCAGCTTCATTGGTGCCAAGACCTTATCACGATGTCCTCTATCAGGGGCAATCAATTATAATTCAGCAAGGTCCAGTTATGTTTTCCGTCCGGTCCAAATTTCTTCAAATTTGGCACAAAAATCTGTTCAAGGTTGAATCGACTAGAATTTGGCTAGTCAAAGATTGTTGAGACCTCTTAAAATACATTTTGGCCATAACTTAAGATGTGATATGCTAATTATGACAATCTGACACAAATGTCGAATAGGGTAAAGATAATGAAGTGCTGACATTTTGGACAGACGTGGATGTGAACCGTAACTTGACTGGTTAGCGGAGGCGGTAATTCCAGCCTGTGTCTGGAGGAGCTCTTTGTGTACACCTTATATAATAGCTACAGAAACAGAGAGACAAGGGCTCTACAGGGGGAAGCGGCGGCTGTGTGGGTTTATTGAATTGAAAAGTGACACCATACAGCGATCGCGCAGGCCCCTCGGGGCGATCGGGCCACTCGCATTATTGATTAACGCTCCCCCACCTCCCCAAAATCTCTCCAGAGCAGAGTGATAACGATCAAGATTTATCACACGGTATCCGATAATATTATCTCCAGGAGGAAGGAGCCTGGCCGTGTGGATTAGCCAAGGTTGAGTTCACAAGAACCTGCGTTCAAGTGAATAAAATGATTGCGGCTGACAGTTTCAAGAGCACGGAGATTGAGCCACGGGGTCTGGGTGAAACCAGCACCTCTTCTGAAGCGCGTCCAAAAATAGAGACGTTTTTAGAGAGCGCGGCACACAATTTGTGACAGGTTTCCCCCGCTGCATTTATTTAGGCCAGCAGCATTCGTGTGTGTGTGTGTGTGTGTGACATGGGTGAGAAGAGGAAGGGTGATCGTCTCTACCGGCGATTGTGTTTCCGTTTGCTCTTCCGCCGCCCGCAAAGTGTGCCAGAGCTTTCTGGAGCTTGACGGCTTGAGGCCTGCGTTTACAGAAAGATGGCACGGGGCCTGATTGGGCTGTAGTGCGGACAGCTGCCCCCGTGACAGACGCTCTGCAGCCCAGGTTTTGAGCAGCAGGAAGCGGGCCAGGCGCCGTGCAGGCCTCCCCGTAGGCCCGCCGGACAGAATTCTCCGCTTACCGTTAACGTTGTGGCTCCAGAGCCACAGACTCAAATGTTTTTGAATTACACTCGGAATAGGAAACTTTATTGGATTTTGCAAAGTACGATTGGATACGCCATCAGTCTTGAAATTGTAATCAACATTGATGAAGGACATGGGCCTGTAATTACGTTACCCCGCCCCCTCTAGCTCCTCGGTTATAATATCCTCACTAATGGTGGCGCAGCATTTCCCAAGAAGTATCATTTATTCCTCAAGACATTCCCAACATCCTTCCTTGAGAGGTGATCGTGTGCAGAAGTTTGATTCAGATCTGGAGGGGAAATCATCCCGGTCACCTTTTTGAAGGCAGGTGAGCGGTGTGCAGCCGGCGGAGCCCCCCAGCACTTTCTGCCGCTGCATTAGAGCTGCGGATATTAACAGGCCGCCGGTACCAATAACCCCGAATATGAACTGTCAGCGACGCCGCGTTAAAAAGAGCAAACGAGCCAGCGATCAGAGTCCCCCGAGGCTGCGGTGTAAGCATAAACACCCCGCAGGAAAACACTGTAGCGCCTTGCAGATTTGATAACTGGAGACCCTTTTTTTGTGTACGTATGTGTGTGTGGGTGTGTATCCACTTTTGCGTTGATGGATTCCATCAAGGAGCGTTGACTTTTTTTTTTATAAATGCTTACCGAGCAAGGTATAGGCCAAAAAGCAAGGTTCTGCCAGGTGAGATGAATCAAAGAGCTGAGGCGCTGCCAGGTGTTCTCTGAGAACATTAAGGAGCCGATAGGATTAGCGAAAGGGAGCAGCTGGTCACCCAGATGTTTGAGGCGCCCGCGTTAAGGTGGAGCCATAAGCCTCAGCGTCTTTGATTAAAAAGTCAGTAGTTATTTACTCCAAAGTCTTCAGATGGCTGGCAGTGCAGTAGAGCAACATGAAGTCAAGTCACATTTATCTATCAAGTGCTTTTAGAGAGCAAGGTGATCACTATTTTCAAAGGAAGCCAACGTTACAAAGAAGGATGACATTTATATAACAGAAAGCGTCACACAAAAAGAGTGCTTCACTGTGTGTGTGTGTGTGTGTGTGTGTGTGTGTGTTACTTTGGGTTTTCTCTCAGGTTTGTTATTGTAATCCAAAAGCAGCCATTACACTGTGATATCTGACACGGACAGATTAACCTTTATCACAGCGATGGAGCTGAATGGGCAAACTTGGACAGCTCACCAATACAAAACACAGGGGTAGGTGGGTAAAGGGCATTTAAAGTGCCGTTTCAAATACCACAATCCCGGTGATTAAGCCCCCTGCCTGTTGATCTTTTTGAGGCTAGCCTTTTCAAATTAAGGTGATGTTGGTTAAATATTTTTCACAGCCCCTGTCTTTCGTCTTCTATTAGGCTGAGTGCCTTCGCAAAGCCCGCAGGACTTGACGACACTTCAAACGCAGCAGCAAAGCAGCTGTGAAGGTCAGCCTCTTTGCAAGCAGGTTCTTTTTCATACAATATTCATCAAAGCCTAATTTCAAATGAAAGCGACATGACATGTAGGGCTTAAAATAGGGAGCGTCGAACGCACGAGGACGAACAAAGACCGCTTCACCAGCGGGAATCACAGGCCGTGTTATTGTATTGTCTGACGACACAAAAGGTCTGGACACGAACGTCCGTATTCAGTGAGAAATCCAGCTTGACTCAAATAATCAAAAAATGAAAAGCGTCTGTGTCTAATGTGCTGTTTTGTCCTTCACGGACAATGAGTGCTTTACGCCGGGTCTAAAACATTTCCTTTGACTCAAAGAGAGCCTCCTGCATATCGGCTCGTGCTTGGTGCTTATTTTACCGCACACTCTCTGGATAACAACGTCAGCCAAATGCGTAGACCCTCAATCTGCATTTGGACTGGATTAACTACACCTCTTATTTGTAGTCCCGTCCCTATCTAGCGTGCCAGTAATTTTATACAGTCACACCAGTAAGAATCCCTTTTTTAATTTATTTATCTTTTTACCCTTGCTTAAATACCCGGTAAAAATAACCCCAACATGAAACTAGACCTGTACAAACCGACGTCCCTGAGGTTGTTGGCAAACTTATTCCCTCCCAAAAGCATGTGGTCGAGAGCCATCTGCTCAAGCATCACCTGAAAGTGCAGAGACATTCAGCTGGGACTGTTTATTTATTTATAAAATCCACCTGCTTTGATGCACGTTTCAATGAAATAATAAAGAGTGCGAAAGCCATCATTAAATAAATGTATATCCATATCCATGGGACTTGGCAGCAACTTGGCATTTCCATATTTATGTCTCTGAGCATGCAAACCTCCAGCCCATCGGGTCTGCAGCGGACATAGATGCTCATCAAAGCGCTCATTACTGACAAATGAAAACCGATCTGCAGCGTGTCTGCTCATATTGAATGCGGACACTCGGCTGCAGGCTACAGATGACTTGCTGCATGACATCAAGGTCAGCAAGTTTGCTTCCATTAACCAGGATCCACAGCGGCCTATCAAAGATAAATGGTTTGTTTTCTAAGATCATGATGACTGAAATGTTGGGCCGCACTAAGTGGATATTTAGAGGGGAGTAAGAATGAACTTTCAGCCCACTAGGTTTGGTTTTTCTTCACTTCCTTTTATCTGCAGCATTAACATCAATAGCTGGTGAATAAATCATGTAGTTGCATTTTTTAAGCATTTAATAAGACAGAAAAAGAAAAGCAAGGATTAATTCGGATAAACAAACGCTAATAAATACACCATGTTAGAAGGGATGTACTAGGCTTGAAATTGCATATATACACGACTTTCTTTGAGACGTTCCAATAAATCAACACATATACATGAAGTTTGGAATTCCCGGCTTACAGTGAATACAGCATCTAATAAACATCAGTAGTGGTCCTCGTTTCTGAGGGAGACTTTTGATGGTTGCAAATCATACTGAAGGAATGTTCCAGCAAAAGGATGCAAGGATCTGCTTCAAATTCCACACCGCATATCTTATCATTATAAGAATGTTTAGATATTGCATTAATACTGCACTTGCTTTTATTTTTATAGATTTTTTGTAATCAACGCTAGAGATTCCATGGATTTGTGACACGATGAATATGAACTTGTTCAATACAATCTTGCAGTATCTAGAGAAACATTCTCCAACAATAAAGACCCTTTCATTGACATTGTTGCTGTATTATTTTCTTACTCTGGTGAATTAATCTACGTTTAATATCACGCATTATAATAGCCAAAATAGTCTCGTACGAATGAATGCATGTGTAGTGAGTTAGTAACAACCTGCATCCTGTCTTCACAAGCTACAGTAACATTGTGAAAGACAAAGATCTGGTTAAAACAGATCAGCATGTTTTGTGGATCTACATAACACATTATAACCTAATGTAGCATGGCATAACATAGCGCACATGAACGACTATGAATGCTAATGAGCTGTAACATTACACATAGATGCTCCATTCAGTAACTACTTCATCATCAATGTGCTTTCATCACCATGTCAGACCCACATCATCATCATCATCATCATTATTATTTCAAATGAGCCCTGAAGCAACAACAGAGCGGTTTCTTAGCCCCTCTGGCAGCGTGGCTGTATAGATGGTCGCTTGGTCAGTGTGTGTGTGTGTGTGTGTGTGTGTGTGTGTGTGTGTGTGTGTGTGTGTGTGTGTGTGTGTGTGTGTGTGTGTGTGTTCATGAAATGAACCCCCCTCAGGATGAATTGTAGTAACTTTGATGACTCCTTCACTTTTCAACAAGAGCTATAATCAGATCAAAATGAACACGCTCCAAATTGTCCAGAATATTTCCGATGACCAAACCTGGACATCACTCACACCAGTGCTGGGGCCACTGGGGAATAGTTTGCATGAAGCTTTGATATTTAAAATCCGATGCTCATCTGGAATAGAGCCCACAGATGCCTATAGCCTTTGGTCTCGACGTCAGCCATTGTGTCCATTCTGTGACCATGTTGCATACTTTAACTTTCTTTTCGGTGAGAGAAAAAATGTAATCTCCAGAAAGAAAAAAGCAGACGTTAACAGACAAATGACCCTCCTGCATCACACGCCCAAGGGGAAGTGTATAATTGAGGCTTGGTTGATTCAGCACATAGACTCAGTGCCAATAGGAAAGAGGATGTGTAGTGTTGGTTCAGGTCTTTGAGTTTGATCAAGGCAGAAAGGGGAGGCGGAGGTAATGTGCTTCCTGCTCTATGTAGAGCACTGCTCATTGATAAACAAGATCCACTTTCACTGCCTTAGAAAATGTCAGAAATCGACCAGAGAGCTGACTCAGGGGCCTCGGCCACACAAAAACTCAGGTAGTGAAAGGACACATAATCAATTTGGACACAGGGATCCAGATCCTCAGTTTTTGGGAATTACGGAGAAACTGCTGTTTCTCTGGTTTCCATTTTCATTTCCCATTACATTTTTATTACCTGTCTGAGGTTGCTGATTCCATAGCTCAGTGGGAAGAAGAAAGACGAGAACAACAAGAGGCAATAGATTGATTTTTCTTTAAAAAATCATCTCACACTTGCTGGTTTTATCATTTAGAAGTTTCGTGAAACTTGCTGTGTGGGAGTTCAGGCACTTAGGCCACTGGAAGGGTGGACCAGCCGGTCTCACTCCCGGGGCGTCAACTATGGACACTGTATTTGCAGGAGATCGATGCTTGAGCTTGTATGTGTATGCTTGGATTTAAACGTATGTACTGACCCCCACCTCGGTACCCACACAGCAGCCCTTTCAAAGGCTTGGATGTATGCTGAAGGTCAGCTTCACCAGTCACCAGTCTTTCAGCAGGGAAATGGGGAGTCTGACAGTAGCTTCTCATGGCTGGTTAGCTTTGACTTCCAGCTGCAAATCACTGCTATTTACACACTGAGTTGTCCCCTGACCCTACATCTCACATGCCATTCTGTCCACATGTCCACATGGCCGCATGGCCGCATGGATGCATGGCTGCATGGCTGCATAGCCACATGTCCACATGGCCGCATGTCCACATGTCCACATGGCCGCATGTCCACATGTCCGCATGTCCGCATGGCCACATGTCCGCATGTCCGCATGTCTGCATGTCCGCATGGCCGCATGTCCACATGTCCACATGTCCACATGGATGCATGGCTGCATGGCTGCATAGCCACATGTCCACATGGCCGCATGTCCACATGTCCACATGGCCGCATGTCCACATGTCCGCATGTCCGCATGGCCACATGTCCGCATGTCCGCATGTCTGCATGTCCGCATGGCCGCATGTCCACATGTCCACATGTCCGCATGGCCACATGGCAGCATGACCGCATGGCAGCATGTCCACATGGCAGCATGACCGCATGGCAGCATGTCCACATGTCCACATGTCCACATGGCCGCATGTCCATATGGCCACATGTCCACACGGCCGCATGTCCACACGTCCACATGTCCACATGGCCACATGTCCGAATGTCCACATGTCCACATGTCCACATGTCCACATGGATGCATAGCCACATGTCCACATGGCCAAATGTCCACATGTCCACATGGCAGCATGGCCATATGTCCGCATGTCCACATGTCCACATGTCCACACCCCAGACAGGCGTTGCTCCCTCACTCTTGCGGTTCTTAAATATGCCGGGTGAAAAGTTCCGACGGAATTTAAGTGTTCAGTCACCCATAAAAAGGTTTATGATGACGAATAGTTAAAATTACCTTATACCCTTTTCCCTACATGAATTCCGAAGAGCTCATATTATGCTGTCAGTAAGAAACATGTTTATCGAGAAGTTGTTTACTTGTCGGTGGGCGAAGCACTTTCCGACTGCAGTGTTTACCCGAGATTTGCAGTCAAAAGTGTTTCAGTGTTTGTTTGCTCTGGCAGCACTGGCAGCATTAGCTCTCTGGTTATCACAGTCGGTCTGCAGAGTTCATTAATTGTTGCACATCAGAGGCCTTTGAATCACGTTGTCATTTTCTAATTTGGTTTAGCCTTTGTCACCACTTTGTATTCCAAATCTAATTAGAGATTGTTAAACAAGCAAATGTGACGAATGACTCATTCATATAAATAATGAAACGTATGACAACGTTTAACAACTAGTATTAATGGGCCATTGTTTTTCTCAAGTTCTTGTAACATTGTTCTTGGAACTTTTATTGTCAAAACGTTCTTCAAATGCTCTGTCCCCAACAATTTCATGACTATGTTTTTGTAGTTTTTTTATTTAATATTTTATTGTACAATTAGCTATTATAGTGACTCGAGAGCTGGACGGGCATTCATTTATTGTAAGTTGATTTATCTCAACACTAAACATTGTTGTGACAAACAACTTACAGTTGACCCGTTTCACGTCAGATATTTTGACTTGTTAAAACATTTAAGCCACTGTAAAATACATGTTCAAAGGCTTATGCCTGAGCCACGTCACCAAACCGTGCACTGAACAAATAGCGGAACATGGCAGCGTAGAGACAGATTATTAAAGTGACTCAGTGAGGTGACGTGCATAAATTATTCGTAGGCAATGTGGAGTCATTCATCTTTTAAGCCCCATCAGAGTACCACTGTCTTCCAAGTCATTATAATGCATGTAAGGTTCCAGGGTCCCCCTATAGGGATACCAGGGATACCAGGGCTTCTACAGGTGTTCTACAGCTCATATGACCTTGATATGAATACCAGCCCCTATTGTCCTTGATCTCTAAAGAATCAGCAACTCCTTGCCTTTAAAAATAAAAAAATAAAAATTATTATTTAGTTTCTGCATAAATATGATCAAAAGTCAAGAGTCTGATCAAAAAATGAGTCCTCGGTTAGCTCCCCAAGTTTTTTGAATTGAATTCTTCCCATCATGCCCCAGAGTAATACTGCACCTCTTCAGAAAGATTAAGACCTAAAGCATCCAAATCTGCAATAATAATCACAATAAACACAAGCAATGACATTTTTTCAAGCCTTTCCGGTCCAAAAATAATGTTTTTTTCGGTTCAGAAATAAAGAAATGAGCAATTTTTACCTAAATCTTGGTCGCACCATGACCATTACCACAATCCCGGTGATTAAGCACCATGACCGCCGTTGTTAGGGCGGATTTAAACAGATCTAAATGACAGAGGACCACTAAGTGCACAGCATCCACATTTCTTTTCAACATACTGTAGCACTACGTTACAGTAGTAGGATATTACGGCTGCGATAACCAAATCTTGATTAAAGTGCTACGTGGATGTAATGTTAGCCCTCTTTTGAGAAACACGTGCAACACACCGCTGAGTACTGACACGTTTTTTTTTTTTTGGGACACCATCGAGTGGCGGGAACTTTAATGCTACTATAGGTTGCTGGAGCCGATCCCGGCTGACATTGGGTGAAGGCAGGGTTCACCATGGACAGGTGGCCAGTTTATCACAGGGTACATATAGAGACTGACAACCATTCACATTCACACCTACGGGGCAATTTAGAGTCCAATTCTCCTGAGCTGCATGTCTTTGGACTGTGGGAGGAAGCCGGAGCACCCGGAGGGAACCCACGCTGCCTTGGGGAGAACATGCAAACTTCCCACAGAAGAACCGCTCAGACTGGGAACCGAACCCCGAACAGAACCCCTCTTGCTGTGAGGTGACAGTTAGTCACCACACCCACCGTGCAGCCCCAGATAAAATATATTATTTTAGAATGATTTACAAAAGTCACCAGTAATAGTTACCTTGTTTAGATTTGCATATCGTTTGCATGGTTGGACCGGCGAGGGGATGAAGGGACCTGTGAAGAAAGAAAGAAAAACAACAAAGACAGTGCAGGTTAACAGGAAAAGAATCTCATAAGTATGACTTATCATGGAGATGTTTTTATTATCGTGGCTAAATGTTCATCTTGTTTCTTCGACTGCGAACTTACAGGTTGAACGTGCACGAAGAGGTTTAGTCTTCTTCTTCTTCTTCGTCTTCGTCTTCTTCTTCTTCTTCTTCTTCTTCTTCTTCTTCTTCTTCTATGTATTTATTGGCCACTCGCTAACCAACTACATCTGCATACCGCCACCTACTGTATCGGAGTGTGTAGAGTCACAGCATTATATTATCTGAATACTGATCGGAGTGACAGAAGGACACAGATTTGATTTGCATGATCACCTCCTTCCTGACCATAATATATTCCTTTATATTATTTACACTGACTTTTGTATATTATAATAATGTCTTCCTTTATTGTTTTTATCCCGTTCCTTCTGCCAAACATTAATTATGGCTGTTCTAAGTCATGATTTGTTCTCCTTCATCTACTTGAATCATTTTGTTGTCACAACACATACAATCTCTTTCTCTTTAAAACGTTGTGATCAGTTAAATCAGGGGTGTCAAACTCATTTTAGTTAAGGGGCCGCATGCTGCCCATTTTGATCTCAAGTGGGCCGGACCAGTAAAATCACAGCATATTAACGCATACATAATGACAATATTTCTCTATTTTTAATTCATTGGTGAAGGTTTTTGGATGATAAACCCTATTTTAAGGTCTTTCTACAATAAACTAGAAACATAAAGACCACATTGTTTACCTGCCTGGGCTCTCCTCTGCAGATTCCCTCGCAGTTGAGCAATATGCATAGTAACGTCAGTAATCCAATTGATTGCGATTGTGGCCTAATGGTTAGGCTGAAGACTAAACTTTCTGTCATTCCCTCAGTTATATTTATTTATATATATTCATAGTCATTTTTAACTTAATTCATAAAGAGTTTTGACCACACAGTCCTCATGGCTGTCACCATCTAACTCCCGCTCCGTCATCAATGTCCGCATGGCTCCTCCTCGAGCGAGACAAACTTTGGTACAAAGTGACAATGTGTTGTAATCATGGGAAATGTTGACAGTTTTGCTTGAATGATATTTTTGAACTGCTGGATAAAATCTACTTTTACGAATCTTGCTGGAGAACAAAACTACTGGATCACATCTATAGTGGGCAACAGAAGAGCCTGGAAATCTGTCAACAGTGTAGATGTTTGTTTCTTTTGGTTTGAGGGCAGCAAATCTTCCACATTTGACATGGACATTTCTGAAAAAAGATGTGATTTATTAAGTAACTGCATGTGCGCTGCGTCCAGCATGACACCATCTCCACAACTCATAAACTAAAGAGGTCACTGTGGTCATGTTGGATGGAAGTAGTCACGTTTCACTGTGAGTTATGTGTGATGCATATGTAGTGCGATGCATATGAAATACGTTGTTTATTGCACACTGTTGATCGTTTCGTCCACACAAATGCAGAATAAGTGTCTTCATCCGGAGCTCATATGATCATTTTAAAAGCTTTACAGTGTTTTATTTGTCACATAGAATACAGTATGTTAATGTTAACTGTGTGTACAACGTTGAAGAGTTTAATGAAATAAATGGACAGCAAACTTTCTAAATATGTCTTTTATTTAAAACCTTTAAAAAAATTCTTGGTAAAACAATACATTTTAAGTTTTACCTTAAAATTGCCACAAATGTATTTAGTTGTACAAAACAATGTACAAAGAAAAATCCAAAACGCCAACAAGACAACAAGTGCCATGTCATTTGGCAACAATCAGTCACAGTTATTTATTTTAAAAAATCTTTACTTTAAGTAATGCAACTAAAGCAATGCATCATATTTTACAGCGAAAATATTCTCTTTTAGAAATAAAAACGGGGGAACTATCTGACTAACAGGCCCAGGCAGTAAATGAAATGATGCTTTTCCTACCAAACTCGTAAACGGATGAAGAACATTGTAACAAAAAACATCAAGGAAGACGTCTACAGAACCTTTTCCCTTCAAACAGCAGCATTTGCATTTTTGGATGTCCTCAGTAATCTGCATTTGCACGCAATGTTTGTGAGCGAGGCCCATTTTGTTTTAGGGTTGTCCGGGCCGTAGTTTGTAACCATACCTCTGGAACGTCTGGCCGGAATTTCTTTCAAGGTCAAAGGTCAAGGGCACTATAACCTCATGTCCGTCCTGTTGGACAGGCATGACTGTAAACTCCAACATGACTGGTTTGGTGGAGGCTCAGTAATTCTAGTTATTCATGCATCTACATCTTGTGTCAAACAGTCTTCTACTTGAGCACCTGGGGGTTAATCTTCTGGCTTGTGGCTCTCGCTCAAGGGCATTTTGATGCTATGAAGTGATGCTACCAGATTTCACCATCTGGTATTCCTCATTCAAACCTCGGACCCTCCTATTATAACCACATCTGCCACAATTTAGATAAAACATAACGTCCAAAACTGTCCCCTGCTGGGAGGTAATCTAAAGCAAATTACCACAATGATCTCTATCATCGCTATCTGTCTTACTGTGGTTTGATCCACACCACTGACGGATATTATAGCTGTTGTTAAACGTTACATTAATGACGAGCCGTAACTCTCATTGTGCTGCTTTAGAGCCGCGCTGATTGAGCTAGATCATTTGTTACGCTCATCATATCATCAATCACTCTTCCAAGAGCACACAGCAGTAGTGTGGGCTGTCCCGGCGTCAGAACGCTGCAACATAAGGCGAGGAGGCGCCCGGCTGATACATCTTTTGATAAATCATCTGACGGACTTACTGACACGTAGATGGACTGCCCGAACGAAAAGCTTTCTAACTGACTGACTGGAATGTTTATTTACTGGATAACCCGCTAACTAACTTTTTGAACTATTTGTTTTCGCGGATGCCGGTTCTCTGTCTGACAGATGCTCTTACTAGCTGACTTCCTCAATGGTTGAGCTACTGACTGACTGACTGACTTGCTCAGCGAATCAATATCAAGCGGAGCAGCGGTTGCTCCGGCAAGAGGACCGAGCCCGAATGGCAAAGGGAACACTAATTATCATCAGGAGCCACGGATACATGTATTGCTTGGATGTCTCGATTCCTTGTCTGCCTCTGAATGCTGATTACATGAGCAGACCCTCTCGCCAGCCTGCAGATGAGACTCAGGCCTGCTCGGTTTTGTTCCAATATCTCAATCCTCAGGGAGCGCAGGGATGAAGGAAAGATAGTAGGGGAAGTAATGGAGCTGTTGATTATGTTGTAATTAAAGAAGACCGTGACTGAAGTTGTTAACCAGGCAGATGAAAGTCTCCCGCTCTTTCCTTTGTGTATGGATAGGAATGCTGTACGCACTAAGCTGATGAGAGAATTACAGTCCTCTCACTGTATTCAATCGGATCAAAGAACGTGCCTGTTTTTATCACGATCAGACCCCTCTTTGAAAAGCATATCAACATTATTTTTTGTTCCCCTTCGGTCCACATGGCTATTCCTGAAGCAAACTATTCCTACATCAATGGCGTCACGGAATCTTGAGATTAATCCTCTCGTGGCATCTGCGTGTAATCTAAAAAGCAAGCATGTGCTGCGCGTTTGCTCATTTGACATTTTTCTTTGGTCTGTGATCGATGCAAAAGAGCGTAGTGATTTACTGTCAGCCATTTGCATGCTGTCCTTTCAGTCGATCACTCCAAAGAGAGCGGAGCCTGAAGCCTTGTTACAAGGAGATGGCTTAATTAGAGAGCGAGGCCAGGAAGAGAGTGTGATGATTATGCATTTCAGCTCTTTCTACCTTGATTTCTCCTGCCCCATCTATAATTGATGCTTCTGCCCTTTCCAGTGCCAGCTTGGCTGCACTGGAGCCTAAACTTTACTTCCACATGTATACAGGGGCTCCATTCAACTGTCCCTGCTCTCTGCTGGTTTGAACTTTGTAGGAATTAGATGTGGTATTTGGACGTTTTATGCTAACCACTTTTATGATAATGCTGGTGGCGTTCGATATTTTTTTCTCAGCGTCAATAAAATCCCATAAAAAGACCAAAATTTGTTTAGACGCGCTTCCAAATCCACCATCCTGCTGCTGAATGCCGCACCATCTGTGTATCAATCCACAACTGAAAGAGTAGTTTCCAACAAATTCACTTTTCAGCCCTGTTAGTGTAACATTTGCTGAAAGCTACAGTGCCAAGTTGTACTGGGGACTTTTTTTCAAATGAAATATATATTTGCAACCAGCTTTTTAAGATTTACAGTTCGTCTTCAGCAGGAAGCAACGGGTTTACGGCCAATCGACAGGATAGAGAAGTCATATGGAAGGGGTATTCAATTAAAATTCAGCGAGGTCCAGTTAGAGAGATTGTCCTCATGTAAAGGTCTGGAACATCACAATAATGTCTAATTCAGTGCCATATGCACTGAAGTAGGCAACAGTTGTATTAACGTCTGTAGTCGACTGACTGTCAAATCAAATAAAGATTTCAAATTGAACTGGATTAATTATAAATAATACATACGCTATTAATAAATAAATGTTCTTCTCTCATGATTTAAACAAAATGTAATACATAACATAAAGCTTTTGTCAAATTAAGTCCTTAATTTGAGAACAATGTATTTAACTGAATGGTTCTTCAGCTTTCAGTTTATTTTACTCAGGTGGGAAGTGATGTTGTTATAAGATATTATTCTCATCTTTGAAAAAAAAAATGTGTGTGCAGGGACTTTATCTGCATATGGTTATTAAAACCACTTGTTTCAGCTCTATTTTCCTCTCTGTTAACATTATTGTTGGACAGAGATCTTATATAGTTTTTTTTGTTTATAAACATATCTTCTCTCAAAAGAGTTGTGCTTTGTCTTGCAATGGTGCTTCACATAACCGTTTTTAATAATCGCCACGAACTCTGAACACATGAGACATACTGGTTTTGAACTCCGCGCAGAAAGATTGAACATACAAGAGTCCGTCCATTCTTGGTTAAAGGCTCTGGTTAAGCTGTCCACTTTTCTCTTTTCCGAGCATGTCATGTGAAATAACTTCTCTGACTCACGTAATGCTCGTAAACTGTTGGGTTTCCCTCCCCGTCTCTCTCCCTGTGTGTGAATATGGCACCCGAGTCGAGGGCGACGCTTATCAGAATACACATTTGATTGTCTGAGTACAGGGCTCATACACATTTTGACCAATGGATTTCCATGACTTCTCCATGACTTTAAACCAAATTTCCATGACCAAACATTTTGTGAAACCTCGGTGTAAACATGAAAAAGTGAGTAAATGTAGTATTTAAACTAACAATGAGAATACAAAGCATACAGTAAACCTTAAATGACACAAATGAATGAGAGACAATAGTTTGATTAAGAGAATAAACATTTATATAGATGCCTGTATGTATGCCTGCTTATATTTTGAGCGTCTTTCTTTTAAAAGCACATTCATTATTGCAAACTCGGCGTAACACATGAATATAACACATTTCCATGACTTTTCCAAAACCTTTTGGATTTTATATTTTTCAAGGACTTTTCCAGGCCTGGAAATTACCATTTTAAAATTCCATGACTTTTCCAGGTTCTGCGTACTGACGCACCCTGGAGTTCCACATCCCTGTGAGAAGTTGAACCATCAGCAAAAGCAAGATTTTAAGAAGGTGTTACTCTTCAAAAAGGAAAACAACAACAAAAGCATTCAAACACCTCATGACACCTCACGCTTGTGTCATTCTGCGTTTTTAGTGAAAGGAAGATCATGAAATGTCCTCGGCAATATTGTAATGTAACAATGGACGATCAGTCAACAACAACTTGACCTTATATGTGGGGAGGACTTCAGACATGACATTTGCAGGGGGTCAAGGTGGACTTTGCAATGACAGTAAAACATTCGCGAGACCGGTCATGCATCATACAATAATGCAATGGCATTATGTCTCTCGCGATTTATCGAATGATTTATCATTGAAAAGCGCTGTCAGTATTGCGTTGAAGATGAAATGTACTGCGAGTCTGGAGTAAAGGAAGGGAGGAGAAGGGGAGAAAGACAGACGTGGTTAAGATACACAGCACATATAAAACGAGTGGTGAGAGTGCAGAGGAGGGAGAGATCAGGGGAGTGATGGAAATTGAGGCGATGCAGTGAATCAATGTGCTTGTCACATCTCCATCCCCTGGGATCCATGTTTTTTAATCTAATTAGCCAGCCGGGTCTTTGTGTTGCCTGTCTATCAGCGGGAGCGTCTCAAGGTCAGGTCCTCCTTCAGAGGTCTGAGTGGAAACACCACTCCTGTTGGTATTCAATTACAACTTAGCCTCAGATTCTCACCCTCCACATCAGACCTCTCTGTTCAGCAAAGGATCCAGTGGAAGCTCACAGTGTGTGCTTATATTCATTTCAACTCCAAACACACACACACACACACACACACTGCTGACGCCCTGATTACGCTAATGCGCACTCATTCCGGTTTCGAGGAATATTTCAGAGCTGCGCAGACATCTGCATTTAAAACTCAATCAGTCAGTCAGTCAATAAGTCAATGCATCGTCAGCAAATCGACAGCCACATACATCTTTCTGTGCGTCGGCTCTGTCATCGAATGCATGGATGAACACAATAATAATCGATCCGCTTGAAAATACAATAATCAATCATTGAGCACAGAGTTCATCAAGACACTGCTGGCTCTGCGTACCGGTTCATCCTGAGTATTTCCTTAGTATTTGTATGTCGCCCAACCTCTTTAGTCGAAGGCATCTACAGCAGCTTCTATTGACAGTGTTGAGATGATTGGGTTTTTTGATTGCCACATGCAGTGAAACTGCGACTGCTTAAGGCACATTAGATGAGCCAAAGCATCGCTAAATGAAAGATCTCCTATTCTATCGATCTCAAGAGGGCGAAGGGGAGCAGCCACACATCAGCTGTGGCTCCAGTCTGGCCTGGCACATCGATTTTACAAGTACCTAATACAATGTCCCCCATATTGCTGCCAAGCTGGAAATGCATCATAAAACAGTTACATTGCGGGGCCATTTTCTGCCTCACGACGCCCTGCTCCACTGCTGGTGCCCTCAATGCTGACTAGGTCAGTAAAGATCTGCTCAACACCAGGAGACCAATGGATCAAACACCAACTCAAACGCTTAAAATACAACAGGGGGAAAAGCTTAGTGGATCAGCTCGGAGCCCCTTACTCGTATGATTAGATGAAACAATAATCCCTGTAAGGAAATGGGCTCGTTACATTCAACACATTCAGACTGAAATAGGCGACCTCAATGCTCATCACAACCTGAAAAAAATAGTGTGCAAGTAATGAACTGTTTTTTAACTGAATAAAAGAGAAAGAAACAATTAGAAACATAAACAAATAAAAAACAATCAAAGATACAATACACTAAAAAGGTGTTACATATATATATAAATAATATAATATATGTATTAATGTAGAGTCACATGGTTTGAAACAAACTGCACACAAGGAGGCCTGTCAATGTGTCTCTCTGTCATACACTGAAACCTGCTGTAGAACATGCTGTACATGGCAGGTCAAAGGTTCAATCCCAACAGTGTGTCTAAGTGTCCTTGAGCAAACACTAAAGCTGTTCATTTATATGAGGCTCTGTTAATATGAGACTCCTCCAGTCACAGCTAAATGTCTGGCAGATGTTTGTTGTGTTTGTACCTCAGGCAGCAGACTCCTTGTCTTCAATCACTACCATCACGTCTTTGCTAAATACAGATACCCTTTCTCCTCTAAAGTACATTTTCCTATCATCTTCTTCTGGCATCCAGTCCTGTTGTGTTCACTAAACACGCATTCCTTTCTGTTCAACCCCTTTGTCCTCGCGTCTATACTTCTCATTATCCTTTAACATTCTAGTGTCACGGTCATGTATCAGAGTGGTGTGACCTCTGACCTTTGCTTTCTTCACAATTGTCTGTAGTTGATCAAGAGACTGAATAACACGAGAAACGGATTTGTTTGCAAATGCAATGTCGGTCGGTCCACCACTCTGGCCAAAACAGAAAAATCTCAGCAACTATTGGATGGTTTGCCAGGAAGTTTTTGTTCTTGCATAATATTCATGTTTCCCTCGAGGAGGAATTGTAAAAATTAAAAAGTTGCCGTGAGCTAATAAATAAGGTTATGAATAAAGTGAATGCTAGCACTAGCTGAGTCAAAATGGAAGTCGATTACTGAAACTGAGAGGGCTAGTTTGATTGCGTTCTGCAACGGAAATTGACAAAATTGGACCCGTACTTGTATAGCGGTTTTCTAGTCTTCCGACCACTCAAAGCTTTGAAGAGAGCGATGTAGCGGCTTCAGTTTCCCGTCGGAAAGGGCCGTCTGACATCGAGGTAAAGCGGCTGTTTTTTAGCCACCTAAAAATAGGCCCTATTTAAGAAGCCAACACCAGTTTAAGTGTACTCTATGTTGAGTCTATTTTCACGTCTGTATCTTGCAGTCAGACAGCCTTTTCAGACGGGGAATCCAAAGATATATCGCTCTCTTCAAAGCCACTCCTGGTCTACCACTGAATAGTGTTTTTTACGCAAAAAGCTACATTACATACTTTCACTGTGAGGATTTTAATACAAAAGGAACACCACTGGGAAGCTACATAATAACATGAAAACTTCAAGAAACTTACTTTCTCTACAAACAAAATGAACTGTGTAGGATCAAAAAGACAATGAGTGTAACCCATAGGCATGCCCATAGACTGTAGGTGTAACCGGCAAAAAGCCATAAACTAACCTCCACACTGCAGAGGAGGGATAGTAATTATCTGTAAACTCATATCTCATATTCATGGGCTACTTTATTGCCTTTGTAAGAGCCCTATAAAGAGAGAAGTCAAGTATTACGTGCACTGTGAGGAAACTATTGGATTTGGCTGGCAAAATATATACTCAAATGAAGATTTTGAAGACCTGAAGGCCTTCCTTTTATAACCCCACCTGTAAATAGCGCTGTTCACTATTTGTGACGAGTTCAGAGGTGCACCACCAAGCACCGACACCACTTTGCAGAGTCGACGCGGCCCACGCAGCGACCGGGAATGTTGTGCGTGCCAGCTTCACTCTGACGATTATAAACTAAGCGCCATCGTTAGCGTATACTGACAAGTTGTGTCAGAAAGAGCTGCAAGCGTCGTCGCAACAGCCTCGACAACGACACATTGATTGATCGACACAGACAAGTCATGGTTGAACTCAGAAATGTGGTACATGTTTTTTTTTTATACCGGGTTAATGAGTGTGGAAAGAACATAATAAACGTCTATATAAGCGGTAAAACAAGTGCACTGTTATTATTTTAATTGGAGTGAAAACTGGGACAATTTGGCAGTGACTGTTGAAAACCAGGATATTTTTGAGTTTTTACAGATATTCGTCCGGTCCCGGTGTAACAGGCCAAATTAACCCCCGCCCAGAGTATACCCGGGGGTGTAAAATAGCCTAGGCCATACTATACCCCTCCATGCCAGAGGATACCCTACATATAGGGTGTATATTTGTATTAATGCATAGTGCACTTTACTAATTGTGAAATACTGTTATCATATTTTGTGCCTTATCTATATTTATTTTGTACCTTAAGTTTATTGATTTATTTTGTACCTTAAGTTTATTCTAATTCTGTGTGTTAGGAGGACCCAGCAAAATAATTGTCTGTAATTTGTGCATATGACAATACAAATATCTTGAATCTTGAATCTAATGTCAGGTAATCTTGATAGTTAGCTAACGTTAGCTAGCCAGTGAAGGGGTATAGTCTGGACTGGGTGTATACTATGGCCTGTTACACCGGGACACCCAGCTTGACAATGCCACACAAACCGGTACGTCTGGTGACCGTAAAGTCATTTGTTAGCACGACGTTAACGCGGTACAAATCATACCTACTTAACATCCGCATGTTGGCATTCAGCACGCTGACGTTAGCATTTAGCTCAAAGCAGAGAGCTGCTAGCATGGCTGCAGACTCTTAGTTAACATCCGTCATTAAACATGCCAGATCTCATGTCGTGTTATTAATCTCCCGCTCTAATGGCCCATTTCCTGAACACTGCCTTTACAAATCAGCTGCACTGTAGTAATCGTTGGCTTCCTTTTTTACATTTGTAGTCCTGCTTTGACATCGCTTCCCTTGTTTTCATTGTACTTTTTAACTTGTTTTAGCATTATACAAGTTGTACTGTATGAGATTAGCCATTTACATCTGTATGATCTAAAGAACAAATGTTGAATTGGCTTTTTCTCCTCTATAGCGGTGGTCGTGATAGTCAGTAGTCCCTCTTTACTATGTCCCATCCTTTCAGAGGCAGAGGCTTTATCTGATATATGGGGGGCGGAAAGGTAGCGGTGACTTCATCTGAATGCTACAAGCATGGCCACGTTCACACATGACTGCATTTCTTAATTAGTGTCTCATTCAGCTGCCTGCGCCTCTTTTCTCCACAGGATCAAATCACCGGGTTATGACTGCAGCCAAACTGCGGTTTCAGTCGGTCTCAGAGCTGTCCAGAAGTTAGCAGCACATGATTGTTGTGGAAGATACTAAACTCATAGATGATACTCTGCGCGAGTGAATAATAATCAGTGAATAATTACGGGGGCGTGCGAGCACAGCGCTTATACAAGTCTGATTATATTGACGATGTATAAATATATGATGGGGTCAAAATTGGAATATTTCTTCACATGTCAAAAGTAGTCACAAGTTCAAGTTACTTGGCTATCTACTTTAGGGCATTTTGTGCATGTCATGTGTCCTAACTGGTGTCCAGCTAAGTGAACTGAACTTTTGCCCGACGCAATGTTTCTATTTATTCTTGTTGTTCGCTTTGAGAGTTTCTCAATGGACGAGGAACGGCTGATTCATGAAATTTAAATGAGGAGCAGCAGCGAGATTGCCTAAAAGTTTCCTGCTTGCTGTTGGCTATATTGTAAATATTCATTTCCAAACCAAAAAACGACAATATAAATGATATATTTTCTGTTCTAAAAGTACAAAAATAGGAAGTACTACTCGGCCATCTTTCAGGTCTGATCACAAGATCACAGCTGATAGGAGCGTGGTTTGTTGGCATTAAGGAACATGGCGCTTGCTGTTAGGACACAAGGCTTTCTCGTTTTGCTTTTCTTTCACGATCAAATATTTATTTTCATATTTGAGTATCTGTTTTTTTTCTTCAAATATATATTCACATTTAGAATATTCCTTGACCTCCCTGAAATGAATGAACAGCATTGTGTAGTTACTACATGTTTGGCAAAATAGAGGGTCGTGGGAGCTGTGTTTTGGGGTAGTTCACGTCTCTGCAGAGCGTTAAAAACAGAATCATTTTTCCAGAGCTGGTTGGCGTGAAGGTGTGACAGGACAAGGTACATATTCATTTTTTTTCAGCAATTGTGCTTCAACTCTGAGGGGAAAAATACATCCTATTTGCAGAGAGCACTCTGCCTCACGCATTTCACAGATGACAACCTCTGCTTTAAAAAGCGTACTTGCCTAAAATGGGCACGCAATAATAAAAATGGCGAGTCCGCAGGTAATTTGCGCATTGCCATCGATGAATTATTCAAAAACCTTTTTAGCTTTAAAATCGGCTTTTTCACCTGTGGGCTTTTTACGGCCACAGTGATCCTGGTTGGCTGTCAAAGCAGAGCGGCTAATGGAGATCACACACGACACACACTCTCTCTTTTCAGACACACACTTCTCTCTGTTCTGTTGCAGTTTCATTTCCTGCAACACGCCTTTGCTTTCCAGCCCCTTGAAACAATGTAGAACCAACGCTTTATAACGGTTGGCCTCACTGTACCAGAAATAGCATTCCTTAATGCACCCTGTCACATTCTTTGCATTGCATTCCTGTCCGAAGCTGATTTCTTGGGTGTACATTTATGTACATATTTACAGTGTATTCCTGTAAAGTAATCAGAGCAATAATTGTGTGGCAGTGCAGCGGCTGAATCCTTTTGACATGTTCTGTGCGTGAGTCCTGAACCAGGCTGAACCACAGACTGCGTGTAAGAAGTGGACGTATAGTTACCGTGGCTTCACCCATTCGTTCGTAAAACAAAAATAGATATTATAGATGTTACTACACAGCTGGCTGAAACTGCGATTTTGATGCCTCGAGTTCCACATTTTGGCCGTTGCCATCTTGTTGTGCCATCTCTTCAGAGAGTGGAGCTAAGTAGAATTGAAACACTGACTAAGACATTTTTAGGTTACCTACATTTTACAATTAACTTTCATGACCTGAATACAAAGGATTAAACTTTGTTGCTGTGGTAGCAACCTGTCAATCACAAGGTAGCCACACCCTAAAGTATACCCTGCTTTAGGGTGTTTTTCTCATAGACTTCTACAATCAGACTTCTTTTTACATTCAGACACATCCTGTCGGCCATTATATAGAATGCATGTTTAAGGCAGAACTCTTTTCCCAGAATGCATTAGATGAGCCCCATAGAAACCGTAGAAGATGGTGTTTTCAAGAACTCCTAAGTACTTGTCATCAAGCAGCTGTCGAAGAAGTAGATATCTGGAACAAGCTCCACTGTACCCAGGTTTATATTGAAATGTTACACAAATTCAATATATTTATACATTCAGACTGAACGCTCATTTATTCAATAGGACCAGTCTGGTGTTATGGCAACGGCAAAACATAGTTGAACCAGGCTCAAGATTACATCGTCTTGTAAAGCGCTGCAAATAAACGTACGCAAGCGCACCTACCTTTTAGGTGCTTCGTAGTGTAACTGCTGCCTTGCTACTATTTACCGTGAGATACAGTAGATGTGACACGAACATCAATGAGTTCTTTGCTGCTGGGTAGGAATCTCTCCGAGTCTTTTAAAAGGAGGCCACCCCGGTTGAGCCTAAGTATTGGAAGCGGTTGCATTCTGTGAACATCGCAGCAGGAGGGGAGACAAAGTGCATCCTTGTCAAAGACGTGCACCCACCTTGAACATTGCAGAGTGCAGACACAGCTGTCACTCTAACTGTACGGGGACCTAATGGATTATAGCAGCAGCCCTGGCAGCTCATACAGCCACAACACCTCCTGCAGGAGTCTTGCTGGAACAGTTTGATATCCACAGAACACATGTAGGCAGGCGGGAGCGGCAACGTCCCGTGACCTTGATTATGTGAGAAATCAAAAGCTGCTCCACAGTTTGGCAAACGCAGCCGTTTTAATTGAAAACGGAAAGCACAAGTCGCCCAGTCGAACGGCGACGTGTGTCGTGCCATGAAGGCTGCGTGTCACGAAACCAGTTCCTCGCCGTGTTCGTCCTGCTTTATTCCTTTTGACGTGTGTCATAGCAGAGGACAGTGGTCATGTAGTGGGCTCAGGATTTAAGAGGACAAATTGGACAAATTGTTAGGAATATCTGAAAAATGAATGCAAGACGACATCAAGAAAATACAAAAGCAGCACCAGAATAACACTTGGTGCAATGGTAATGAATAGCCGAGATCGTAGAAGCAGGGTTTGGAAATAGATGTTCATGATGAATTATTACTACTCATTAATTATCTTCAAACAAATGCCAAAAGTTTAAAAGTAGTACTGTTTGAGCTACATAAGATAAGGAAGGATATCTGAGGTATAGTTACAATTACTGACGACACAACTTAAAATGAGCACCACTGCGTGGCATTAAAAGCGAACATACATCCTATTGTTGCAATGTTGAGGCAGAGATGGAATGAGTTCAACCAATCACAGTCAGGATTACTAATATTTCACTGTGTGCACTGTTAAATTAAATGTCCTCAACTGATAAAAAATGTCTGAATAGCTCCCTGTTCTGTCTTTGAATGTCAAGTGAAAGCCATATGATTAAAAACGCAGCAGACATGTCCCAGATTCTGGTATGAAAACCACATGAAGTTCAATGGCTGTGGTCGTCTGAAATGCTGCTCTGCAAATAAGTCCTATTCCTATCTGAGGCCTACTGTGTCCTATATACCGCACTGTCATGTCAATTTAGTCACGACATCATTTGTGTAACCACTGTAACCACTGTACATCGTTTCGTTTTGATGAAATTGTTCCCGTGATTTCAACTATCTAATCCTAAACTGTGATGTTATCAGCTGTTAAAACTCTTTGTTTCTGGAGTTTTGGGGGGTTTCATAATATGACAAGACAGCCTGGCTTGTCCACCTGACCAAATCAATCTCATCTGTTTCTATAGAGTAGTGACATGTATTCTGACCAAACAATCAAACAAACAAGCTAATACACTGGAGAATACTTGTAATATGAACATGCAGACAAAATGCACTGCACTTTTCCATCTACTTTCTACAGCGGCTTCATACGCAGAAAGAATATCCTGCAAGTAGTTTTTGGATTACAGATGCATGTTGGATGATGGATATCAATTCTCTTTTACCACCACATACACAGTTTATTCAAGACGTGTCCTAAATGGTGTCATTAATGTTCAAGCAAGTGAAACGTTATTACAATCGCAATTTACAATCTGAATCTCTAACGGCTACATACAGTATATTGCTCATGCCTCTCATTTGTGAACGAGTACAAAGCCGCTCGCCGTACCTGAAGGCAGCGAGAGAAGATTTTCATTTTTATGCTCGACCCCTTCCAGTCCTCCATCATAAGAACACTTGATCGTGATTCAAAATGAACTGAAAAGACATGACATACAAATATATAATTCAGTACCCATTCGAAGATGTGGAATTCTATTTGAAGCCGTCTTCTAAACCCGCCTGGCATTCAAAACGTTCGGTTCGCGTGTTTAAAAAGCATGTATTCAGAGGTTCATCGTGATCACACTCAAATGTAACAGCGCTGATGGCTTTTAATTCACTCCATGCAGTTCTGTGCATTATGCTCAATATTGCTTGTGGAAAAGTAGAAACAATTTCACTCATCCTCTATAATTGAAACGGCTATATCTGGTTTTACATAATATGCATGACATCAACAGTTGGCGCACAAAGTGTAGAGCCTTATCAGCTCTGCCAAAGAAAATGGAAAAGTTACGCCGGCTGATTGGAAAGTGGTACTAAAAGGGATTGGCATTTATAAATGGAACACTGTCGACTCCGTATATTGATTGAATATTTGAAAAAAAAATAGAAAAACCAACTAGTTAAAGCCACGGTGTCTTAATAATAATGAAGAAGAAGAAAAAAACTACATTTATTGGAGTATGCATATTTTTATGTGAATGCATATGCAGGCAGTATGCATGCAGGTGTTCACCTATCGCTCATATGTCATTTTGTATTCATGCGGTGTTCACGTGTTTGCACATACATATGCATGTTTGCATTGTGTGTATGCGTGTGTGTGTGTGTGTGTGTGTTTTGAAGCCATTTCTTGGCCCCTTTCCTAAGCTCTGCATGTTAGATATTGTGCATAGCGGTGGAGGGCACTCTACAGTAAGGTTATTAATAAATAGGTAGAGCAAATAAAAGCGAGGCGCCGTGGGCAAAGGTTTTGTGGCTGGAATAAGAGCCTTGCCTCTCACCTCTGACCTGACAGCGGGTCTTTGTGGGGGAGGATACTTCTTGCATCTGACGCACGCATCTGAATGTTTCTGGTGGTCATGTGTTGTGTTTCTTTCTCTACCGTGCAAAAACCTCCATATTAAGGGCAACAACATCTTCAGGTCGACAGAAGGGGTCAGCTGCTCCAGTTTTGGGGAAATGATGAGGTCGTCTGAGGTCGAGGAGAGACGCGGCAGCATGCTGATGTAGACTGCGTACAGTAGGAGGAAAGGAGAGTCTGGTACACGAGACATGTGGTCACTTCGTACATCAGCACGTTAGCGTGGGGATTTAGTTTCATGTGGTCAATGGGACAGTCAATAATGGGCCACTCATCACACATCTGCACTTTTATTATTTCATTTTCTTAAATGTCTGCTTGCCGCTGCCACAACCACATTTACCCTAGGGGGTGAATAAAGTATATGTTGAATCCTATCCTATTCTGATGTAAAAAAAAAAAGAAATTATGAAAAACAACAACATGGAAATACTGTATTTTAACAGTTTAACACAAAATTAGCAATTCATTGTTGAACATAGTGGATCACTTTGTCACGAAATCCAAATGGAAGCTGTCGTTGCAGTTTTTTCTGCTAAGTGGGTAAATCGGCTGAATGTTTGCTGCACAACTTGGCTCTATTACAGTTTTTTTCTCTTTTTTTTTTGCGATTGCTTCCACACATGTTGCGTTGTTTATCTCATCGTGTCAAAACGAATGAGAAGCAAAATAAAACATAACACTTGGAGATGAACGTCTCACCTAAGCGTCGAAATAAAATTCTGCAATCAAAACCGAACACTCCTTTTTCAAAATGTCATCTTTGCGACTAAATGATAAACACATGCAGCATTTTAATTGCTCTTTCACAGCACTGATGAAAGGGAGAATTACAATAGAATATGTTACTGTGAACTCACTGAAACAAAAAGGATTAAATTACAGCTCAATTGTAAACAAAAACAGTATTGTAAGGGATGGTGGATAGTTTATGGTTCTTCTGTTAGGGTCTTCGACCTCTATCACTACCTCCACCTCTACCTCTATCTCCACCTCTTCCTCTATCTCCACCTCTACCTCTACCTCCACCTCTACCTCTTCCTCTATCACTACCTCCACCTCTACCTCCACCTCTACCTCTATCTCTTCCTCTATCACTACCTCCACCTCTACCTCCACCTCCACCTCTTCCTCTATCTCCACCTCTACCACTACCTCTACCTCTACCACTACCTCCACCTCTACCTCTTCCTCTATCTCCACCTCTACCTCTACCTCCACCTCTACCTCTACCTCTTCCTCTATCACTACCTCCACCTCTTCCTCTATCTCCACCTCTACCTCTACCTCCACCTCCACCTCCACCTCTACCTCTACCTCTACCACTACCTCCACCTCTTCCTCTATCTCCACCTCTACCTCTTCCTCTATCTCCACCTCTACCTCTACCACTACCTCTACCTCTTCCTCTATCTCCACCTCTACCTCTACCTCTACCTCTTCCTCTATCTCCACCTTTACCTCTACCTCTTCCTCAATCTCCACCTCTACCTCTACCTCTACCACTACCTCCACCTCTTCCTCTATCTCCACCTCTACCTCTACCTCTACCACTACCTCTTCCTCTATCTCTACCTCTACCTCTACCTCTTCCTCAATCTCTACCTCTACCTCTACCTCTACCACTACCTCCACCTCTTCCTCTATCTCCACATCTACCTCTACATCCACCTCTTCCTCTATCTCCACATCTACCACTACCTCCACCTCTTCCTCTATCTCCACATCTACCACTACCTCCACCTCTTCCTCTATCTCCACATCTACCTCTACCTCTACCACTACCTCCACCTCTTCCTCTATCTCCACATCTACCTCTACCTCCACCTCTTCCTCTATCTCCACCTCTACCTCTACCTCTTCCTCTATCTATACTTCTTTCTCTACCTCAATCCTTTTCTCTACCATGACCTCTTTCTCGACCTCTTCTTCTTCCTCCATCTCTATCTCTCCCGCCACCTCTACCTCTACTTCCTCTTCTTCTATCTCTCCCTCCACCTCTACCTCTTCCTCTATCTCTACTTCCTCTACCTCTTCCTCTATCTCTACTTCTTCCTCTACCTCAACCCTTTTCTCTACCTTGACCTCTTTCTCAACCTCTTGTTCTTCTTCCTCCATCTCCATCTCTCCCTCCACCTCTTCCTCTACCTCGTCCTCTATCTTTACTTCTTTCTCTACCTCAACCTCTTCCTCTATTTCCATCACTACTTCTTCCTCTACTTCTACCTCTTCCTCAACCTATTCTTCTTCCTCTCCCTCTTCTGATATCTTGACCTCATCCTCCTTCTCTACCTCCACCTCTTCCTCTGCATCCTTCCTTTTTCTGTTCCTCTACCTCTTGCTTTATTGCATCTTCTCTTTCTAACTCTTCCTCTCGCTCTCACTGCTGCATGTTTTCACAGTTTTATCAAAAGAGGTCTATTTGTAGTGCTAACGGATTGGTGTTCAACAAGTGTGTCCGTTAGTGTGTGTGTGTGTGTGTGTGTGTGTGTAATGTCGGGGGTTGAGGATGCATTTTGATTCGAAGAGTTCTTGAACATGTAAATCTAATGTAAGAAAAAGTGCGTTGCAGAATTGCAAACAAAGTGCAGAGCAGAACAAAGAGTACGTTTGGTGCCTTTGTTTAAGGCATGGTTACAACCGTTAAAGTTTTGATGCTTTTGTCGCAGCATTCACTTTCAGTTTTTATAAAATTGCAAAACACTGTTACTTTATATGGTGATGCTATATTGTGTATAAGGCCTGCCTCTTCCCCCTGGTAACTAAATAAATCAGTTTACACACCACATTGCTCAGAATGAGCATACAGCGTGTTGTGAACTGTTGATTCAGTCGTTTTCAACCCAAGTGGAAAAGTTACACCCAATATGTTTATTCACATTTTCTCAGTTAATGCAGACGTACACATATTCAATGCAACGTAGTCACAATATCTAGAGGGGTTGAGAACAAAGCCATAACACCGACTAGACAGATTTAAATATACATATGTCAGCTATACGCTTGAAAATAAGACACAAGCAGAAGGATGCTTCCTGTGAAAGCTTGTTGTCAAAAGTTTCTGAAAGATCCTTTAACTGTATTTAAATGTATGGCAACACATGTGATTGATGTACCATTCATCTGCTTCAGTGATTCATTCACCTGGCACTCTGCATGAATGACTGAGTAGAAGGCAGAGTTCAGACACCCTCTTCCAACTCCGTGACTCCAAGCTATTCTCAGCCGTCATTGTTGTCTGTTCTGTATTCCTGCATCTGTGGAGATAATTGTACAGCAGAGCGAAGGAACAAGTCAGACAATATTTTCCTAATAAGGCTCTCTATCAGCCAGAGGGAGCTGAATCTGCACCGGAAGAGATTTTTACGTTTTTTATCTCAGAAGCCCGTCTAATGACTCTTGGTATTTTCCCCGCGGCGTCAAAGCAAATGCACGCCTCTCCATTCAATTTCAAGCACACTAAGCACATTTCATTTAATGATAATACACATCAATAATCATTAGGGCGTGGTATGAAATTATCATCCGAAATTGGAGGAAGCTTTTTGGCATGCAAGGATACCGTGAGAGAGGGAGGATAGGACGGCCCTGAGGTGTAGTTACAATGTAATAACAAGCAGGTAAGTCAAACCAAGTATATTGTACTTTATGTAAGTAAAGGACAACCATAAATGCGTTTACGCAAAGAGTTCAACTGGGAATGATAAAACACACAAGCATGCGCCACAATTTACACAACTATATCTATATACAATTATAACTCGAGGAGGCAAACTGAGCCAGGAGATGCTGTCTGATAAGAAATAAAACATTGCAAAAGCTCCATCGAAGCATGGCTCTATTACAGCACTTTTTAGTGCACTTGCTCGTGGTTTATGTGATATGAATTTACCAAATGGTATGGTAATCATTTTCATCCCAACTGCAATTAAGGTGTTTGCACAGGCAGATTGTTGTGGGCACCAAGAGAACCCGAAACAAGACCAAGAGTCTGCAGCCATGATGCTAGCAGCTCTGTGAGGCTGTGCTCATGCACACTGTCGTGGTGCTTTGAGCTTAATGCTAACAGGCTGACAGTGGCGATGCATGCTGACCAGTTTTGCAGGTAAAATGCTACCATGTTCACCAGCTCAGTTTAGTGTCTTTTTAGTTAATTAGCATGAGACGCAAAGTACAGCTAAGGCTGATAGAAACGTCATTAGCTTTGCACCTTCTTTGTCATGAACTAAATTATTGGACAAATTAATATTTTTACTAAAGTAATTTGAGTCAGATTCATCCCATTGGTCACTATCCAATAGTTGAGATATTTCAGTGTGGGCCAAAGTGGTGGACATATTGACCAACACTGCGGCTGCCAAGGCCATGTTCCTTAGGGATGGCAATGTTGAATGTTAAAAGTCAGTCTTTATAACAAGTGCAGTGTTTTGCTTCTGTCCAGGTTTTCAAGGGTGTGTCTGACAGGGAAGGCAAAGAGCCAGCAATTGTGCCCAATCTAAGCCAATTTTCATTGCTATACTTATTTCTTATTTCCCCACAACCACCCCTGACTGGTTCTCTGTCCCCTCCTGTGCCACTTCATTTGAAAAAATGCGCCTCTGCATGGGGGTGAGACTGGATATGCATCCCAATAACAGCTAATGCCCATTTGACAGTAGACATTTAAATTGCTAGATTACCAGTATAACAAGAAACCAATACAGTATGGAGGTCGTGGATAAGAGGTCACAGCAAACATAATATTCACAGAGAACAAAGGAGAAGGGATATTTTATAAGGCAGGGCTATGATTACATTCCACAGAGTCAAGGAGGACAAAAGGGAAAGGAGATGTAATTTGGAGGAGGGTGGGACATCATAATGATTTTCCAGGTAATGAGGGAGAATAGGGACACTGTACAGACAGCTATACAAACAGCTGCCAAGGCACCCTACTCTTCACCGAGACTCAGTGAGATTCATGTGCACAGAGGGAACGGGAAAGCCTAATGCGCCTGCTCGCGAGCAGCCAGGGTAGAGTGTTTTGCTCGAGGACACTGCGCCAAAACACATGGCTGTTGATGGACACGCTCCGTGCCGTGGGGAAAGACATAAAAGGCAGTGGGAACAGGGAGAAAAAAAAGTACATGCACCAAGACGAGCGTTATCTGAGACAATTAGCTATTTTTATAATGCGTCTGTTATTTCTCTTTGAGTTCATTTCCCGACAAATGACATTCTAATTAATTGCAGGCGAGCGGATGATAATAATTTGTCTCTTTCAAGATGGGTATTTGTTTGAAATGTCTCTGGACCAACGTTTGATGTCTTATCAAGATCAGAGCTGTATGGATGAAAATAATCCATTGTGTGGTGATGAAAGAGGGGCTAAATCTGGGGACTGAATGAATGGTGAGAAAGTGGCGGCAAAAAGAATGGTATCTTTAATTGAGGGATTTTATACTGAAATAATTTTAATTGTATGGGAGGCGGGGGTAATAATTAGTAATGAGTTAAACCCTACACTTCTTAAATATACTCATCATATTTTCTTTCTTTTTACATTGCTCAAAATGCCCTAAAACGACCTGGACGCAAACATCAGATCCTCTCTTGATTGTGTAAAACCACTTCGACCTTTCCCTCCTCTTCCCACTGAATCACATCCCCTTATCTTCTCCGTGTACTCGCTCTAATATGCTTTTATCTGGGTAGAATAACTCTTTTTATTTTTTTCTCCCCTCGCATGATCATCGGCCTCATCGGCCTCCGCGCCCTACAGTAATGGAATATGTTATGACATGAAGTCCCTGAGTATTGCAGTCGTGTTCTCGGTGTCGAAATGAAGCACACTTGGTGTCGAAATGAACCACACTTTACTCTCCCACTCAAGGCACTTCAGATGGTCGTCAGCCAAAGATGAGCGTATCAGTCAGTACAAAAATAGACTTGTGTTTTTATTTTGTAGTCATTGATTCAGACATGGACTCAAATATACTGACTTATTAAAATGAGGAGTCTTGGATTGGTCTGGTACAGCACGGTTATGTTATATTATATGGTTATGACAACCCTTCCTCCGTCCTGTAAAACATGTCATTGCATTGCATTGCCAGCCACAGACAGGTGTGTGTGTGTGTGTGTGAGACCCTGAATCAACAAAGACAAGCTGAGTTGGATCTATACCTGCATGCACACTTTGGTTTCAGTGAATTTAAAGCCCTTGGTGAAGAGAAGAGCTGAAATGTATCCAGAATGTGGATCATTGGAGAAAAGTGTTTAACATTTAGGGGGATAAATTGGCAAATATTGAATACAATATTGATAACTATGTTTTAATCAGTGTATAATCACGTGAAACTAAGAATCACCTGAGTTGCACTGCCATGTTTCTATAGCAGCTCCAAACGGACAAACTTTAGCAAGAGCCTTTTTTTTATATGTCATCTGCAACTAAATCCTACACGCTGTTCCTTTAAAAACCTGTTGAGCCCCTAGGGGACCCTTTTATATCAGGCCACAAGGTACAGATCAAGAAAAAAACATGGTATAAATCCCCAAAACATGTTAGGTATCAAATTAAACATAAACATCAGGGCTACAATAATATATAATCCCCTTGTACAACCTCTAAACACAACTCAAGCAATACATAGGATTAGGGGTTAGGGTGAAGGCTTAAAGGGCTACGACAAGGACAACCCTATAAATCCCCTGTCTTACCTGTTAGCAACAGCTGCTGCAGTGCTTTACCTATTTGACAGAATAATCAGACATTGTGACTTCTATTTGCTTTCTTACAATAAGTCAATAACACCTGTTTATTTAGTTGAGTTTAGCTTATCTTCAAGATTGGAAACAAGGTTAAACGGTATATCCAAACTAAGTCCAACGGTAGCTAAACTCATCCCGGAGTTATCGATATGTAAATTGTTCATTTCTAGTTATTGAAGGCTGCTGCTTGTTGCAGTATTACCAGACATTGTGCCGTCCTTGCCGTCACCTGGCCCGGAGTGTTTATCTTGTCTTAATCCTTAATATTTCATATCTGCGTGGGATAATTGATCCCTTTCTGTTTTTTTTTTGTGCCTGATTTTGAAGTTGCGTTAAAGTCATCATGTACTTGTGAAATCCAAAGACCGATATTCGTTACATACCATTTTTAAATCTAAGACCAGACCTGAACTCTAGCTCAAAGGAAGACCTGTCCTTTAACTTGGACTTGCATCTTGTGAGTGGTGAGCATGATCTACTGCCTGCAATACAACATGTGCAATGAGACCAGAGGTTGTCAACACCTGGACATGCACTGTACGAGGCGTTGCCATTTCGAGGCAGGTGGCGAGAACATTTCTACGTCTAAAATCTAAATGAAATACATCTTGTGTCTCTCAAACGACATTGTGTATGGAAAAAAAAGAAAACCGGATGATTATATGACCCGAAGCATTACACTTAACGTTTTGCGCCGACAGATAAGGGATACAGATTCCTGATATAATTATTGCTCACGTCAAAAAACAACACATGGTTTGTGAAACTCTGCGGCCGAACACCGGCTTCATCAGCGCGCACAACTGCGGATTCATGCATGAGTCATGGCCGGGTCAGCCACCCTCATTTTCCTGACTACTGTTACTACTGGCAGCGGTTGCCCTCGCAGGGTATTGAGGTTGGAAGTGTGTGTGAGTGTGCGCGAGTGTGTGTGTTTTGCGACAGAGTCATTCATCTCACTGGCACCTGCCAGAACCCTGCTGACCTACGCCCATACAAAGCTTTTTAGTGAACGAATCCATAATGTGGCCGGTCTTTGCCAAGGGCTGCTGAATACCCATCACTGATTGGTTGACCCCTCAGATCCTTTGTCACGTCGACCTGCGACTCGCAGCAGCAATCATCAGGTTGTGGCCGTGGTCAAAGAAGGCTGCACTTTCCAGACGCACTAAGCTGCAGGATGCTGTCTTTATTATCACATCCGAGGGTTTAGCTCGGGGTAGCACATCTACGTGTTGCTTATCAGAACAGCATTTTACAGCACAGTCTTTTTATAACTATAGGAAAACGCCTGTGCAGTTTGTGTGACTGTGGAATCAATGACTGTAAAGTCCCATGTCACGGGTGCAGCAGTGAGTTCCTATCTTGTTTTGTGTTTGTCACAAACATTCCCATTTGTCTCTCTCTCTCTCTCATTTTGTTTTATCCTTGTTTTATTCCAATCCAGGTGAGGAAATTCAGTCACCTATTTCAGCCCAGCCTAAAAAGGTTGTGGGGACTGAGAGACATTTCAGAGCGGTAATTCTCCCCCTTTTCTCTGCGAGCAGAAAAAATCCTTGGCAGGCGATTGCCAACTATAAAGTGTGCATTAAACAAATCTATCACAGAGCCAGATCATTTGCTGGTACTGGCACTGGTGTCCAATAATACACTCTGCTTTCTCCAATTTCAAATGAGAGACAGGGAAATGGGGATAATAAACACATTTTACTTCCTCACACACACACACACACTCTCTGAGACGGGAGGCTTTCTCTTGTTACGGTTTAATCATCACATCTATCTCTTTCACGTTGAACACGAAAGGTTTTCAATTTAGCCGAGCTATGATTATGTTTCCTATTTCTATTGTCATGAGAGGAGTGTAAAAAAAAAAATCATAAGTGTTGATGGTCTGTTTTTGTTCTTTTCTTATTGTATCGCTGCACTCTCCCTAACCTCACTGATTTGTGTATGAATGTGTTTTTATGTTTTCACCTTTTTAATTTTCAGCAGGAAAACCTTGAGCCCTCTGAAATGGCTTCTATAGAACATTTAAAGGTGTGCTTCTTAGACAAAAAAATAAAATGGATTCGCACAGGGGGAGGGCAAAAGAGAAGTGCTGCTTCTTTCAGGCGACAGGAGATGGGCTGTTAAGAGACAGGTTGCTTGGAGAGCTGTGGGATTATTCCACTGTTTCATGTTGAACGCTATCATGGGCTAAAACCAGCAATGCATCACAACACCTATCCAAGGTCAAGCACTTTCTCTCCGTCTCTCTCTGCCTGTCTCCATCCAGTCGTAGGGAGATTTGTTCAGGAAAAAGTGAGATGAAATGTCAAGAGCAGAGTGATTGCCTGGGAGTGGGGGATCCTAATTAAGTCTCTCTGGTGGAGATCTCCCTCTGCCTCTCTCATGCCGCCGAGCCCGTATGAATCTTTCATCTCGCCCTCCTCGCCTCGCCTCCGAGGACGCGGCTCTGCTCGCAAAGCCAACCAAAGGACAGATGGATACAACGAAGGCAAAAGGTCAAAAAATAAACAGTTCGGCTGTGAAAGACAGACTCTCGAATTGCAGGGATCGAGACGGAGAAAAAAAAAGAAAAACACACAACCCCTGCAGGAATAAAGCCAAAGCACAAGCAAGTAGCACAGAGGAAATAGTGACATCAACAAGTGGCTTGTTGTTAAGGATATTGACCCATCTGTGGCTTCCATACCAGGGATGTGATGCGGTTTGTTTTGGGTCCTTATTTGCTGTATAATTAATACTTTACTTTGGGAAAGGAGTGAATTGATTTGTGCTGAAGCGATTTGCTTGTCAAGGCCTTTGCAATGTGTGTTTACTTGCTTTTCTCCTTTTCATATTAAATATACATTTGGGGGTTTTCTCACCTCTCACTGATTCAGACAGAAACAGGCAGGTTGAAGCCAATACTTCAAACTGTAAGAGGAGTGATTTTAATTACACCTTACATAATAAAAAAATAAAAAAAACAAGATGTAGGAGGTGAAAGTCAGTGGCAGTTAATTTGGTTAACATTACTGTCACAGGTTACACACACAAGTTACAAAGCTGTTGTTTGGTACTTAATATAGCCGCTCAATTTGGGTGTTTCAAACTAACTTTGTAGTTTTAACGTTTGATAAAATAGCTTTAAAATAGCTTTTTTGCAATTCTAAAACACCTTCAGACTGGTGTCTCTTGTAGCTTCGAACAATGGACTACATGCTAGCTAGCTGTGCTCACACAGCTAGCTAGCATGTAGTTTGAGTATACGACCGTTGGTCATTCATGTTGTTGCGCACACATGACAGACCGCCGATAGAGACCTTTAAACACATGATACCGTATGATACCGTATATATAGATAGCATTGATTACTATAGAATACAGACTCGTGAAGCAGTCTGTCCTTTCGGTCTATGAAGCTAACCTCAACGTTAGCTCAAGCAGCAAGTACAGGGTTGTCAACTGCATTTTGGGTTAGTGATTTGAATATCAAACATTGTCAGACGTGACATGGTATTATCAATTATTAGTCATTACAAAAATTACTAATTAATGTATTTTACCACTGGCCAACCGTGCTGATTTAGTCTACCACTAATTTAAGACCTAATGAACGAGGGATACATCTGTCAATCCTTTTAATAGAATATTAGCCAAGCTCGTGGTGAGAACCGGGAGGTTTTGGATCCATCGGAGGCCCACAGAGGAGGTTTCTCCGGGGATGGCTCATGAGCCATCTCCTGCAGAGTTCAGAGATCAAAGCCAACCAATTACACCCAAGCTTACACCTCTCTGTATTCATGCTCTGTACTGGATGCCTGTAACTCCACCATTGCTACTGGCTGGTGTATCCCGGGTATTTTTAGTCCGGTGTCTTATCACTCTCAAGGTATGTACAATTGCAACAAATGCTATATCTGTACATTTACTTGGTAAATAAAGACATTTGGATCCTCATTTAGATGTGTGTTGGTGTAAATAAGCATTTGTCTAAATTATAGCGTGGGTTAAAACCATTGACCCGCATTCACTGTGGGTGTAAACGCTAACCTTTTATTCATCTTCTCCTGATTAACATTCTATTCATCTTATGAGTTCATCTAATTCCATTAATTTAGCAACATGCTAATTCTGGCCACATAAATCTAAACAGATCTTCATTCCTGCCCAGCTGAAGCTTTTGATGAAACCAATCATGTATTAAATTGATGGAGCCCTTCATTGCTCAGTATATTGAAGTGGGCCGTATCTATAAAGGTCAAGTGCTTCACTGAAATGTACTGAGGTGCCAAGAAGTCATCCATCAAACAAGACATGGATGTGGCATGCATGGTTAATGAAGGCAGGCCAGCCATCACATGTATCATCCGAGCATGGTGTTGATGGATGGGAGCTGCGCAGATTCCTGTAAAAAGCATCGTTACTATTATCATCATCATGATCATAAGTACAGTGGAGATTATTACAATCTAGACAGTGGATTGTCGAAAAAAAAGGGTCTTATTTAATATCGGGGATCATATTTAGTTGCTTAGTATCTTCATAGGATTTTGTTTGTTGTATTGATCTGCATCTCTGTTTAAATGGATTGACAATATGCTGATAGAGTCATGTTTCTAAAAATATTCAGAGATGAATCATGATGGATGAGTCAATTTTTCCCTGTGTGCATATTGCTTGATGCACATTAAGACAAAATCAACAGTAAAACCCCAGTAAATTACTGACCAGCTTCTGGTTTGTAGGACTTGATTGAATGAGATGCCGTCTGGAAAGCGAAGAGTCTTCCACTGATGTTTATCGAGGAGGATATTGAAACGGGAATGGGTTCTGTATTATTCAATTTTCTGACTGACCCCCCCCCCACCCTTTTCCTCTCCTCCTGGTGAAATTGCATTTCCTGCAAGTGTGCATACTTTATCGGAATCTTGCCTTTCAATTTGTGTCAATGTCCATTTTCAAAGGCTGTGCATTTACAGTAAGTGGAATGAAAAGTCACATTTACATCTTTTTAAAGTGTGGTCACGGATGCCTTTGCCAAACCATACAACCAAGCAGCGCCCGTTTCATGTACATCATCATATACAGTATAGTGTTTAACTTTATATTTCAATATCAGTGCTGTCCTACTGCATTACAGTGTTCATAATAAATCCACCCCGTAACATGCACCTGCCGTTCACGCTCATGCCCTCCAAACGAACGTACTGGTTAGATAAGGGCCTACATTTACTAAAATAAACTTTTCTTTGTGCTTCTTTTTGCTTTTTTTGCTTTAACGCTTAAGAAAAAAAGTCTCTGTCTAAGCCAATCCTCCTGTGGTTAGCCTTTAATTTGGGGATTCCCAATTCTCTCTGTGTCTGTATTCATTTGTCTAAGTGAAGTACCATCTATTACTGCACCATTACCATCTTCGTTTTGGCACCGTGCCTTCCACTTCATCACACTAGTAGAGCCCAGTTTAAATTAACTCGACTGTGGTATATTTGGTCTGCTGGTGGATTTTAGATTAGAGAGTTGGACTGATGAGAATGTTGCCAATTAGAAAATCCGCAGACCAGCTGGACAAATATCGGTAGAGAAAGCAACCCCCCCTCCCATCCCACCCTTTTCTCACTTTCTGTCATCAAAGTCATTAAATCCAAGAGGGGAAACACTTCCATATTGCTTCATCTGCTTGTGTGTTACTAAGGTTTTTGATGTCAGTGAGGGACATCAATTGCACCGTACAGAACAAAAAACAAGCTGCAGGAGGTGAAAGTCAGCGGCAGTTAATTTAGTCACCATAACTGTCACGGGGTAAATGTACTCAGCTGCAGCTAATCAACGTTAATGCTGTGAGTTGGCCAAGCTGCAAGACGGAAACTCTCCACAGTTGTCTGGTTAATATAGCTGCATTATTGAAGGGTTTTTTGGGCCCCGGCTCCATTTAATATTGGGTTTCTACCATTGCAGAGCCTGATTGGATCCTATTTACATAGTAGCTGAAAATATGCAGGGAATATTTAATATGTATCTGACACGCTGAAGTAACAGCCTTCTAAATTTGGGACGTCTTACTTTTCGCACTCGTAATGAATACCAAAGTGGTCGCGGTTCCAAACTATTACGTTTTTTAATCTTAAATTATTGATATGAATGAAAGTTTAAGTTTAAAAGGACGTGACACGATCAACGAGAGAGAAGATGTATCACTCCACTGAAGTTGTTGTAACTACAGGATTACCCAGTCCAGAGCACAGACGATGGCATGCAGAAAGCACACAAACAGTAGATGAGTTAAAATATGCAGTTAAGCAGTCATCATATTTTTCCTTAAAATGATTCATGTGAAGAACAGATTCCACTTTCTCTGTACATTCTGATAATTCACTGCTGCTGAAAATGGGTCTCTAGAAATGGGTCTTTCATTGAACAACGTCAAGTTCATACCTTTGCTGTGGGCTGTGAAATTCTTTGAAGAGAGTAGCTGAAGTGAGGAAGAGTTGGTACACAATTAGGTAACACTTCCTCACAACACAGAGAAAGCAAGAGGCTGTGATGACAAAAGGTGTCTCTGAGGCTGCCGCTGAACTTTTACAGCGGCATGTTGCAAATATAAAAGAAAGCGTGACAACGGAAGGCAAAATGGCGTTTTGAGTTGTGTGCGGATGGGATTGAAATGCAGACTGAGTCGCGCCGTTTCCATCCCTGCTGTAGTTTCAGCCCCCACCAGGGAGCACCGTTAAGAATCTGCAACTTTCTTCCTTCCCCACTTTAATCTCGACCTGAGTGTTTGGTTTAGCAGTGAGTGAAGTGCATCTTCTAAGCCTCGGTGAAGGAGAGACAAGGTTCTTTGAGTCCCAGCAGATCTGAGATGTTTCTGATGAGGCCCCTTAACAAACTACATCCTTATTTGAAGCTCCGCATTAAGCGGGATCCTGGCGACGGCATGGAGACGCACAATATGCTTCTCCGTGAACTCCGTGAAGTATTATTATTGGTTTTTATCAAAGTTCAAGACAAAAGGACATTTGAAAGCAACGACAGCCTGAGCGTGATTGCTTTAGAATAATCTTTGAATGTGTTTTGATGTCACCCCCTTATGGTTTAAGAGCAACCTGTACAGTGATATTATTAATATGGGATTAAGCACAAAGACTGAAAGAAGCTTCGACCTGTTGAGCGTCACATTCGTCCTACCGCGTGACTTATTGCTTCTCTTTATAAAAGAGGAGCTCTCACATTAATGAGGTCTGTGTACCTACGATGCCTCAGGGCAACACTGACTTTTAGCTGCTTTCTTGACCGTTTTCCTCAGGAAAGCACTCAGGCCGGACAGGACTTTATGATGTCATTAAACGTTAGCATCAGACGGCTGAAGGACTTGATCTGTGTAACTGCGGGTAAATTATCAGCGAGACGGACAATTCAAATACTGCAGGGCTCCCAGCAGGGCAGGGATGAGGCCTTGTTTACTTACTTCTATGTTCTGCAGTGTTTATCTTGATATTAAAAAAAGAAAAGAAGATTCATGGAACTTATTGAGGTCATTCAGGTGACTTACAAACCGGCCAAAGTAAAGGTTAACGCTCTTGAAAAAAGAAAATGGTTCATTTTTATGTTGTTTTTTGACCAGGAACTGGCATCCGCAAAAAATAATAGGATCCCCAGAGCAAAAAGATTAAATCAGACGAAACTTACCTGAACAGAACAGGAAGAGAATACAATGAATAATGTTATAACCACTGCTCCAGAGATAGGCTTTAAAGTGGATAACAAGTTACCCCACTCAGTAACAAACCAGGCAAACCAGGCTCGAATCATAAATCTAGTTAATAAATATCGTGAATCATGGTGTATTTGTCTTTGGACTTGGGAAAAAAAAAAATTACATAATCCAGGGTTTAGCAGAATCCTCCAATATCGATGTTCTTTCCTGGCGATAAGGTTGGAAAAACACAAAACCATCTCACCCTGATAGTCTTATTTTCCTATACAGCATTATTCAAAATAGGAATGATATATTGTAGGAAACTACAGGGACTGAATATGTTTGTGTTTTCCCCAGGCGGTTTGATTTCCTCTCACAGTCATGAATATCAGATGAACAGTAAACTGTACATTCAGAAAATACTGAGTTGGCCCCTGACCAATCCAGAACATCTTCTTCTTGCCTCTTACCTAATGCATGCTGGGATATACTTATGATCAATGCCTTCCCACACACAAAGCTTAAAGCAGCACATAGTTTGGATTTTGCTACCAAGAAATTAAGACAATGCCATTGAAGTAATCTTCCTCATTTACCAACCCAGCCAATTAGCGGTGCCATAGCCCCAAAGGTAAGACATAAAGGAATGAGAAAGTAAAGCTTCTCTGGGCGGGTAGCTCATTCACTGCTGATTAAAAATGCAGCTTTGCATCTCATTTTTAATTATTGAATGTCATTTCCTGTGGGGAGCATATTTCTTACCATATCAGTGTCCATACCTGAATTAAATGCAGGTAAATCTATGGCATCTCAGTCAGAGGTATCGGAATACTTATTCTCTGCTACAGCCCATACTTTTGATTTTATAAGACGGGTGCATCTATACATACAAATTGTACATGATGCAGCTTTGAACACTACACATATTTATATAGAAAGTACATCTTGAGAATCAGCTTTCGTGTCACAGTGAAAACGCAGCTTTCGCCCAAAGCTCAGGCACCATGTCATTGAGAACGTGTTTTCCTGGTTGATCTGTTAGCAGGCCAGTCCCTCGGGCCTCTTCTGATGTCCCTTTGACACTATCTGCTATACTGCAGTCAGACAAGCAGACTACATGACTAGAAAATCAACCAGGAGACACTATTCCCCTCCCCCCCACCCAGCCAGCCTCTCCCGATAACATCTCCTTGCCGCTTTACTAGCCGCCATAGCATTCAGCTGCTGCTATTCAGCGCTTCACCCCATTCATTCAACCCACAGAGGATAAGAGACAGACAGAGTGTGTGCCACATGCATGTGAAAGCAGCTGAATGTGAGACTCATCTGATAATCCGCTCAAAACGGTGAGGGATAGGCCATGCTCGGTAATACTATAGCAGGTAATACTACCCTACATGGGCAGAAGTGGCTAAAGGTTGGATAAAGGCAAGCTGACATGCTGCAGCAAGTGAATGAAGAATAATAATACAGGACTCTTTTTAAACAATGGTTCCTTTATTTCATGCGGAGGAAGACAGAAGCAGTTGTGTCATTTCTAACGGAAGACTATACATTTTGTTGCTGTAGCTAGCTGGTTACTTAAACTAACTAAGGGTTCTTGTTTATAATGTGCATGCACTTGATGGCTGCATGTTGTCCACAGCTGGGTGGAGTTTTGTTTTTGCAGGCAAAAAGTCAATATTGTTCTCGTTGGAAGTGCAGAAATAGTTTATCCAAGTATTTTTAAAGCATGATATGGAAAAATGTCAAATCAGAGTGTGATATTATTTACACCTCACTATTAATGTTAGGCCACAAAGCGAAAGGCTCCATCCCGGCTAACGTTGGCTGGGATTGCGATTGATTATGAACATATACCCATGTTTATAATATTTACTAAAGTAGGGAAGGTGATTTTCTCATAGAATTCCAGTGTGACAGATTTTTGCATTCAGAGGAGTCGGCCCCCTGCTGGTCAGTAGAGATAATGCAAGTTTTAACACACTTCTGCATTGGGGTGTAGCAGTAGTGTATAGCATGCCGGGGAATTACATTTACGTTGAGATCGGTCGACCAATGACAGTTCTCTCTACAGTCAGAGCTCGCGCAAGAAGGTGGAACGTGAGGGAGATACCATTTCCAAAACTTGTAAGGGGGTAATAACTATTTTCCCGGATGTAGCAAAATCCCGGACGTACCATTTCCAAAACTTGTAAGGGGGTAATAACTATTTTCCCCGACGTAGCAAAATCCCTGCCGGACGTTTTTTTTAGGTCTCGAAAAGAGGACATGTCCGGGAAAAAGAGGACGTCTGGTCACCCTAGTTTAGGTTACTTTTGTACGCATTAAGCTAGTTAGCTCTTCGCGCTAACCTTTGTAGCTTACATCCTCCAAACTCTTTGGATACCAAGTAAGGGTTTAACAAAAGGTCAATTGCAGATGTGCTCACATACTCAGCTTCATTTATCTGGATGAAATAGTAACAAAAAAAAAAAAACACAGAAAGAAGAAAAGGCTTTTGGGAAAGCAAGTGAGGGAGATTCTTCCATTGTGTGTTCTAGATCTGTGGTGCGCAGAGTCTCTCTAAACCGTCTGCATTACCCTAAAAAGTGTCCATTGCCTTGAGGACTCCCAGAAGAGACAGCATCGGTCTCTGGCCTCGCAGTGGCATGGGACGAGGCTTTTGACAAGCTGCACAAGCCTCTGGGTTGAAAGCGCCGTCTCTCCAGATTATTTCAAAATTTAAGAAGGCATTGTTACTTGTTCTTGACAATGCTGAGAGCTCAGCATGTCTTTACCACTCGGAGAGCCAAGACCTAAAAGTTAAAAATACTCTAACTTTTAGAAAAGGAGTGCCACGAACAGGATTTCAGTAATCGCAGAGCCACAGCAGGAGCCACAAGCAGAGCGTCACGCAGGCAAGTTTTAACCCCTAGACGTTCAAATGAAGGGAAAAAATAGCAGATTTGGGTGGATTTTATTTCTTTAGGAGGTGGGGGTACATGACCTTGTCACATGTCACTCCCCTCTACGCAGACCCTCCCTCTCAAACTCATGTAAACTGTCTATCTCATCTCGAACCGACTCTCATCCCTTTGTACATCGGCATGTTTATTCATGACATGACTCTCACTGTGGCACATCAAGAGGCTGCTGGAGGAAGAGTGGCAGAGCGCTGTGAATTTCCATGCTGACAACATGTCAAAGGCAGTCAGACACAAAGGAATAAAAGATGCCCAGATTCAATTGTGGCACAACACTTGGGACCGCGATATGAAATGAACACTCGAGGCATTATACTTGATATGTGCAGAGGCAGTACATACAAATCACCTCATCCAGGTGACGGCTGGAGGACGGCACATTTCGGAGGAATAAATACACTCTGCACTCCGTCGCTGATTCACGGAGACAAGTCGACGTAAAAAAAAGATCACAAATATGGCAGACCCCGGGACTCTACTGCCTGTGGCAGTGTATGCTATCTGTAGCTTAAGCTATGACACCGTGCCTTAATTTGTCAAAAGGAGGGTATACAGAGAAGGGAGACACGTGACTCACAGTGGGTTCCCTCCACGTTGAGCCGGTGTTTGAACAGGAAGAGCTCAGGGAAACAGCTCCACTTCGCCAACGCTAATGGGGCCTCAGGTTCGACATGCTGAATAAGTAATACGGGGAAAGTAACACCGTGGCCAGAGAGCATCTTCTAAGCCTCTATACATAATTCAATCCTAAAAGGAAAAAAAGGGGCTCTTTTCTTCTGCAGAAGGTGCTGTGAGGTTGTTGCATATTTTCATATTCAGCAAACTTTGGCAGTGGCAGAACGCAGTATTCTCTCTTTTTTTTTTATAACAAAGGGAAAGTTGGATTAAAAAAGTCAATCTTTGAGGGCAGTTAAGGATAAAAGATAAAGAATCCATGTGTGTGTGTGTGTGGGGGGGAGGGGGGGGGGGGGCTCCCTGAGTCTAATGCACTGCTACTGTAACGCCACTGAAGGATTTGCAATAGTGTCACAGCCGTGAGAGTCCGGGAAAAAAAGAGAAGTTTATAGTTAATGCAAAATGGTATTATACTGACATAAACATATGCACACACACACACACACACACACACACACACACACACACACACACACACACAGTGAATGTGGGTAAGACGCTGGAATTACTGAGCTGTGAGGCTATTTGAATTTAGAGCATGTCTAATCTGAATATCACCCAAAATATGAACCAGCGCCTTCACAGCCTTTCAGAAAGGACAGTTTTGCTGTGCACACACACACACACACACACACACACACACACACACACACACACACACACACACACACACACACACACACACACACACACTCGGCATGGCAGAATATCTAGCAAATGCATGTGAGCTGCCTGAGAAATGATTTGTTGAAAATCCTACTGTTAATGGACTATAGATCTTAAAAACACAGCACACGGGCAACGGGTGCTCCACTCCAAAGAGGCCGAAGAAAGAGAAGAAAAGTCTTCAAACATCATCATCATCATCATCACTCACCGCCCTCAAATTAATTGGTTCTTAATCCTCCCATCGTACATCCATAATCCCAGATCAAAGTGCCTTCATAGGTTGAAGGAGGGGTGGGGGACATTAAGGCCAGTGTAATTAGACTCCAAACTTTAGGGTCTGGCACAGGTAAACAGATTAGATTGGCAAAATAAATAGAGAGTGCTCATTTAAACACAACCTCACATGTGAAGACTGGATGGTCTTTTTTGCGTGTCGATATTTTGCGTGTCGATATTGTATCGATACACGGAAGCCAAGTATCGATCTTTTATTTAATCAATTATACACTTTTTGGTCATCGAAAAATAAAATCAATTGCTTTTTCAGCCCACTAGATGGTGCTGTGTTGTTTTCTGGTGAGGTCAGCGGAGGTCCCGGATCAGCGTGACGGTAGGAAGTTGGTAAAAACAAACATGGAGACACCGGAGAAAGAAATTAGAAACGTTAGACGTTAGAAAAAGCATAAAACAAACTGACTACGGGTCCTCTAGCAGCGCGGGAAGCGGCCGCCATTCAGACGCACTTCCTCACGTGGAATCCACCGAGCTGTGTGGCTACGGATCATATTATACACCCAGACACGAGGGCGTTTGTTGTTCCGACGTTTTTGGGGATTTCCACAACAAGTATGAAGCAGAAAGAGTGGTCCCCACTGCGGGACTAATAAAGGATTATCTTATTTCCATGATGAATGGCGGAAATGAAAACCGCACGGAGATAAGCCCCGCCCCCTCTCCGGCGCGTCCAGCTCGAATGAAGCGACTATGTAGACTGTAATACAAACAGTAATACAAACAGTTCAGTTTGTCAGGTGCAACATCTATGACGTGTTGGTCAGTTTGTCTGCTTGACAATCACATTTTCATGAAAATGATTGAAGTGAGATGAACCGACTGAAAACGGTATCTTCTTAGATACAATATGTTGACAACGTTTTCCTTTGGGGACAATTTGCGGTGCAATACACAATACATCGTGATAGTATCGAATCGGGACCCAAGTATCGTGATAAAATCGAATCGTGGGACCTCTGGTGATTCCCACCCCTAATGGTCTGTGGGCTACAAGAGATTTAATCCAGCGCCCGTCCCGCTCCCAGAGTCTACTATTCATAACACTGGAGAGTATCCCTAACTCTGTTTTAATCTTCTGCTCCCCCGTGACCGAAGCCGAGAGACACATGCTCCATCAAACCTTGAGTATTTTATTTTTACATAAAGTGTGCTCAGTGCTGGCAGGAGGGGATTTAGTGCGAGACTTCCACTTCACGGCGCTCACAGCGTGTGAGCGGAGCCAGTCAGCGAAGTTTACAGCCGAGTAAACTCACCACTTTGTTGCAACAATATGAATTAGAACAGCGGCGCACCGACACTGGATGTTGTAACAGTATCCTGCACAGCGGAGCGGGTCACAGGGGGTTTTGGAGACGGGCGTGCACATCTGAGCTCCGATGCCGGGGGGTTGGGCCTCAGGATTTATGGTCATCTGACATGTCGGCTTTCAATGAAGGAGCCAATCACTCCAATGTGATCTAGTCAGCTGTTCAGGGTCCAGTCAACACAGTGGCGGGCAAACTTGCTGCTCACGCAAGCATCCGTAAGTGCTGCATGCTTCATTAACTAGATCAGCTAATCAGATAGCTTTATATTAGCAATGTTAATGCTGGTTGTTGCTGTCAACAAGAGTTATTTAATGGCTTTTGATCCAAATTTCGTAATCTTGCAGAAATGCATTTGTTTAGAGTGGCCACATATTTAAAACACTTGCTTTTCCTGACATCTCCTCCCCTTTCACCAGACCTGTCTCTTTCCACATTTCTATTACTGTATAATTGTTCTACAGACACAATATCATGTACATATATATATATATATATATATATATATATATATATATATATATATAACAATATATCTAATTGCATCAAAACACATTGGTAAAAATCAATATTAAGTGTTAAAATGTTAATGCGCTGAGCAAGCCCACGCTCGCCATGTCCTGTGTAGGTGACAGATAAAACCAACAGAAAGACGTTTTTCAGAACGCAGTTCCTGGACAAACTAAATCCAAAGTTGGTGGAATGCGTTCACATTATGTGTTACTGTGGTAATGATTCACAACATTGCCTCAGAGACATTAATCAAAAGACATAGAAAGTGCCCTGCGGGGTTTTAAATTGTATTTACTCTCAGTATGTCTCACACAGACGCATTGTGTGTATCCTTGAGGTCTAACAAATGTGTTGAGTGCTTTTCCTTCCTCATGAAACATTTGCAAAGCGGATCTTTTTTGAATAATTGAAATCTTTCCTTGCGGTCCTTTTTCTCCACTGCCTTTGTTGGCTCCTTGCGATCAGAGGAGGCTGGCCCATAGAGGACGGAAGAGGTTGCTCCTCCTTTTTGATATCATCAAATATCCATCATTTATCAAATATTTGTTTCACTCGTCTTTGGAAAAGAGAATTGAAATTCCGATTGAAATGCTTCAACAGTTTACAGAGCATGCAAGAGGGGAAAGGCCAGTCTATGTGAAGTAGTAGTGGTGGGGCTCCTGCTGTCCTCCCTTAGGGCGGGACATCTTATATCACTTTAATGTCATTCATTCTTTTTATGCTAATCTGTTATTGGCCCAGGGCAGGATGAGGGTGATGTTGGTTCCTGTGAGGAGATGAAGGCGGGACTTGGACCACTGGGAGATACTGGAGTAGAGGAAGTATCAGCACTCCATCCGTGAGGATATGAAGGCATGGATTACTATTTAAGGTCTGGGCAAGAGCAGAAAGGTGGATCGGAGCTGAAAGAAACTGGATTGGACGACTGGATTTATCCGTGTATCAAAACTTGTTGCTGTCAAGTGTTTTGTTTCAGCTCAGTAAATATGTGTCCAGGGTAGAGAAGGGAGAGAAGTAGTCATTTTCTCATAGACTTCTACAATCAGACTTCTTTTTGCAACCAGAGGAGTTTCCCCCTGCTGGTCAGTAGAGAGAATGCGAGTTTGAAGACCCTTCTGCATCAGCTTTACTCAGCAGAACCGGAGGTTGCCGCCTGGGCCCATCCAGCTTTTGATCAACTCAAGTCGTATGAGGGCCAGTTGGCTTTCAGGGATGAATAGCACTATGAAAACCCTGCATCCTACATTTCCCAGACTGGAACCAAGAGTATCTTTTCATTCGACCCTCCCTGGCTGGTACATCAAAGTGCATGTCTACACTTTGTAACCCAATTTGTGTCTCCAATCTCAAGCGAACATAACCCTGATGACATCATCAAGGTTATTTTAGCAGACATGACAAAGCTCCCAGCAGAGCCACGAAAAGACGCCACGCACTCGTATGAACAGGCAGAGTAGTGCCTCTCATGACAAGTACACTGACCTTCATGCGCAAGGTCAGAGGAGTTCATTTCAGCCTCATTCACACCACACTCAGCTGTGGTGAGGAGGAGGAAAGGAAGCAACGTTGGTTTGGCCTCAGATGGTAAAAGGCAAGAGCTGCATAAACAAGTGTGTCCTATTCACAGACACAAAGGGGTTTTATTTGTTTACCAGTCGAAGTTCACATAGTTTTTATAAGCTACCAGTGAACAATAACATTCTCCCCTCACAAGAAATGATTTTTTACATTTTTTATATATATTTTGATTCATTTATCGCTTACACATTTGAGCTTTTATTAAAAAAAAAACTTTATAACCGTGTTTCGAAAAGTACATTTGTTTTATTCCGTCTCAAGGAGAGGGACAGAATGCACAATGCGGTCCGTACTTATCGGGGCTGATCTTCATCCCCATCTGACTCAGACTGATTTCAGATGGGGATGTCAGAGTCGCTATGGCAACAGCTTGTGTAACTTCCACTGTGGGACCTGTGAGTACCAGAGAATATTAATTTGGTTGTGTAAGTTGACATGCGTGTTGTCGGCTGTAGGAAAATGGAACTTGGTTCATGGTGTGTGGGTTAATTAACAGACATACGGAGGAACAAAACAACAATGTCGGCAGTCTCCGTGGACCGGTCTGCCATGTTGCTCAACAAGCCTGTCGCAGTGATGGGTGAGAGATGCAGAGGGGGCTCCATGTCTGTCTGCACCGTGGTTCACAAGCAGCCGCCAGATATATATATATATATATATATATATATATATATATATATATATATATATATATATACAAACAGAAGACGAGCTGTGCTGATTGAAAGGATGGAAGAACATTATTGCAGCACAGCTAACCTTTATAATAATGTCCTGTGACGATAATACATATACAAATACCCGTTATCATCGGCATTAGTGTCGGTCGTACTTTGCTACAGAGTTTCTATTTTTTTCTTCTTCTGTCTAGTCTTTGTCAGTACAATCCTTTTGTCAAATTTGTGTCACGCTCTTTTTAATTTGAACCCTGAAAACATTTGGTGGCTACAGCCGGCTGTTACGTGGTTAGTGGGAAAGCGCTGGTTTATCTGTCACACAGTGCCCGTGCCGCTCTGCTCCGCGGCGACTCAACAGATTAACTCTCCTCAGTAATTCCAGTTGGCATTTCCCAACTGGGTGTTTGAACAGAACCCGCTCTCTCTTTGTCGTTCCCGCTCATCTAGCATTAGCATTAGCTGTGACCGCGGCTCTCCGTGCTCTCAAACCCCTCTTCACTGAAACACTTAAGTCGGATAACGTCGTGATATTTGTTTTATTTCAGCGAACACATAGAAGATGTTCATTGTTATAGGAGGGTTTTTTGATCGCACTAACTTTTAAATTGAGGATGTGCTTGAGGATTACACCTTTGTGCCAAGTGATGAAATAATTGATCAGAATCAGAATCAGAATCAGAAACCATTTAATTGCCAAGTATGTGTACACTTACAAGGAATTTGTCCTGGCGGAAGGTGCATGACATTTAACGTTTAACAATAAACATTTAATGATAAACATAAAACAGAGTGCAATAAAAGGGAGCGTGAATATTTACAATTGGGTCTACTGAGTATTTACAATTAGAACTACGGAATATACAAATTAAAGTTAAAATGAAATTAAAGTCATAAATTGAAGTCATTATGTGAAAGTGACAAGTGTATTAAATGATAGGCTGTGTTGTTGTAAAGCTATGCTTAATTTAAGGGTTAAGTTGGACATACTTCATACTAAATTCACCTTTAGGTGTTTCTCCCTCGTGCTTGAAGTTAAAAAAGCTCCCGCAGGAGCAGCCGAGGTAATACGAATTAGGAAGGACTCGGTTATTGTTGGGTTAAAAGTCCCAGCCAGCCTCCCGAGCTTCCCGGGTCCCTGCAGCAATGCTCCAAATGACCATTTGATTGACAGGCCGCTGAATGAGAGGCAGTACCAGGGATTGGATCTGTGTGCATTCTAATAAGACACTGCCTTCCAGAGGAATTGGACTCACAGTAGTCCAAGGTTAATCTAGATGTCAACACCTGCTGAGTGTGCAGTGGGTTGCTGTGGGGTGGGGTGCATCCCCCATCTTCTCCTCTGCTGTGGAAGCTTAATGTGGCAGCTGATTCCGTCCTCCCTCCAGGAGGACGTGCGCAGGTCGGTGCCGTGCACGACTGTTCCTCCTGGCACTTTGGCTGCTGACCTGCTTACTGGCTTGTTAATTGTTTCCACTCTGGCCACACTCCAGACCTGCTCCATGACATTGCTCTCAGCACCTGACGCGTTCATCTTTCAGGATGGCTTAACTCTGGAAAAGTACGGTAAAGCATTACATACATTCAAACACAATTTATGAGAGTACTTTTTTTATACTGTGACCCATTTTGGTGGTCAGTTCTGCTCGCCACAGTGAAAACATTGGGTCTGACTAATGGGATGATGTAGAGATGTAACTAATGAGCGTGAATAGATATAATGGCTCCAGAGAAAGCAATAAATAATTTGATTTGATATGTGAATATCTTCACGATTAAAACGTATACGGAAGTTGCATAACCGGATGGCATATGTGGGCATTATGCAATACAGATATTGTCCAAAATATATTGTCTCATCAATAACATTAGGTGACTCATAACTTCCGTCAATGACAGCACATTTAAAATAACACACATACTGGTACGACATGTTTGTACTGGTACGAGTCTAGAGTCCAGAGCAATGAAATTACATGAAAATCACAGCTACATTTAAAAAAATTGCTCAGTTGCTGTCTTCTTAATTACATGTACTAACTTTTATAAAATTGTTTAAATTCAAAAAATACTTCAATAAAAGCACCTTTTTTTCACTCAAAGGCGATCAAACAGTGGAGTGAGGAGTGAGTAGCGCTCCCTCGTCTTGATGCTATTTTCATAAAGGCAGTCTGGTTTCGGCACAAAACCCTCTAGAATCCCACCACCTCTTTGGTTATTAGTGCATTTGTGGCTCAGAGGTAGAGCGGTTCACCTTTCAATCAACAGATTAGCAGTTCGATCCACGGATCTTGCGATGCCGGCAAGAAACGTAATCCTGAATTGCTCCTGAAGGCCGTGCCTACGGAGTATGACTGATGAGAATGTTTAGTTAGACCGGGGGCACCTTTTCATTGCAGTTCGCCTCTGCCATCAGTGTGTGAATGGTTGAATGACATGTACCGTAAAAGTCGGGTTACAAGCCGCTCCTACCTCCGGTCAGTGTCCCCGCTGTAGCAAGCTAGAAGCAGCGCTAGCTAGCTACGTCTGCTAACGGGGACACTGACCGAAGGTAGTAGCGTGTACTTTCTAGACTTCCGACCACTCAGTTTTCAGCTTTAACAAGGGCATTTATTCTAATAATACACCAGCCGTTAATGTGCAGCCTGACATGGTAGTAGATACCCTTTTAATGAGTGAAGGAGCTCGTCACGAGATGCAGAAACAGCCAGAGCATCATCAAATGAGTATCACCCGCTAATACAATTACTTTGACCAAACAAAGTATTCAGGAGGCACATGAAGCCACTAAAGATCATTTCATTGGTAATTGTCGCCCATTCCACAGCAGTGGACTCACTTAACAGAACCCCCCCCCTCTCCTTTGTCCTGTCACTTGCCTAATCCTCCGCACAAACTCTTTTGCATTTTGTCAAAATCCATTTATTTCCTCCGCAGATCAACCTAATTAGAAAGAAGGCTGGTGGTGAAAATACGTCTTTATTGCTGTCATCATCAATATCGCTGTCACTGCGCACCGATTGGCTGCATGGCAAATGGGGTGGAAATTTCCCATTTTGTTCGGAGCCTTTCATGTTGCAAATGGACGTCCACTGGGGAAACAACGTGCATATTGGAGGTTGTAAACTGTTAACAGGTCTCGTTCTCCCCACAAACACCTTGGAGAGAAAAGCTACAGAAATAGAAAATAGGCGAGATAAAGGTTAGCCCGTCTTCTGGGGACTGAAGACTCTATTCAATCACACTTGATAAGAAAGCCTTGGGGATTAGTCAAAGGCATTCTCCCTGGGTGGTGAGAAGGCCTCTCCGGGTTCAGGTACTCAGCAGAAACACTGTTTACAGTGCGATAGCGCCGGAGACTGCTTTGAGGCAGAACAGAAGATTATGATTTCCCAACTTATCAAATGGAAGGAAACAGTTTTGATCAAAATAGCGATGGGCAATTTTGCATTCAAGGTCAGTACATTTGCTGGCGTGTCTGCGGGTAAGGAAAGGTATTGGATTATATAATGAGCTTGGATTTAGCTTCTCTTCATGTTTCAACAACCTCTTCCTCACAAATGAGCTTGCCTCCTCATCTTTGCACCAAAGAGTAGATGCAGAAAAACCCTCAGCCCCCACTTCCTGTCCTTGTGTTTTCTATCACGCTGCTTATCCAAGGCGAGCCGACGCCGCTGAATACAGTTCAGGATTATTCTTGACAGAATGAGACAGGCCGTCTTCGGTGTGGAGGGTGAATCATCTCTGTGCAGTCATTCTGTCTTTGAAAGACGGACGAGGGTAAGTCAGACTGAAATACGCGAAGGTGAATACACTTTTAAAAGCAATTTCGAGAAAAAAAAGCGCCTTCTCTGTATATGTTTTGGATTTCCGCTCAAGCAGCTTGGCCGTGTTGCAGCAATTGATGCTGACAAACAATGCTGGAATACCGAGAAGCAATCTGTCTGAAAAACACAACAATACATTGACTTTAAATACACACTCAGCAGAAGCGTTCAAGTCGCATGCATGGGAGACCGTTCACCGCAACAGTCAGCTGGTATGTATGAGAAGAAAATACTCAGCACCCCGATGAGCAAATACATACTTTTTGGCAAATGGAGAACCAGCAGGAGCAGCAAATAAATTAGCAATATGAACTGTCTTCTTCACATAATCTTAATCAAATGTCCCAGTGGCAAACCCGTTGCTACTGCTACTGACACTGACTTCTGCACTAAGTTTTGGAACTACAGTTTCCATAAGTTGGGGGCTTTTGGGAGATGTAGACCGAAAGAACAATGGTACCATGGAGGCTACCTGTTGGCTACATTTGTACCTCCCTCCTATGCTCTCAGTCTGAGGATCGTGGCTGAGCTCCTCCAACTACACACACACACACACACACACACACACACACACACACACACACACACACACACACACACACACACACACACACACACACACACACACACACAAGGTGGAGATGGTGGAGTGAGAAGAGTGAAGAATACTCAAGTTGAAGAAAACTACGCTTGTTACTGTTCGTGCAGTAAAAAGCCAGTACTTTATCAACACATCTGTTCAGCATGAATGAACATGTAAACAAAAGTGAAACCTATGTTCACACAAACACAGCACATGAGCTTGGCTGAAAGTTTATTATATATTTTTTATGAATAAGCTCAAACAAAAGGGGTCTGTATGTAGTCTAACTGTAAACTGTAAATCCCTCAGCTGATCCTGTAAATCCCTTTTATTGACATTTTAGATCTGTTTCCAGAAAGATAATAATTACATTACAGTAACTTTTCTGGTCTATAAAACCATATTTAGTCATATTTAAGATATCAATAAATTCTAATCTGGTTCTGAATTTTATAACAGATATTGTGAAGGACCAGGGTGCGCATGAAACTGGGAGGGCAGGTAAAGGTGGGGAAAATAAGGATTTAATTCACCCAATAATATTTACAGGCTTAAGGATGGGGAACAAAATCTGAACAAAGTGACAAATAATAATAAATAAATAAGTTCAACATAATTTAGTTACGGTTTACAAAACGCATTAACTAGAATTTAAGACTAACAACATAATGATGTTAACGTGTAATATCTTTTGGATGCCTGGTGTAGCCTCCGGAAGCAAAGTAACAAGCGCTGCAATCGCGATAGCAGGGAGTCGTCCAGTCAACACGCAGGTTGACCGTCCAAAAATCACTCCCCAACAGCCGGAAGTTCGGCTCTTTAATACACGGTTTCTAACATTTAATTGTCTCTAACCCGTCTAAGAGGAGGTGAATCGTGTCCTCATCTTTTCTCACAAGGCTGAAACGTGCAACGACCAGTCTGCTTCCCTAATGTCAATATACTGATAAACAGGTGTGGGTGTTGTAGTGCAAAGCGTGGAACTAACCTTGAGGAACAGACAACCGGACGTTTCTCACAGAAACTTCTCACAGGCTCTATTTGTTAAACTGACCTCGCATAACCTGAACTCTCACAGAATAATGAAGAATATCTACAGAATATGAGGATTTATATTATCAATGAGATCTCCATGAAACCGGCGACACTCCGAGCCATCTTCCACTGCGGTGAGTCCATGGTTAATTGGAAGGGGAGAGAAGACCTCTATCCTTAGGGGTGTAGAATAGACTGCTGAGGACACCCCTCTGGCTGAGGTACCATGGCACAGTCCACTTATCTTAACTCAACATATTTCCATTGTGTGCACTCAATAAAGATAAGGAGTTAAACAAGTGTTTTTAGTTTCTTTAAAAAGGTGTTTACTGCAGAGACACAGAAAACATCACTTTAACTTTGGCCTTATTGCTGGTTCCAGTCGTATTAAAGAGTGTATCCTAGTAGTAAAATCCTGAAGATATATCTTTAGCTGAAGGCCCTCTTCACTCTCCGAAACACTTGGAAAGCGAGGGGTGAGCGGAGAGGTATGTTGTTGGAGACAATCTGTAAAGCTCACCACTAGATGTCACTAAATCTTACACACTTCACCTTTAAAAACATGATGATTCTCTGGCAAATTCGGAATGACTCGACACAAATCGCGGTAATATGGACCCATGAGCTGTGCGTCACAGCAACTGTCACAACTCCAGATTGTGGTGATAAACCGGCAACCTTAAATCAATGACTTTCCGTTGCCTCAAGATGTTTCCTTGCCTCACATCTCTCCTTCTGCTTTCAATACGCTTTGCGCCTGTTCATGATGAAGATGCACATCTCAACAATGGACCGTTTGAGTGTTATGTTGGCCACTTTATCCGGGTCGTGACGAGGGGATTAGATTGGCCATAGAAGAACGTTAGCTGTTTGCTGAGGTTGCCTAAAACTTTCAAAAAACAATCTCCACTTGGACCTGGATTACCTGCAGCAATAATGAAAGCCTAAAAACAGTCACAGTGATGGATTATTTATCTCAAGCCATTTGAAAATGAATTGTAGTATTGTACTGAAATAAATGGAAGCCAATGGCTACAATTCTATAATGTTCTTTGAATGAATAAATGGATATGGTTCTTAAATCAGTCATTCCGGATTTTTCACATACCTGACATATGTGCATGTACCTGCAAGGGTTGTTTAGTCAATAAAAAGAAAACCCCAGAAAATGTGGCAACATGTATTTATAGTGTAGGCACATTTTCTCTGAGACTTGCTCACAAAAATATTTGTGTGCTGCCTATTTGTAATGAAGATAGAGACATTTTTAGCTGTTATTCTGTGGTGCATAAAATAATATTTCATACCATTTTGGATACACCAAAAGGTCTATTGTCATACTTTAAAGGATGCTAGTGCCTACAATGTTTGCCTGCCCTACACTAACACACAGTGCTAGTATGTGTACATCCATGCATTAGATGCAAATGCAAGTACATTTGGACCAAACTTCATTAAAACAAGATAACTTTAAGCTAAACAAAACAGAACGCACACTTAAACTATGGCTGTCAAACTCAGTTCAGCTCATTGGCCGTGTGTGTGTGTGTGTGTGTGTGTGTGTGTGTGTGTGTGTGTGCGTGTGCGTGTGCATTATCAGTAGCCTACGCTCAACAGTGATGTGCCACTTCGCCTGTACAAAACATGTTGGATTTATAATATTGTATCTATCGGCTATTCCTATTGGGAGTGCATGATACCCCGTGGGTGTATGGAATAGTAGTGGATTTTATTGACAATTTCGAATGACTGCTTTCTCTTCCCCTGTACTATATCATGATGACTCTTTGACATTTTTACAAAATACCATAAACTAGGGTTTACTGTTATATCTGTGGTTGTTGAAACCACTAGTTTCAGCTCTGTTCTCCTCTCTGTTTAGATTATTGTTGGGCAGTGAATACTGTAATAGGATTCTGATCATATGGGCTGTTTATTCTCTGTGACTTCATTTCGGATGTGAGTGGGTACGTTTTAATAATCGCCACGGTCTCTGAACACATGAAACATACTGGTTTTGAACTTCCCCGTGGGAAGAATGAACATAGTCTGTCCAGTCTTGGTTAATGGCTTTTGTCTCGTTGACCACAGTTTCTTTTTGGAGATCCGTCATGTGAAATAACTTCTCTGACTCACGTACTATTCTCCGACTCCTCGGTCTCTCACCCCGATTCCCCCGTGAGTGTAAATCTCCATTGAGTCGGGAAAATGATCAAAATACAAATATTTGACTGGCCGAGTAGCATCACGTGAGATGGTTTACAACGCATGTGATTGGCCAATGTGTTTCCTGGACCGCTGAACGAGTGACGCAAAGGTTATGCCTATTAGGGACATAATATACTATGACTTTTTTCGACAAACTAATAACAAAATCACTTTAGGGATCTCTGATGTGTTGTTTCTAAACAGCATTACTTTCCATCCCGTCTTTTTGACTTTAACCTGTGATCAGTGTTTCTCTGTGTTAAAGGTGATATGTTTAAACAATGGCAAGAGTTTTCGATCAAAACACAAGATGAAAGAACATAATCAACAGAACGTGAAGAGCTTTGGGTGTTGACGTTACAACAAAGATGTCTATGCAGTGAGTCACTGTAGCACCAGTCCGTCCGCCCTCAGTCCAGAGAACAAAGAAGTAGACTTGCAGAGAGGGATTTCCAATAAGACATCAGCAGTCCATGTTCATTTTGATAATGTCATACGTGATGTGACTATAGGCCGCCACCAATTCTGACGGGCTGTTATTTGTCAATTGCTTCTTTTTCATTATTATAACTGTTGACTGTACATTTAGGTTGTATAATCCTCGTAGTAGAGATATGATGATGCCTTCTATTTATTTGAAGCAGGTTGCTATTACTCATTGCACCTTTAAAGGTGCATGCGACAGGATTCAGAGCATTAACAAAGCAGAAAACTGATTTCTATGTAAAGAAATAGTGGAGTAATGTCTTCCTCAGCAGAGAAATAAGCCGTTCTCCTTCTCTGTGTGTTGTAATCTGAGCTTCTCCTTGCTTTGTCGACGCTGGCCGCGCATGCTTTTAATGCGTATTCGTGCACGTGAGTATGCTACACTGGCTAGCTCACACTGAAATACTTGAAATACTTTGCCGTGACTTGTTCACATTTTGTTTCCCTAGTATATCTTTCTCATCTGACACTATAGGCTGCAGTTAGAGCATGCAGAAGTTAGAAATGGACACTTGAGACTGTAAACCAGAAATATGAGCAGGCCATAAGATACAGCTTACTGACCTCAAAACCTTTGGCCCTGACATTGTCTCCGTTTTCCGTTGTTTGTAACAAGTCATCTAACATGTGGACACACGCCAAGGAAGCCTAAAAGTATGTTGCAACCATGAAGCTTAAACATATGAACATATATTCATACCTATAGGTGCAACATGGTTGTGTGGTTTATCATGAAGTACAGTAATTTGAGTGGTGGGACATTCGGAGGGTTAATACTATTTTACTGCAACGTCTCTGGTTAGAGTCCAGCTTTGTTGCTCTCCCTCTGTTCATTTCCTGTCTGTCTGTATATTACCGGTTGTCCAATAAAGGCACATTTCCTTTTAAATAAAAAGGGTTGTCAAAGAGGGTTGCTCACCTTCATCCCAGCCTTCTACCTAAACCCCAAAGAAACAATTGGAAAATGTACATCATTTTAAACAAGAAAAAAAAGAGAGAAAAAACTCTTTATCCAGGGTGAACAATACCCCCTCCGGAGGGAACAAAAACACAAAGTTGTTTCATGGGTTATGCACCTCAGGTTGGGAGGATTCCCACTGCCTTGATGGTCCAACTGGTCCCACCCCAACCCGACACAAATAATCTATGATTTCTATGAGCTCAGACACAGACCTTCAGTTTGCTTTAGTCTCCTTTGTGGTTTTTTTGTGTGTGTTTACTTACTTTATATATAATACTAAATATCAGAAAATGAAGAAGAAAAAGTAAACTAGGAATTTTTAACTAAGAACAACACTCCTCTATGCGCCTCTGAGCAAGGCACTTCATCTGCAGTCCTTCCAATGTTTAGCTAGCTAGCTAGCTCAGTTATACGGATACAGAAGCAGTTGCAGGTGTTATTTCATCAAGACCACTGCACTGGTGGAGGGATGGCCTAGCAAAGGCCTTTATGGGGGGAAAGCGTCTGGGTCACACAACAAAAGGGTTTTCCTAATTCAACCTTTGCTGCAGAACATTCTGACCTCTTGTTAGAATGCACCAAGCTGACCTATCAAGGATATGAAGGTGGGCTTTTCCAGGTAGATCATCTTGTAGCATGTAAAAAGTAACATTTTGACAATTATACTGTTTGCCTTGCAAGTGGTGAGACAAGGTATCACATTATTGTGATAACTTTTAAGAACGGTAATATGCTTTCACCATTTGATGTATACTAAAAAAATCATCACTCATAAGCAATCATTTTGTTTTCTTCACAGAGATCTGATCCTTCATGATAGATCATGTTGTATTTGCATTTTAACACCAAAGCACACTGCACCCTATCCTTTAAAAATATTAAAGGTATATTATAATGGTGTTTTTATATTAAAAACATGTATCCTTAGCAAATATTCAAAGACACAGTAATGCTTTTTTCATCCCTGAGCAGAGTCTGGTCGAGGATATTTGTGTACATTGTGGTGAATCTGCACCATGAAAAGTCATGCTACATTAGTTACGAGAAGTTCCTGTTGAAACCTTTATAAGGATAAATGAATTGAAATACTTTTGATGCTGAATAAAATGTAACAAATGATGCAATTGTCAAGTGAAGAGAATTTATGATTTATATAGCATTGGCTGAATACTCTGTTTTATGATTTATGTAGCATTGGCTGAATACTCTGTTTAATGATTTATATAGCATTGGCTGAATACTCTGTTTATGATTAATACAGCATTGGCTGAATATTCTGTTTTTAAGATAATGCTTGCTTAATGCTGAAGGATGTGTGTGTGTGTGTCTCAGGTGTGAGAAACCGCAGAACTCTTACTTCCCTGTCTGTCAGATGAAGTTTGGGACGTCCAATGAAGATGAGCAGCACACTTGAAAGAGAACCATAATATGAGTCTCACACACGGGTCTTGTGTTCTTGTTCCAACTATTAATTCAATTTATCAGCAGGTGCAAACTTATCTATTCACCCTCGTCCTGTATCCGGCCTTGAGGAGAAAGCAGCAGTGTTTCAAGGGTAGTTGTCTGGTACCTGGGTTGTGTTTTTCACTGGGAGTATTTGAAAAGCATTGGAGTCAGAAAAAAGAGAAAGTCAGATAGAAAGAGGATAAAAAACCCTTTACTCTCTGAGTTCGGGGCTCACTCATCCTGAGGCGTGCTGACCGTGTGAAGGGCAGACAGACAGGGGAGCGGAGTCCAAGATCTTGTATTAGGTATGCATTTCATGTATGTGTGTAATTGCTAAAATAAATAACCTTGATTGTAATATAACCTGTTCTGTCAATTCTTGAACACTCGAGGAATATCCCGGCGAGGAGAATTCCACTTCACAAGTTAGAGAGGGAAAACCTTTTTTTCTAAGCTGATTTACGGACTTTTGACTGTTGTGTTCAGACTGACCAACCGCCAATACGAACATATAGAAAAGCAAACTTGTGTTGACGAATACTGAGTTGTCCACACAGCTGCCATGCAGGGCGCTGACCTGCCGATCTTGCACAAGCACACTTTGAAAAACCGGAGCGCGGGAGCCGAGGATCGAACCGCCGTCCCAGTGACGAGTGCTGGAGACAAGCTGGACCACAGTCGCCCCATCAAGACACGCTTTCCGTCACTCCAAAAGCGGATGGAGGAGCAGCCGGTTACGCAGAGAGATTTAGATGAAGACAAGCTTTTTTTTTTTTGTCAAATGTACACATCTTTATAAGACAGGACAAAATGGAAAAGGAGATCGTCTGATTGTTTGAAGACATTTTCTTAAGAGAGTCACATTAATACAAAGATCTATCATGGAATACCAGTATTTTATATACTGCAGTTGTTATACCACATTTTTATATTCTGTAACGTGTACATATGCCAACTTTGCTTCAAAAAGTGTTCAGTTAGTTCATCCAAGAAAACAAAAACAAAAAACAAAACATTTTAAACAATATTCAACTCACCATGAAAGGATTACAATACCCTGCAAATGCTCACGGTCTGTGTCATGATGTCTTTAAGCGTTTATCTTTACCACAAGAGAATACACAAAAACTCAAAGCTTTGGGTAACTCGTTGGAATTGATCCTGCCTTTCATATAAAATACTTGAAATAACTGAATGCGCATTAATGATTTACATAGTCCCGAGGGGAAGAGAGACAACACTGTGATTCTGTGAGAATTCATGTCGGGATAATAAGGAAGTGATGTGAAGAGTTCCACTCCAAAATGCTATATATCCAGATACCACATAAAAGGAAATCATTGCCTGAGGTTTATCATTCAGTGTCTGAGAAATCAACAGAATCCACTCTGAGACAATGAACTCGTTTTGAGCACTTAATTACGAACGAGTCATAAAAAGTCATTTCATTTGGTTTTCGTTCTTTTTTTTTTTTTTTTTTTGCTGTTAAACTTTTTGGGGGGGGGTCATGTTTTTCTGGCACATTTTGGAACAAAACTCTTCATGATTTTCCAGTTCATTAAATACTGTAATGATCAAACAAAATCAAATATATGGAATGAAAAATGCCACACAGTTAGCTGATCAAATCCAGTGATTATTATTTTTGACGTACCATCCATAAATGAACACACGTGTCTACCTGCTTCAGTGGCTCCTCTCTGGGTTGAAGCCGAAGAGGTTTATTTTTTATTTTTTTATCGAAGCAACAGACGGGTTGCGAAACCTCGTCATTGCTAAACATGCAAAGGCCACGAGTGCGAGGGGGAAAAAAAGAAGAAGCTGTGAGTCATGTACAGCTGATGGAAAACAAATCAGAAGGGTGAAATTGATTTTTATTTTTGTTGTGCTCAATGGCATGCGAGGGAAGAGGCCGTCGCGTTCCTTTTCTCGGCTTGTGAAGTGACAGCATCCTCATGGGATTGACCTTACATGTTTGGAGGGGAAAATGCTCTTGTTTGCTTTCTTGAGCGTGAGGTGAGAAGATCAATAGCCCTCTTGTGTCTGTACAGTAAATATGACAGCCGGTTAGCCGGTTAGCTAACGTTACTGACAGTGTTAGGTTAGCTGTAGAGGTGTTGGGAGGTGGATTGTGTTACCGTTGGATGCAGCGAGGCCATTTCCCTGTTTCCAGTCTCTATGCTAAGCTAACCGGCTCCTGGCTGTGACTTCACGTTGATCTGACGGATGCGAGAGTGGTTTCCATCTCCTCAATTTACGCTCAGCTGGAAGGGAATAAGCACATATCCCAAAATGTCTTCCCATTCCTTTGCGCGATAGATTTTCTGAGGTTTTGCATGAGACGCACACACCTGCAGCTGACACATTATTCTCATTTCCCCTGATCAGAATGCTTCCTTCAGAGTGGAAAAAGCAGCTTCCACGCTAAAAATGTCCACGGAGGTTTTTCAAAGCGCCTGTACGTGTTTGAGGGGTGTTAGCTGTTACGCAGCAACGCATTATTCTCGCCATTGAAAAAAAAGAAAGCAAATGAACTGGAAGGTGAACATGAGGCTTCATCGCCTCTTTGGAAAATTGTCGCGTCGATAGCTCCGACTCGTCCCCACATTCTCCACAGTCTCTGTGATTTGGCGCCAGCAGACTTTTAGAACTGTACTCACCTTCATTCGCCACAAAAGAGAACTTACCAGCACTGACACAGGTACTTCCCAAGAGGAACCTCCTCTAGATTAGGATGAAAACAAATACCATAGCTTTATACTTTAGCCACCCAAGATCACAGTCAGGAAAGGAACCAAAATAACACCCGAAAAAATAAGTTAACATAATTTTGACACATAGAATTTTACAATATGTACATTATTCTTTTTAAATTAAAATAGATTTGTCGGTCGTCTGATTGGGTAGGTCCTCTACAGCGCGTTCCTTTAATTTCAACCATCCAGTGTTATTCCGCGGAAGCAGAGTTCCCATTAAAAGCTCAGTGCCGGCCAATCAGAGCGCAAGTAAGGCTACCATTGTCAAGTCCCTGCCAATAGTTTGTCGGTGACGTCTTTAGACAGGGCCGAGCCCTTTGCAACACAAATGGCAGACCCCTTCAACATCCTGACAAAAAGAAATAAATATAAAATATATGTAATATTTCTATATATATTCATAAAACCAAACCCAGGATAGATTTTAACTCTGATGTGTTCTTTCCATAATATAATCAAACTGTGGTCATATTCCTATTGCCAGTCCACTTTACTTCCCTTTTTGTCTCCATTTTTGTGTATTTTTGCAGTTTTGAGAAAAAGAAAAGCAAAAAAAAAAAGAAGTCTTCTTCAAACCTGTACATCTTATACGCAAGTAAACAAAATGTAAAAGTGCGTGTTTTTTTGAATACGTATTATCCACTATATCCAAAAGTGTTGCAGGCACTTAAGTCCTTCCCAAACATTGTAGGTGTTTTTCGACAGTGGAGTAGGTTGGTTTGGTTGTTCCTGGATTCGCGTGGGTCCGTCCGTCCGTCTGAATGCGTTTTGTTTGTCTGGCGAGGAACGCCCCTCCCCGGGCCGCTGCTAGCCCAGGATGTCCAGGTAGACCGGCGTGGCTTTCCCCATGGCGAATAGGACCTTCTGCATGTCCTTAATGTTCAGTCGCTGCTGCGGTTCCCTCTGCCAGCAGCCCAGCATGATGTCATACACCTCTTTAGGACAATTCCGTGGCCTCTCCAGAACCCGGCCCTGGGTTATGCACTCAATAACCTGCAGAGGAGACAGGGCAGCGGAGTGAGACGTAGGATTTTCACTGACTGATTGCTTTGCTTTGGCCATAATGAGAAACCAGTGACACTGAGCAGACTGTCCTTTGAGGTTTGAACTAATAAAACTGAGATGAAAGAAATAAACAGCCTGCTTTCACCTTTCAATTTGTGCAATATTAAAAGGGAAACAAGATATTTTTGTGCCACAGCACAAACATAATAATACTGAAAATATGTGAGGAAGGATGTTTGAGATGTTGCTAAAAGGGGTATTAATCCTTTCTTTGTTGGACGTATGCTGTAATTAGTCAGATGATCTGCTGATGGTGGAATGTGTTCAAGAAGCGGCCCTATAATTGATCTGTATAAGACCATGTTTAGACCTTATTCATGCGTATTACCCTGATTAATAAGTCAAAAGCTGTGCTTCTATCTGACTTTTTGTACTTTTGTCAGTTCCTTAAGTCCATTAAAACATGTGTGACAGTGATACCACAGCAATAAGAGCCGAATCATTACTGTCCAAGAGGCCTAATGCGCGTCCAACCTCCACATCCGTCACCGGACCAGAACAATGTGTGATTTATTCTCTCGGCCCGAACCGAATGAAGTGAACTACAGGTTTGAAAGCGCCCTGACGTGAATATGGATCTATTTGTGGGTAATGACTCGGCACTGCAATGGAAAAACTGCACAAAAATAAAAAAAAATGTTTCATTTTTTCTTTCTTTCTATTAATTGTGTCACCACGTACACTTTCTTTACGCTTTAAACTGAAACCAGCTCAAACGTTACGTTCTTTATGTTCTTTTCAGCGTTTGAGGCGTAGAATAATTACCATAAGTTTTGATATCACGGTGTCATGCAATTTCATGCTCTTGTAAGCTACAGGAGCAGCGCAACACGGTGTCAGAACAAAGCCTCTGATAATCTACTGCTATCTGAAGTCTAATTTTTCTGGCAAGCATGTACGACAAAACCTAATCTTATAAATACATATGATTTCACTGTGGTTTTTACTCAAGAGTGCCAAAAACAGTAAACAACTAAAACAATACAGGCTATTACAATAACCAACTGGGGAAGCTCTGTTCCATTGTTCCACCTGTTGCATCTGTTCACCAAGGTAAAGCACTGCCTTGAGACTTGGACTGAGCATCAATGCCTGCAAAGACATATGGAGCTTCTTTGCATAAATTCCCAGATCCCAAACGTTTCAAACAGCCAGTAATAAAGGATGCGCCGGTCACGGCGACAGCATCCGGGCCGAACGCAATGTTAGAAAATTATCCTTGGAGTAATCATGAAAACCAATTGATGTATTCACGACCAACAAGGTTGCGGTTATATTTTATGGCGGCAGAGGAATTCCCTGCATTTTCTTTACTCGTGACAGACACGCACATTCTCCGTCCTTGTCAAGAGCTATGTTACCCACAATGCAACTCAACTCAACCGCTGATAGTTTGGTTGGAAGCTTGTGTGTGTTATACCACAACATACTATACAAGCAGCGACGTTATACAACTTCTTTTCACATACAGGTACGAGTACTCCCCAACACCTGAAACAGACTAAAGAGTTCACCTTTAATTAAGTGACCAACTTAGACCTTCAAGTGAAGGCGATCTCACTTAACCTGACAGCTGTAGTTTTGGAAAATGAAAAGTCCTGTACACCCACACAGGTGTTCTTAATTACCTGATTAGACCCCTGTGCTGGGAATGAGATGTCATCAGACTGGTGGTCCTGATTATGCAGTTGCAGCGCGCTGTTAGCGCTGTTAGGACTAAACCAACCGAAGGGAGGGTTGATGTATGTACACGCCCCCTTTTACTCTGGAGGAGGAGTCTCATGAACACTTGTGGCTTTGGACACGGCGATGGATTTAAGAACAGACGTGTTTAACGGTGCAGGGTTTCAGTTTAAAACATTAAAAACAATAAGTTAACATTATGTACAGACTATTAAAAGGATAGTGTTGACATTTTATACATCTATGTATTGTGTTGCAGATATATCTACTGACGTGAGCACGCTAACAATAATATTATATAGTTTAGAAGTTGCTTTTTCTTCTTCTTTTAATAACTGATAACAAAAATGGTAGATTGTAAGGACACAGTAGTAGAGGTTAAATGTTGACCCCTATCTGTTTGTTTCGTTAAATCAAAGAGGGCATTTTGTGTATGATCCCAGCAGTGATTATAGACCTGGTGATGAATGGAGCGCAATTCCAGTCCCACAACTCACCAAGCAACTCGGACGGACAGATAAGGAGGGTCACTGCTGAATGGAAAAGGTTGACCATCCTTGACCTCTGGTGGCAGATGTATATCAGCAAAATGCTTTCACATATTGTCCCCCTTTATTCATCTGAAGTAGCTTCAGAGTTGTTAAAAACATCTCATTTCTCGCTGCCTGGCAGTATCCAGCTCCTTATTGAAGCGATGTGCTGTTTACACCGAGTGAAACAACCCTTGTGTTTTTTTTTCTATGTCTGCACCATTCAAACAAATGTATTGTGCATCATTTTATGCACATTTCTCCCAAATTCAGCCCGACGTATTTGACATCTTTGGAAACTTTGCGATCTCCTCAAGAATGTATCATAAACTTTTGTGGGTTTGAACAATGTTCGGCAGCATGGCAGTTTTCTTTTCTTTTTTTTTCGGATAAAAAAAAAAAGCTAAGGAAAGTGGTGGAGCCTGTAGAGCCGAGTGGAGAACGAGGCCGGTTTGAAACCAAGTTCCGTTACCTATTATCATTCATCATTGTCACTGATAGCCATTTGTAATTGTTGCTGTGATGTATCATGGTGTAATGTGTTGGACAAATCTGAATAACTGAATATTAAGTGCAAAATTCCATTCTAACACTACCTGAAGACAAAATTATAAGATAGAAAAAGCTTGTGGATGTTCATTTTCTTTGGCTACCACATAATACAGTGCTCATCTCATTACATTGTCATAAAGTTTCGGCAGTGTAGTTTAATCAGCTGAGTGTTTCAGAGTATCTCCAAATCTTTCAGCTCCAGTTACTCAGAAAAGAAGAACATATTGACGTTTCAATTGAAATACACATAAGTGCGTTGCATGCCATGTTATTCTTTTAAGTCAATTGAATGTTCTCAATATGCTCGCTTTACAAGAGTAATCCTAATTGAATTTTATTGATTCAAAGCAGAGGCGCCAATGAAAAAACAAACCAATCATGGGTGTTATGTAATGCGGCGTCTTGTCTGATGGCAAAGCGGCGTCAATTTATCACCTCGTTGGGCTCGCTACGGTCTCAGAGAGAGAGAAAAGAACCAACACCAGGCAGTGGATTAAGATCCAGAATGGCTGTGTTAATTTAAATCTGCTATTAGAAGGAAGGTCAGCTATTTGATTCCTACTTAGAAAACAACTCAATTAATACACAGGTTTTTTGTGTGTGATTTGAACTGCAGAAGAGGACCGCAACATTTACCTTGAGATAACCTGGAGCTGTAACTTTCAATGTGTACAGATTTTGTTTGGATATACTACCGTTCAAAAGTTTGGGGTCACTTAGAAATGTCCTTAGTTTTCAAAGAAAAGCACAGTTTTTTTTCGATTAATCAGAAATACACTCTATACATTGTTAATGGGGTAAATGACAATTCTAGGTGGAAACATCTGGTTTTTAATGAAATATCTACATAGGTGTATAGAGGCCCATTTCCAGCAACTATCACTCCAGTGTTCCAATGTGTTTGCTCATCGCCTTAGAAAACTAATGGATGATTAGAAAACCCTTGTGCAATTATGTTAGTAGAGCTGAAAACAGTTATGCTGGTTAGAGAAGCTATACAACTGACCTTCCTTTGAGCTAGTTGAGTATCTGGAGCATAACATTTGTGGGTTCCATTATACTCTCAAAATGGCCAGAAAAAGAGAACTTTCATGTGAAACTCGCCAGTCTATTCTTGTTCTGAGAAATGAAGGCTATTCCATGCGAGAAATTGCCAAGAAACTGAACATTTGTCTGGGTGACCCCAAATGTTTGAACGGTAGTGTATGTGCTGTTTCTTGTGAAGGTTTATTTAAAGGTTTATTTAAAGCTCTTTGTACCTCGTTGTTACCCAGCTGAAACCAAGGCTGCTTCCCGTAGGTAAAGATCTCCCACAAGATGACTCCGAAGCTCCAGACGTCGCTTTCCGTGGAGAACTTCCTGTACATGATGCTCTCCGGGGGCATCCAGCGAATAGGTAGCATGGTATGTCCTCCAACCTGAGGAGAGGAGGAGAAAAAGAAAGGAGAGGAGATCTTTATTGCACACAAAATGTTGTAACTAAAAAAAACAGATTAGAAAATTAAATCATCAACACAACTCCCGGGCGCCAGGGGATTAACTGTCCTTGCATGTAGCTGATACCACGGGCTTAACATCTCATGAATGTCTGCTGTGCACTTGGATGGAGACTGATGCAATATGGGAAAACGCGGACTTATCTGCCACCTGCTCTGTATGTATTGAATTGCAAAATTCCTTAGGTTATGATATTGAAGTGCCCCTTTTGTTCTTGGTGAAAAATAGCAATCTGCAATCCCTTCTCTGCAGATGTGCTGGCACTATGCAGAGGATCAGACTCAGAGCGAGGCACTGAATGTGTCCTAATCAGTGTTTTAAATAACCCGCTTTCAACCAGAAAACTGCTGAATGCATACTCATATGGATCCTCATAGTAAAGAAGTTCATATGGCTGCAAATGCAAATGTGAGTGTTTAAACTCAACACAGGTACATGTAAACCCCCCCGCATTCATATGAAGGTTTGTTTGAAGCAAGGTGCCAGCTGAGACAGGGGAGATAGCAGCTGTAAGCTCTTTAATGTCTTTAAACCCACGGAAGTCTGCCATGCTGTAAATCCAATGTGGCTGGGTATTAATCGATTAAACAATCGTCCATTAATCATCCTCGCTCTCAGCTCCCATTATCAGGCATTGTTTTAAAATCTATTTCCCATTCATGTCGGTGACTGCGCTTTAATGAGCTGGACAAGACTGATGTGGCAGTGAGAGGCAAAGTATTGCAGGCTTCAGCTCAGAATGCTGACAGTATTAATTACAGGGATGATTGTGGAGCTCAGGAGTCAAAGTGCACCACTGCCGGAGAGTGTTATTAACATGCTGGTGGGATTTGATGTGATGCTTGCTGGGAGCTACTGTTGTTGCAGCACGCTGAGCCGCTGTCCATCTACAGAGAAGTGTTTTTAAAGTCTACAACAGAATGTCTGGAAAGTTGACTGACACTCAAACATTCAAAATTAATTGCAACTTTTTGAAAAAAACAACCTATTACCGTAAAAGTCGGGTTACGAGTCGCTACTACCTTCGGTCAGTGTCCCCGTTAGCTCCCCACTGTAGCCAGCAGGGGCTCCTGCTAGCGCTCCGTTACTTCCCCGCTAACTTCCGCTAGCTCCCCGAAAACCACCGAAGGTAGCGGGACCAGGCTCCACACCCGACTTGGGCAGAGGGGACGCGGGCAGTAGCAGCAGCAGCGGCCGGTAGCAGCAGCAGCGCTAGCTAGCAACAGCACTAGTTAGTGCTGCTACTAGCTTGCTACAGCGGGGACACTGACCGGAGGAAGGAGCGGCTTGTAACCCGACTTTTACGGTAATTATTTTTATTTTTTATTTTGTTAAGTTCAAAATGTGGTTAATTGTACATTCCATGTCCGCGGAATGTTATGGTGGTCACGTTTCATAAGACAGAGCAATATACTGTAGGATCTATACACAGTACCAATCCTACTGTGTATACATATATCTATGTGTTGTTGAAATAATTTGCAACATTTACAATATTTATTGCTTGGAATTTGTTATCCTATTACTTCCTCCTTATGAGATTTTTGCTGTAATTTAGTTGTCCTTATCTGGTTCAGTTTTGGGGCTTTTTGCTATTGTTATCTTGACATTTTGTTTCAGATAACATTCAGATGGATTTTTAAGCCCTTTTCAGTTTTTTATCTCTACGTTAGAAGTGCTCCTGCAAGCGTATCAGACCTTCAAGATACACTTGCTAATTATTTTTCCCCCCAAGAGCTTTGGACTGTGTAACTGGATGATCGCCTCATTGAACACAGAGCAACTGAGCAGACCTCATCGACTGAGAAAGACCATGAGATGCAGTTGAAAGCCCGTGGGAAAAGAATCATGTAAGTGGACTTTCAGTATTTGTTATATACTGAATATAGGTGAAGTTCAAGGTGAAGTTCAAAATCAAGTCAAATTTCACTGCAAGAAATTTAGAGTATGTTTTTCCAATATACTGTAGAGCCTATGCAGCGCACCAATCCTACTTGATCATGGAATCAAACTATTAAATTTTATTTTGAAGTGACAATGTGTGCAAAACGCACAATATTTATTGCATGAACTTTGTTGTCCTATTACTTCCTTCCTTTGTGATTTTTGGTTCAGTGTTTTTTTCCTTTTGCTGTTGTGATCTTGACAGTTTTATCAAGATAACAATACGATGGATTTTTAAGCCCCTTTGAGTTTTTTATTATCTCTAAGTTAGTGGAAGGGCTCCTGCAGCATATCAGACACCCATCCATCATTCGTCCACCATCACAACCACCCATCCATGGTGGATTATCCATCCACCATCACACCCATCCATCATCCATCCACCATCACAACCACCCATCCACCCATCTTTGCATTATCCATCCGCCATCACACCCATCCATCATCCATCCACCACCACACCCATCCATCCATTATCCATCCACCATCACACCCATCCATCATCCATCCACCATCACAACCACCCATCATCCATCCACCATCACAACCACCCACCCATCCACCATCACACCCATCCATTCATCCATCCTTCCATGCATTCGCTGATTCATCCATTAATGCAGCCATCTATCCTTCTCAGCTCCTTTTTCTGTGCTTAAGGACAACAAAGGAAATCAAAAGCACCTGCCGTCAGCTGAAATCATCATTAGGACAACATCTTACTGTAGCTGTATTCACCCTCACATGGATCCTCCGCTCTGGTGTACAACACAATCACATTCATTTAATCATAATATACTCTTCTCCCAACTCTATTTACCAGCTTCAACATCTGTGGGCCTTCAGCTGTGAGCATTGTGTGGCATTTGGAAAGAAAAAAATGTCAACCCAAGTCTGACTAATTACCTCCTAGTTCCGTAGCTCGCTCATCGCATATTTCCTTTGAAAGTCAAACACAATCTCTGCGTGTCAGCTCGACGCGGCAGATGAATCATCTGGATTTTTTAAAGAAACATGAGATTTGTCATTCTGCCAAAAGGCTGCTCCTTCCTGGGCATTTAGAGAGAACGTCCTCTAGTTTGTACACTTCATCACATTTAGTTGCTGAGTACGAGGCCTGTTTGTTTGCCTTTTTCTTGTCCTTCATCCAGGCCTATAACCTTCTCTTAAGTCCTCGGATGGGTCGTACAGCCATTACGAAGTCTATGCGTTTGTCCTTTTTAAGTTCTCAGTAACTGTTCGCTAGTTTCAAAGTAGTGACTCATGAAAACCGGTTGCACAATTCAAAACCTGAGGAATGTTTGTTTTAATGTGTAAATCGGTTGATAAAAGCAAACAGAAAGTAACTGTAGCTTAACTTCAAAATGTAACAGGTTTAAGAGGCAGTATATTAAATTGAACCAATATTTTGTACATTTAGTTTTGACTATATTTGACCTAATACATGACCAATTGTGTCTGTGTAACAGTGGTCATGTAGTTTAGAATGAGAGAGACATATTCAATTACGCTAATATAGCCGATGTAATTTGGTCGTATACCGAGCATTAATTTTTGGGGAAAGTAAAGTCGAATCATCCCAATTTTACATAATTAATCAGCATTTAGATCAAGTGTGTCACTCATATTCTATTACAGTACATCTTGTACTCAGCTGCTGGTAACTCAATCTTCCTTTTATAAAAGAACTGTCCAATTCATAATCAATAAAAGGTAACAGTTCAATACATTCGGGGGTTTACGGCTACATTGTTCTTGGTCTGGTATGACAAGTAGCAAATGGTGGGTAATAGTGATGCACAGGTCAGCGGTTTTTTGTTAACCGCCCTGTTATGAGAGCCAATCCACTCTGACTATTGCCTGCAGTGTTGTAGTCAAGACCACCTCAACCGAGACCAAGTCAAGACCAAGACCAGAGTGTATCGAGACCAATTCAAGACCACCTCAACCGAGACCAAGTCAAGACCAAGACCAGAGTGTATCGAGACCAAGTCAAGACCACCTCAACCGAGACCAAGTCAAGACCAAGACCAGAGTGTATCGAGACTAAGTCAAGACCAAGACCAGAGTGTATCGAGACCAAGTCAAGACCACCTCAACCGAGACCAAGTCAAGACCAAGACCAGAGTGTATCGAGACCAAGTCAAGGCCAAGACCAGAGTGTATCGAGACCAAGTCAAGACCAAACTGGTCTTATTCATCTTCAAGGTTCTTTGGATCCTCTCGATACTGGATCTACACTATGGTTCTGGAGCTCCTGAGTGCGACTTTGATTTATGTGTCATGAAAAAGCCAATAACTGTGTGTAGTGTGGAGTGTTTAAGGCACAGTCATATCACCAAGCGTCCTGCCTTCCTTACATTAACCACAAATCGACATTTCTACACATAGCCTGGAGGTCAACAAGACCATTAGAGACCGCGTTCTGCAACAACACCTCTCTGCTGACTGGAAATCAAAAGCACACTCCATTAAAATGTCCAACTTTTGGCCTTAAAAGTGTTTCAGCCACTGTTCCACTTCCATTCTTGCCCCACGGAAAAGCTTTCTATCTAAACAAGTCAGTTAACGCTGTAGTCAGTATTTAACCCATTCCTCTCCTCGAACAAGGCGTGAGTGACAAGAATTAGACTTAAGTGGAACTAACAATGTGACTTCAAAAATCGAGCTGATACTTATATTAAAATAAGTGGACTTTGGGTTTTGAAATCCTATTTGTTATGACAGCAAAATGTAGTTATGTTGAATCGTTTTACTCCTCAGCACAATATGTTTTGTTTCCTCACATTTATCTTAATGTGCAGAGAGGGTTTGCTGAGCACAAACTTATTTTTCAGCTCCATCCTGCTTTAAAATGAATACATTTACACACACGTATGCCTCAGAGACACCCAGTACAACCCTCTACTAATCCCACCAGGGGTTAAGCGCTCCGCTCAGCTGCATCTCAGTCTATCTCAGGGTAGTAATGTGAGGAGAGAACACTTTAGTGTCGTTTTCCCTGGATCCTCCAGTCAGAATTCTGCTTCTCTGTAACTTGCCCAAAGGCAGCTGAGGTGATAGCAGACATTTTGAAGACAGAAACGTCTTTTACCTCCTTCATTTTTGGAACTCCTGCCTTTCAGCTCACTCTCTTGCTGAGCAAGGAGTCCAAGACTAACTATGATCCACCACCACCGCCCTGGAAGGCAATCAAAGCTGTTGGTCTCTTTCCATCAGTGGTTGGATAGATGCAATGGTAATTCAGAAAAACATAAATGTGAGAGGTGCTTCGAGTAAGGTTCCTTTTCTCTACATCTTAAACAAACAGTATTTATTTTGTGGCTGCGAGGAGGGTTTGTTCACCCATAATCTTAAATACCAGGTTTCCACTGTGAGCTAATGGCCAAATGAACATTGACTTATTCTCCACCTGGTCTCATTAGACCTTAATTGCTTTACTATTGTACACAACATTAAGCCAATATCGATGACGAGACCAGTTGCCCCCGTTGTGTAAAACCTCTGGGTCGAGCCCGGCTGGGTGGGCTGAAAGTAAGGTGCAGGAGCTGGTGAGGGGCTGTACACCAATCTGTCCCCCTGTGGAGCTTTATAAAGATTAAAAACAATTAATTAAGTTCCTGTTAGTCTAAATGACTTATCTGAGGTCCACCCAGGCCATTGCATGCAAGGCTAAACCTCATCAGATGCATACTAATGATTCAACCGCTGTTGCCGTGGCGAGGGGCATTACAACTCTCTGCTTCCCAAATGATCGCATGCTATCACCTTGGGTTTTTGTCACAAGGCCATGGCAATTAGCTTAGAACATGGAGGAAGAGGAAAGAAAAAAACAACATAATAAAAATAAAATAATTGCCCCGGTAATTATCCTCATCTTTCTCACTCAATGTCACATCGCGAAGCTGGCAATGCTCTGTGGGGAGTGAGGAATGAGTCTGGGGCTTTTTATTTTTTTTATTTTTTTTTGCTGTGTAAACTGGATTAGTGCTCTGCCTGTCCCACCGTGGCAGGGGAGTGATTGGATTAACGGCGTGGAGAGCACAGCAGTATGGCAAGGGGATGGATTACTGGCCCAGTTGGGCTCTTCGCTGGGCACTCCGTGGCCTGCAGGGAGCCCTGGGAGGCCCCAGACATTTTAAAGGGCTCCGATAACCATCTAGACACTCTCTCTCTCTCTCCTTGCTCTAACCCCGCCGCTATCTCTGCTCTCCCAGCTCAAACAGCAGCGAACACAAGTTCACTTTTAGAGGCTATGATGTCCATTAGGTTTCTACCTGCTGCGCCGCTGCCAAGTGCAGATAAAGTGGTATCTACTCTGGCCGCAGTGTGCCAGTGGGTGGTGAAAGTTTCTGAAGGTTTGCAAAACACACACACACACACACACACACACACACACACACACACACACACACACACACACACACACACACACACACACACACACACACACACATACACAAACCAATTGCGACCATGCAATTTCACATTTATAGTATTTAGCTCTGCAGACAGACATGTGCAATACAATGTGTAGATAGATAGCTCCTTAGTGTTGCTGCTGACTTTGTCTAAATAGGAAATTACCAGCAGTGCATCCCTGTAAAATAGTCACCGCATGCATCGGCGGGCCGTACACACAGCGCATCTGTTGCCAGTTTCAGACCAACGCACTTTGCGTGTTCACGCACAGCGCCCGTGTTGTGTACGTATCGTGTTCTCACATTTGCGCAGAAGCAGACCCGTTTCCTCAGCAGAAAACCTTTCGCTTCTCCAAGTTGCCCAATCTGCCCTTTAAAAAAAGCAACGGCCCAGTTCGAAGAGCCCCTGGCTTTTAAAAGGAACAAGAGCCATTGCCGTTAAACTAGCAAGAGTGGAGTCGGACAAGCCTGAAATCCACTTGCACCATGCACTTTAGAGGCTGTGCTATTGATGGTTGAAATAGAGCATTAAGAGTCCACAGCTATGCTAGCAGCTACAAGAGGCTGTAGCCTACTCAGGCACAGCTGCGTTTCAGCTAAATGCTAACGTTTGTTAGCATTTAGCTAAAAAAAAAAGTTTTTTTAAATTGTGTGGTTTGAACGAACAACATGTAACGTGTTCATTTGGGAGCTTTAGACGTGCTGGGAAGCAGATCTAGCTTCCTTTGAACAGAGCAGGGCCAGCTGTTTGCCCCTGGTTCCAGCCTTTATGCTAAGCTAAGTTAACTAGCAGCTGGCAGGAGCTTCATATTTACTCTCTTGTCAGGAATGCTTTGAAGCACATTTCCCAAAATGTCGAACTAGCTCTAACCGTCTAACGAATGCAGACAATACAAGAAATGCAATATTACTTGTGCCAGACTTCCTCTGAGGTCAACCGCAGCACCTCCTTCATTTCTTAAGATTTCCTTCCTGTAAGACAGGAGTGCGAGGCGAAGAAGAGAAAACAAGGCCCGTGGGGAGAGGCAGAACAGAGTTTTTTCATCACTTCATGCAGCAGTAATAAATATGGCCTGTGTACTCATTAGCACCAAGCCGCATACAGTTTTGAGGAGCTTGTGCTTGATAAATAATGCAGTAGAGGAGTGTCTGTTTGATCCTTGGAACAGAAGAAACCTGGGGACCATTTTTCTTCAAAGCGAAGCAGTGCAGGTAAGCAGAGGCTTCCTGGCAGAGTCAAAAAGAAAACTAAATCCTTGAAACTGAGTCATTAGATTATAACATTGCAGTGTTTGATTAGTCTGGTTCTAAAATGCAGATTGTGGCTTAGAAACTATTTTTGTATCCTAGCCCAGTGTTATGATTGTAATTGTTGTTCCTTTACCGAACTTGGCGAGACACATGCTTTGTGTTCCTCTGCACCGTCCTCCTTTACATTCAGACAACGGTACACTCATTGAATTGAAGAACAAAACCCTGCCATTGCTAAATGAAAACTCTCAGGCTGCAAGCAAGCCTCTGGAGAGAAGTCTGGGATAACTTTGAATAGCAAATAAGTAGACACTGGAATCCTCGACATCTTATCCTCTGACAGGAAACTATATGTCACTGTTAATAATTTGTCTGTAATGAGTTGTTTTGAATCCATTCCTCTCCTTATCTGGAAGAACCAGGGTCTAACATGGCAGTTTACAAACAGCTTCCAGAAAGCCAAACTGAAAAACCTTTGTTGAACTTCTTTTTCATGCTGCAAGGAAGTGAATTTAACACAAATTATGAAGTGTATTAAATCAGAGAGCAGCTTTCTTGGACTCTGGATTCAACATAACCAATGAATATTGCACAAACTATACTATACTGGCTATAAGCGGAAAAAATGACAAATTAGCTGTCAGGGGCCATCACATTTACTTCAGTGCATACTAGTAACTCTAATCTATATTAAAGAAGACATGAAATACAAAGAACGCTGTCACTACCTCGAATAATGATATTTGAGAAGATCTGCAGATTTACAGACCCTACGTGAGTTCCTCTACATCTCTCCCCGAGACGCTGTTCCTGAAACATTTCTGGTTAAACAAAAAAAAATGTATTTCACTCTTCCTACTTTAATGCATTGGGACCTTTTGAGCATTCACTGTCATTTACTTTCCACAAAATGCATAATTCAGTGCACTGAACTCGGGAAAACAATCCCTGATATATATTGTGAGTCAGTGGTATAAACCACCCACATGGAAGGCGCCGGCGCTGCCGTCGGGCTGCGCAGGTTCTGCAGTCGTCTCTTTTGAAACAACACAGCGGCGCATTCAGGGCAGGCGGAGCAGGGGGGATATGACAGATGGATGTGATTTAGGACAATATTCATCTCTTTCTTGAGGTTGTTCCCTCCCGCTGCAAAGAGTCCCGGGAGTCCCAGAGGGCAACAAGCGTCAATGCAACTCGTCAGCGATGGGAGGATTGTGTTCTTGGCAGGGCGCCGCTATTTATAATCACTCAACACAGGGAAAGTGTCCAATAGCGTTAGTAGCTCCTTATCTCTGGGCTCTGTCAATATTCCTGTGTGTAGGCGGGCAGTGATGCTATCACAACGCACCAAACAGCAGCTTCACAAAAGGCATGCCACACACACGCACAAGCGCACACACACACACACGCACAAGCGCACACACACACGCACCCAAAATAAATACTGACACCGGTCTTTTTTTTTTTTATGCAAACCCTTTTTGTGGTTACTGCCAAATCCAACATAATATTTGCAAGACGTATTCCTCACTGCAGTGTGTGTGTGTGTGTGTGTGTGCCCTGAATCAGTATATTATCCAATAAATTATTCAATCATATAAACCTTCCTCAATAAATTCACCACTGAGTGTGACGAAGGGAACCGACGTTTGACTGGAAAAAAAACATTTTTCTTTTGCTGCACATTCCCCTGTTATCACACTGCGGCCCTTTTCTACCGCTAACTCCATTGTTACCGCGAGGGCGGACTGTAAATACACACAAATAGTCACCAGCTGCTGAGCACAATGGGCTTGGAGGTCCACCTCCCCTCTCCACGCATGCTTTTACCCCACATCTACCTGACACCCCCTTATTAATATACTGTATCTTTTGCTAACAGACACTTGATCAAAGAGGTAATAGGCGTACAGGAACAGATGAGAAAACCAGGCGCACACAGTTCCTCGTTTCCCTGCTAATTTGAAAATCTGTTGCAACCTGCAGCTACTCTTTTTCTGTCTCTTGAACTCACACCACCTTCATACTATATTAGGCGTATAATTGCTCAGTCAACAACAATCCCCTGAACCATTTAATCTTTAAACGGAGCAGTAGCTATCTGCCTGCTAAATCAGCCGTGACCTGGTCTTAGACAATTAAATGAGCTATTGTTTGGGCTAAAACACGGAAACACACACACAGTCGTGCCCTTTGTTTGTCCAGAGGGGCCCACCTGAGCTCCCATTGGTCCACAGACACAGTGGGAGCTGCCCAGTACACCTGCAGTCACCTTGGTAGAGGGAAAGGAACTGGAACCGACTCAAGTTCAATGCTAAGAGACATCCTTGGGTGGGCTTAGCCAAGATACATAAATGAAATGAAATACATCTGTGAACTGGACTCTACCCTACTTTATTAGATGTAATCAGAAGCACGGAGTAAGGAGGGAGAGAAATGCCAAAATACCCCAAGGATCTCTAAATCTAAATGTAATCTAAATGTACGTCTCGTGGAGGGTTTTGTTTATCAACTTTTTGTGATGAACAGAAGGTCAGGGCTCTTTTGCAAGCTGCTTTTTTTTTTAATCATGCAGAGGAGCAGGGAACATTAACACAACATCACCCGAAAAGAAGACGACATTTCATCTCTGCAAACGTAAACGATAACCATGACGAGCCGGGATCGGACTCGCACCTCACCGACGATATTTACTTATTCATGTAGATGACACACACAAAATGGGAATGACACACACACACACACACACACACACAATCCATGCACGCCGTACGCACTCCCAATACTTTGGCAGAGAGACTGGATGCTGCAACAGACGAACAGCACAATGCTGCGGTTTCCATCAAACTGGCCAACATGAAGCCGCCAGAGTCTAAGCATCCAATTATGCTCCAATTATTCAAGACTAGGAGTAGAGTATTTGTACACCCTTGATGCTAAACCCACCATAAACTCTGAATATGTATGTGGAAACGTACTCGGCCATACACCGTTTCTGATTCGTGTGGCTGGATAACGGATATGCCGTTAAGCTACATGTCACAGGGGCACGAGGGCAGTCTTTCATATTCTGTAATTTAAAGAGTTTCACATGAGCACAACATTAAATTCAGCCGTGAAAGTTAAGTTTCATGTTGTGTGGTCTCAACAGCTGCTGCTTTGTTGAGATCACAGAATTATTCATGACACTGTTTATTTTAAATTTTTTATAAAAGTACAAATTTTCTGATCCTGTCCTCATTGACAACCTTGACACTTGTCTATTCTCAGGGCCAAAACAGTTAGATTGGAAAGACTGACACACACGCACACACACACACACACACACACACACACACACACACACACACACACACACACACACACACACACACACACACACGCACACACACACGCACACACACAGACAAACACAATATTGGCACGATTCTTTAACAACAAGATTGTGATAATGCACACACCACACAGATGGTGCGCATGGTGGAGCAATGTACCAAACACTAAAGACATCTCGCACAAATGTCCTCACAAATAATTTAATGTGTGCAGAGCTGCTCACCCAGCAGGCAAGTGGTTCATAACTGCTGGCGTTGCCCCCAGCAAGGTCCGAACCGGCCCAGCTGCCACGCTGGGAAAACAAAATCAGACGCACCTAAAGTCATTTCACAGAGGCAGGCTAGGGAAGGGATCCAGATATGTAGCAGCCATCCCTCCACAATAACCACTTATTTGTTCAGCGGCACGCTAAATTCCTCAGCCCTGCATTTGCCGCCTGGTTTGCGACGTTCAGAGTTGCTAATCTCGTTAAACAGCGGAGAGGACATTAATCGCGAGCTATACAAACAAGCCTGTGAGCGTCGGGCTGGAGGCTCAGCGGGCTCGTCTCCGATACCACACTGCTAAAGCCTCTGCGTGAGGGCTGGTGTGGGGGGACTTGGGCTGCGAAAGAAAAAACGGACACAAAAACATATAAACAAAACAAAACAAAAAAGAAAATCCCAAGAGAGCGGCAGTCGTCACCCTTTAGAAATATCTTTTTTTTAGTTAGCGGTCCCACTGAATTTATTTAGGGTACTGTTGGACCCAATTACAAAGTATTGTGAACAAAAATGTTTTGTGGAGTCTACCAATGCTCCTGCTATATGTGTCTTACGTTAAAATGTACAGGAAGAGACAAAAAAGTGGACTTGTTATTGACATTTTTCTCTTTTTGACCATAATGTTAAAGCAAGACGACTATCGAAAACACATTTGATGTGAGGCAAAAAGGTACATTTCGCCCATCTGAATCCCTTTGGCCGTCTGAAACCTCTCTAGCCCCCTGTGCTTTGATGGCAAATGACAAGCAAACAAATAAGGATGGTGGCGAGGTCTTACCCTGTAGTAGTCACTGCTGTAGATGTCCCTGGACATGCCGAAGTCTCCAATCTTGACCAGCAGGCCATTGCCCACAAGGCAATTACGGGTTGCCAAATCTCTGTGGACAAAGTGCTGGGAGCCCAGGTACACCATGCCCGAGGCGATCTGGGTGGCGATGTGCAGCATCTGGGAAAGGCCCAGCTCTCCGCTGGACTGCAGTGGCTGTCCGTCGACCAGGATCATGGCGTCTGGGCCGTGGGCTCTGGGTGACAAAAACAACAACAAATCCCTTTGATTGAGGATCTAATATTGATGATGGAGTTTAAGTAAGTCTCAATCAGACTGTATTGAAGTAAGCTGTTTTTTTTTAATTAGTATTATTGCTGAGGAGTTTAACTTTCTTCCTTTGAACGTTACATCATCTCACTTCAACAACCGTTTAAAGCCCTCTCAGCATGACAGACTGTGACCTCACTGCCCTTTTAATAAGTAACCCAAAGCTCCTGAGAGTGCTAATAAAGCCTTATACTGGCAGTATTGGGGCCTTTTCTACTTTTACCTATTGAGAAAATTAGCATAACAAAGACTGTGAAATCATTAACAAATTGACTATAACCTGCAGCTTAAATTGCAAAGACAAAGTGTTTTCTATTAATTCCACGGCTGTTATATGACTCATTGGTGGAGCGGTTTTGGCCACAAGTCCAGCATGTCAGGAACTTGCCTCGAGGCTCATGCACTCATTTCCTGTGAGAAGTACCTGCTGTTGTCCTCACCTTCTTGTCGCCATGACTAAAGACTGTGTGCCTTCCAGAAAAAGCTCCGCCACTCCCTCCCAGGCTGTCTTTCCTTTCCCATCTCTCAATTTTGGTACAATTCACCGTTCTTGGCTTTAAGTGTGTGTGCAATAACTCAGCTCCACTGTAGAGGGATTAGCAGTACTCTTTGTCTCTCTACCTCTATTTCACTTGAGATACATCTAGTGGCGGCCGAACGACGGCAGGTCGCTCTCCTTTTATCTGAAAGGTCGAGCTGGACACGCACATCAGATACTCAATTCATTCCTGCCGATTCCCCACACATCTAATTTGTTAAATGTGACCAACAGGGCCAATAGACCAAAAATCAGCCACGTCTTGCACCTTGCATGAAAGAATTTCATCATTCGCGACATTGCCTTTCATTTCAGGACTGATTTCCCAACAGAAAGTCTTCATGCGCTCTCGAATCCGCGCACACACTCACACCCAATCGTAACATCTTTTCAACTATTGCTCGAACTTCAAAAACAAGAGAGACCACACATACACACACACACACACACACACGCACACACGGCTGCTGTCAACACACTTCTATCCCAGACTCATGCGCACACTGACATCAACTCCAGTGAAGCTTCCCATTACCAAAGCGCTCGCTGTACAGGCATCGTGTCTCTTTTGTTGAGGCTTATCAGAGGTCACTTCCCTCGGTATAGTCTGACATTACGGAACAAAAGCACTAAAGCACTCATGTTTGATAACCCAGAAGGCTGTGAAGTTGGTTGGATATTGTATCGGTAGCAGGAATTTGACGAAGCAATCTCAGTTTTCTTGTTTTCTTATTGAAGCTTTACAATTACTGGATGTCAATAACTCGAAGGACACTTTCATCTAAAAGTCAAGCCGGTACCCTGAGTGAAAATGCTCCAATGCACAGGTGGCACACATACACACACACACACACACACACACACACACAAAAAACACATTGGCACTGTTATTAAGCTTTCACCCACTTTAGTTACCGATAACGCATTTTATAATTTGCTGAGCCAACGCTAGCCTGGTACATTGAGGTGTACCTTCAGTGAGTAACTGACCTGAGGAACTTGTTGAGGTCCCCGTGCTTCATGTATTCGAACACCATGATGAGAGGGTCTCCGTCGACGCACACTCCGTAGAACTTAACGATGTGGTCATGCTGCAGATTGGTCAGCAGCTCTGCCTCCCTCTGGAAGTCCTTTCTTGCCGACAGGTTGGGATCTTTCAGAGTCTGAAAGGGAAGATGCAAATGTCACCGTCACGCATTCAGGAAAGGTTAAGATTGGAACGGATGGTTGGGACAGTCATAATGAGCGGACTAGGCCGGCCTCTGTCCAAGTTTGGAGAAAGCAACCAATGTGTCATCTGCAGTTCTTAGTTCCATTGTTCTAGTCATTTGTCTGATGGTATACAACTATATACAACTCCAGAAAAATGGAGGTAATAGCATTATAATAATACTGGTACATGAATTTCTTGTTGTCCATTTGTTGAAGCAAAACAAGTATTCCACTTTGGCTGCCAGATGAGGGCAACTTCCTGGACATGCAATTGAAACATTTTGATTTCACAAATTGACAATAATCACTTGAAGGTACCATTACTTATGGCCTCTGCGAGGCTAAAACCTTGTTTCCCGTGAAAGGGGAATATAATAAACCCTGTTGTTGGTTCAGCCGAGACCTCCGGTCCTTCTCAGAACATAACTGTCAGCCTCAACCTGCGTCTGGCCCCTACATTGTGCTGCATTGTAAGTTATACCCTGTGCTCTTCTTCTTTCTCCTGCTTCCCTCTATCATCCAATTAGCTAAGTCTTTGTTGTGAATCATCCATTCAGTGCACCCAATTTGTCCGTCAGTTTGTAACCATGAGGGTGGCTCTAGGGTTGACAATGCCTGTCCACCCGACTGAAATATGTTGACAACTATTGGATGTGATGTGCAGCCATTCGTGGTCCCCAGTGGATGAATCCTAACCTGATTTGCCAGATGGTTTGTTACACAGACGACATTGGAAACTCTTTGGAAAAGGGCAGGCACTTTAAACAAATAGTTGGCAGGTGATTGGATGAATTATCAGACAATCAAACTCTTGACAGTTGAGAGAAGAGCAAAATCATCTTTTCTAACGAGAAAAGCGTTCTTTTGCTCGTCTTTCAATTAAGTAATATTCACAAGTTCTGACATAACCTATGCTATTACAGCATCTACACTACCGTTGTTAGAAGCCGTTATTGTCGTTTAGAGCGTACATTCGCCTCTCCGAGTCCTCTCTACAAACGCAGGACGCTGATTGGCCGAGATACTGGTGGTTCTGACACAAAACACATTACTTGAAGCCTGACAAGATGGATTTTAGCGTGATCAAGCTGCCATGCAAGGTTAGATAACTACTACTGCTAAGTACTACTACTACTACTGCTACTACTACTACTACTACTACTACTACTACTACTATGACTACTGAGTAGTTGATCCCCTCATTTGTCCTCTAGCACCAGAAGTTTGGCAGTTCTTTCTTTGAGTGAAATGGTTCGATAACTGGTGGATTATTACCATGTCACTTGGCACAGATAAACAAGGTCCCCAGTACGTTTTGGTAATTGTATGACTTTTCATCTACTGACACCAGCGGGTTTAAAATTTCTCCTGAACTCTTTCTTTCTACCCGATAATGTGTTCCCTTTTGTTGCTGCCTCCAGCTGCTGCTGATGTGTTTGTTTGCCCACCTCCTTTCCTTTATCACCAACAGCAACAGCAACAGAGTGACTCCATGGGAATAGAAAAGATAACAGGGGGAAACAGTTGCTGTTTGATTATTGGGATTGCCCGATAGTCGACGGTAAACACGGTTTTGAGTTAATGCTAAACTATGTAAAAATGTCTCCAAAATGATGAAGAAACCTTTGAAACTGTGAAGTAGTCTGTCCTGGTTGAAAGTATTTTTACACACAGTAGGTGGCTATGTAATATATCCACTGTTTTTGTGTGTGTGGGGGGGCTGTACACAAAACATGTTTATCTGATTGTTGGACGAATCAAGCAACTTGAACTCCTTTGAAGTGGAGTACACACATGACATGTATGCCAGTATCATAAAAGAAGGGAGAAAAATATCAAATAACGGCAATAACATGCTTTGTATTGCAGCCTCTATCGGACACATCCTGTGGAAGAAGAAAACACAGCAAGTTGCTTCTCTTGATCTCCTTGGCCTGGAGACCTGCTTTCTCAGCACGCTGCCGACGCTATTACAGATGGAAAGTCCTTGGAATGGAAAAACATTTACTCATATGTGCTGCTCTTGCAGTGAAGTGCTGGAGGTGGTTGAAATGTACGGCAGAGTGGGTAAAATGGCCATAAAAATCTATTACCAAATCAAACCGCACTCTTAAGGATATGTTTCTTGTCTGGGCATCCTTCCAAAACAATACCTTCAAGTGCTCGACCACAATAAATTGAGGCAAAGCGCCGCAATGAGTTTTCCCTTTGTTGACCTTTAAGTGTATTCAGAGAGCCTGTTTCTGCTTCATCACAGACAGGAGCATGTTCAGAGGAAAATGCACATTGCATTGTGTTTTGAAAATTAAGAGGTCATTGTAGAGGATGTTTATTATGAAACAGTTTCTTTGTTAATCCTGTAATGAAGTAAGAAGAGGAAGTGACAGACAGACACCCCATCATCTTCATTTAAACTCTTCCACTGTCAAGGTCAGGGCTGTTTTCAGACTGGATTTTTTTTGTTTTATTTTAGTTTGTTGACTCTGCAACTTCAGGGTAACCCTGCTTCACCATCATACAATCGCTCATGTTCACACTTAATGGTGAGCACAGTGAAAGCATTGCCCACAGAGGGTCAATGCTTCTAAAGCTTTAAGCTCTTTGAAACAAAGCATCTAGTTCTCCGGAGTATTAACTTTGCTTGACAGTAATTGCCCGTCCCTAGGCTGATACTTAGACTGGTTCTAAAGGGGTACAAAGACAGATGGGGGTTGGGGCGCACTGCCCCAGACGGGAGCCGCCAAACTGAACCCATTTTTAAAAATGTTCATACAGATGCCAAATCCCCATTTCTAACTAAATTCAATCATGTTTTTCACATTAGGACATTTCGGGAAATATGCTGAATCACGCTTTTTGCTGGGAGTGAGATGAGACGATCGACACCATCTTCATAAGTGTCGAGTATGAAGCTTTCACTCAGGAGCCTACGGTGTGCACCAGTCTCCAGTCACTTACGTAACACCCGGTGGTTTACTCCTTTGTGAGCAGTAAATTGGGGTTTTACTTATTCTCATCATTTTTGCATCATCACTGACAGCAGTAGAGCTGCAAGGTTGCTCATAATCAGAAGGATTACTAACCAGTGGCTATCTGAGATATGCACAGTGATGGTGGTTGGCCTGCGGACCAGGGCTGTGACATTCACATAAAACTGATTTATGATGGCACAGCGCGCTGCAGGGGCTCGTGATAGGTCAAAACATCGTTCAGCATGAAAACTGGACTCACCCAAAAACTGTATCTTTTTTTTTTAAACTATCAAATGAAACTCACTGCAATTCATGTTGTCCATGAGATGGACACTACTTAGTTTTTTGCGGGGCACTATATCACTGGTTCAAGGCTTAGCTTCACATTTTCATACGGATATGAGTGCTGATCTTCTCATCTCACTCTGCACAGTGAAAGTGTATTACCCAAAATGTCAAAGAACACACACACACACACACACACACACACACACGGAGAGAAAACATACCTTGACAGCCACCAGCATCTTGTCCTTGGTGGGGCAGAGGTTGTAACACTCAGCCAAGAAGACTTTACCGAATGCTCCTTCGCCCAACTCCCTCTTCAGGATGATGTCTCTCCGCTTTATATGCTGGACTACTGAACCACAGACAGACAGGCAGGGAGAGAGAAGGAGGGAGGGATGAGGGTTAAGGAGTCATTAAAAACAAAACAAAAAAGAGGCTTTCCTCAGATGTTAAACATTTGTGTGGGACAGAAAACCATGCTGTGGTTGCAGAAACATTTTTTTTAGAGGGAGAAAGGAAGCAAAGAGCAGCTGTTTGTGCTGCACTGTGGGTGCAGCTGTACTTTGTAGTGCCGTATTTCACATTCTAGTCAGGAGCTCATATTTGTAAAGATACAGTCCGAGGACGTGTGTACAAAATGATGCCGAAGACATCTTTAATTTTCTCTTTGATGTATTAGTACATGCATGAGAAATCAAACGCTTTGAATATTTCAGCATTTCTCCTAATGTAAGCGCGATGCAGCTTCACACTTGTCAAAGTGTGAACAATGTTTTATCTAACTGTGAAGTTACATCATCGGCGAACATTGGGGTTCAAGTGGTTTTAAATCTCCAAAGCGCAAAGGAACTGCAAGGTGACGACGAGCCGCACATCTCTGATCTGGATTCCTTGTTTTCTACTGTCGGCACTGAAAACAACACAACGGGACATTTTCTAATGAGAGGAGGTAAAATGTCTAATCTCGGTGAGGAAAATGAAACAGCGGGCTGAGCATGGTGAAATCTCTCTCTCTCTCTCTCTTTCTATATACTCCTTATTCTATTTTTTTCCCAACAACTCACTCTAAGGATCATTTAAGAGTTGCAGGACAGTCACTTCCAATCATTTTGGATGTTGTGACCTTCAATCTTTTGTGTTGTGCGTCAGTGAGCGAGACGGAGCGAGAGGAAGAAAGTGTGAGAAAATAGTGAGACCGAAAGTCACACAGGCGTCAGCGATAAACTGTTACACCCTGATACCTGGCAGGCTCCGAATGAAAGAGTTGGGGAACGTGGAGGAGTTTTTGGCTCCTGAACAGAGCTGCTCTGAATGAACATGACAGTTTGTAGGTTTACCATTAACATTGCAGCACTTCTATAAAAATGTACACATAGACGTGTGTTATATTTATAAGCAGTTTCCCAACAAGAGCTATACATAAAGATGAGAGGCACTATACTACCACAATATGCATACATTATGAATGAAATTAAACAAGCATGTTTAATGCTCAGCAACTGGAAACGCATACATAGGTGACGGTCCAAACTAAATGTATTACATTTTAAATTAAATCATGAATCCCAAATTAAATCCAACGTGAACCACTGGAATTACATTACATTCTAATGTTTACAAGCAATCAGTGTCCAATATTTGTTTCACCATAACTACTTGTAGAGTACATAAGGAGGAATGCCACCAATTTAAAGAAGCCATTATGTAAATTGTTTATCCCCCCCCCCCGACATTCAGTGTCTGTGGATCACTCTGCTCTTAATCTGATCAAAAGCATTATGAGCCTACTATTTCATTACAGAGGGAAATCAGGTTTACACAATAAATAAATAAATGGGCCACCACAAGATAATAACATGAATTATGAAAAGATTGAACCAGATTTTAAATTAAATTAAAAATCAAGCTGAATCTTTTGGCCTGCTTGTCAGATTGGACAGTGAGATTAATAATTCAAGGCCCTTTCATTGCGATAAGAAAGATTGATTTAACGGCCCTGTGATGCAGCCGAGACGCCATGCGTTATTTTCACCATATGTCTCCAGGCTTCCTATACATCCTCTCCTTAGCAAAGCCACCAATCCGACGTGTGCTCGGCAGACGGGTAAACATCCAGCATCTTCATCTGTCCTCCATCTGTGCGTTATTTGAATACGTATTATAGAAAATATGTCACTGAGGACTCATGAGCACACTAGACCACATAAAAAAAACACGATGTCCCTGCAGCGAGAGCTCATGAGCTGTTGCATCTGTTGTCCCCGGCAAACATAAAAGTGAGGCATCCTGGATCTTCGAGGCAGGTCAGTGTTGCTTCAGCTTCTCTCAACACCTACAGTATTGCTATTTGATCTCTTTCTGCAGAGGAGGCAGTTAACTTTCAGGAATATAAAAAAAAAAAACACCAAGCAGCAGCGAAGTGTGGCTTCCCTCAATGATTACATTTATTTTTCTGCTGCCGGAAGGCATCTTCATGTGTTTCAGGTGGGAAGAACTTCTTCGTAAAATAGGTCAGGAGACTTCGTTTGCTGATTGGCTGAGGATATTGTCCGGCTGCAAAACTTAAGCTATCCCAAACTTTTTGCAGCAGAATAAAATGGCCCATTTCCATATACATTGCATGGTAGCGTGCCACAGGCAGGCACTTCGCTGGTTTGTTTTTCTGCTTTTGACTAAACGATTTCCGGCCCTGCCTCCCCACTCCTCAGTTACTGATGCTCTGCCTGTCGAGCACGACACGTTTGCAGTTTGCAATGACAGTGGGGGCGTGATAAAATAAGATAAGATAAGATAAGATAATCCTTTATTAGTCCCGCAGTGGGGAAATTACAGGATTACAGCAGCCTTGCTCACAAGTGAATAAAAAGAATAATACAATAGAAGCAAATAATATAAATAAATATAAATGAGCAGTAAAACAGTAGAGAAATATTAATATACAGACTGAATAGAAAAGTACTTAAACGTATTGCACGTAAATACACGTAATATACGTAATAATAATATTGCACCAGGTGAATGATAAAGTGACCAAGTTCAGTTCAAGTGTTCAGTTGTGTGAGTGGTCTACTGGGAGCTCAGCTGGTTGTGCAGCCAGCGTGATTTAGCGCTTGAAACAACACAGCTACAGGTTTTCTGACAGAGGAAGACAAAATGTGGTGGAAATTTCCAAAGAAAAAAAACTAAACTTCTCATTTTTAACCAGACTGTCAATTGTGTTGACTGAGATGACTTTCCTACAGCTGTAGCTAGCTAGCTAGATTGGGCTAACGTTAGCTTCAAGAGTTGGTAAAAAAAAGCTTGGTCTCCAGCTGACTTTTGAATGTTTCCAGCTGAGTCGTTCTGAAACATGAGTCCTGGCAAGACCATCATGGCTAAAATGCTAAAAGACAGACATGTCCCCTGTGCAACATCGCTAACGCTAAGCTATGATTGGACCACCGCTGTTGGAGGGAAACCAATTTGATGAATACATACTGTATCTAAGGTGCGATTAGTTACCTTGCTGCAATTCTCCAGTTCATCTATTTAAACCCTTATTACCTGTGGTTCTGCTATGATAGAGATAATAAGTCGCCTCTGAAATGTTTCCTCATTCACAGACACACATTCCTCAGGGTCCTTTTCTTTTTCTCCGTGTTCTTTTCTGCAACTTCTCCAGACTCACCAGACCATCTGGCCGCGAACATGTTGAGAAGGCGATTCATAAGAAATGTCACCTGCTCCTCTGGTGTTCCTGTCAGACGGTATCAGAACCAGCGTTGCTGAAAATCAGTGTTAAATATGAAGACATGTCCCAGTTTTTAAAGTAGATCAGAACACGAGTGTCTGCAGAAGCTGGCAGACAGTTTGCCGGGTGAGAGTCCCACCGGGGACACTCACACATCACTGCTGTCAAAGCTCCATCCTCCAAAAAGCTGCTCGCCAAGAGCTGAAAGAAAACATCCTTAAGTCCATACACATTTTAATTCAAAATGTGTTTTTGACTGGATTTCAAAGGCCAAATGTCTCTGACACTTTCGCAGCTGATAAAAGAACAGAGATGTTGTCTTAAGAGTTTCCAGACTTAACATCCATCCCCCCACTGAATCCTATCTCTACTGCTCCACTATTGTACTGTTCCTCGAGAAAAATGAATAATCTTTTACTGTAATTATTTTCCGTGCACTCCTCCAACATTTATGATCATTCAAGGATAAGCGTTGCCCTTATTATCGCGTGCCTGCCATGCTGCTGATCCAGGTATTGAAGCTTATACTGACGTGGCGCGCGCCTTTAAGCTCCTCCGGATGAGATGGTTGGTGAAATGCCAAAACTGTGGAACAATGTGAAGGTTCTGTCTTCTTATCAGCAGGTGGCGGCTCAGAAACCTTTTTTTGTCTTTCACCAAACAATGCCGGAGAACAATATCATTATTTTTCGAGCTTCTCCTCACGAGTTAGCGTTTGATTGTTATCCTGACTTTCACTTTGTGCGTGTATTCATAGACGGGTTTCTTATCATGCGCAAATTGGTCATTTGCGTCTGTTTTAATCATATCTTATCAGCTTGATCACAATATCTCAAATTCTATCTTTGTCATTATGTAAATCAACCAAACTGAAGCACACATCTCTGATAAACTCACTTATTATTTTAGAAATTCACTCGTTGTCTTTCCTGACATATTTGCCTACTAATCGCATAAAAGGTAATTTTGCCTTCACTGGATGCTCCATAAACTCTTTTTGCAATTTTACTCTAAGAACTCCGCCTCCCTGTGCTCTCTTTAAGAGAAGAAGTCGCTGTGATCAGGTGCATGATGGGTCAGATTTCAGTCGGAAAGCCCAAAAATAGTGCTTTAACTGTGTCAAGAATGAAATGTTAATGTGTAGAATAACTGATGGGATCTCAACCAAGCTTGACAAAGCTACGCGGACTCTTGATCAGGCCGCAGAAAACAGTGTCACTTTTTAACGCTGCACATTTAACAACCTGGTCACCAGATTGTGAAACTTTTCATCCCCTTTTTAAAGACTTTATTTCTGGAGTAAACCGGCTGATACACGAGACCACACTGACACATATTGCCTCCAGCAATATGAGGCGACACAGGAATACATTGTCACGCTGGGAGAGTCAGAGTAAGACTGATGTTGACATGAAGAGGAACCCATCCATCAGTACACTGTGATTGCACCGAGAGGTTTACATACAGACAGATCCGTGTCGAGGTGGGAGGGGGTAAATACGGTGACAGCACCTCACTTTTAAACCTGCGCCACTGTAATTTATGATATTTACACTTTAGCCCAGGAGTGGGCAAACTTTTTGGCTCAGGGGCCACATTGAATTAAAAAATTTGACAGACGGGCCGGGCCAGTATCAGATGGATGGAGAGTGTTTGACAAAGGGGGCGTGGCTTATCGCCGTCGGGTCTCTCCGTGAAAAAGAGCTGTCTTTTCCGGTATCGATTATGGAATAAATAACCACTAGTTTTGCTTTATACTTGTTGTGGAAGTCCCAAACATGTCGGAACATGAAACACCCTTGTGTTTGGGTTCATAATATTATCCGTAGCCGCACACAGCTCGGTGAATTTCTCCGACTCCTCCAGGAACTGCGCCGGTCTTATCTCCGTAAAACGGATACCGATTCTGCCATCCACCTTGGAAATAACCACCAGTTCTGCTTTATACTTGTTGTGTAAACTCCACATACGTCGGAACATCAAACTCCGTGGTGTCTGGGTTCATAATATTATCCGTAGTCCCACAACAGCGTCTGAATGACAGCCGCTGCACACACGGAAAGCCTAAAAGAGCGCTGTGCAATAAATAAGCATGAAGAAACATCAACGCTGGTCTGTTGTGGTCATCGTGCTTCGGGAAACTGAACTTGGGAACGGAGAAGCGCTACAGCGGTCTTTACTATAACTTATAATTATTTAAAATAAAAAACTTTTTTTTAATATATTTTTTTAATAACTTTTTTTTAATATATTTTTTTAATGTTATAATAATTATAATACTCGGCGGGCCGTATATTAATACTCGGCGGGCCGTATCCGGCCCGCGGGCCGTAGTTTGCCCACCTCTGCTTTAGCCCATTTTTGCCGAGAAATATGACGGGGAGGGACTGTAAAAACCTGCCACAGGTGGAAAATGATTGTCACTGAAATGCTATTGAAATATAGGTTATAATTTAAAACACTGTGGCTAGTTCATCTTCATCACAGAGCTATGTGTCTTTTCTGTCTCTGATGTCTGAAATTGACTTTAAGTCATCTAAAGCATCTCTGCACAGACACATGAATGAAAGAAAATAGTGATTTCTCCTGAGGAAACCACCGCGTCCATTCAGCACCATGTTTAACACTCCATTCGTACCAGTTGCCCCCTCTTATCTACCTCCCCAGAGATACATATTTCATCCATGTTCGTTAAGGTAAGCAGCTGCTGACCACCTCGAGCGAGCCTATCGACAGTGGCGAGGACAGGTCACTCTAACCTTCAGTTCCCTCTGCAGGAGGACCTGGGCTGCGTCTTGCAGTCTATTTACCACGCTGAAAAGCCCCCGAGATTAAATCTCCATCCCGCAGCTCAGCGTCATTCATTTGTCGTGGCTCACCTGAGGCCTCGACGCCGGCAGACGTTCTCCCTGAGGGGCGGAGAGACAACGCAGCCCAGCTTTTACCCAGCTAGTCAGGTCAGGGGGAGCGCAGCTGTTTGGAGGGCTTTGTTCTGTACCTGTGTCTGCGCGTGCGTGCGTGTGTGTGTGTGTGTGTGTGTGTGTGTGTGTGTGTGTGTGTGTGTGTGTGTGTGTGTGTGTGTGTGTGTGTTTGTGTGTGTGCGTTTGAAGATGTGTTTCTCTTCGTCTACCTGCCAGCTTTGTGCATTCGTGTGTGTGTGTTTCCGCCTTGCAGGCGTGTGCGTGAGTAGTTTTCTGCCTGACAGCCTCCCCGAGTGTGTGTGTGTGTGTGTGTGTGTGTGTGTGTGTGGGTCGATCGATGCGGGGCTTCTCCTCATTGACATGTCTTTTGCAGGGTGGACGCTTTACCGTTGAGACACAGGGGCTCAACCAAAAAAAATGCTGAGGTCATCTCCCCCCAAAAAATGTCTCATTTCCTGGATCAGCTCTACATTTAGTTACTTTGAAGTCACAGAATTATATTTCACTCACGCTGTTATTTATTTTTTCTTTCTCAGGCACAAAGAACAAACCAAGACTCTGCCACTTTAGGTCAGCTCTCATACATCTCCACTATAACTTGTTAAATACATTATTCATGCATCGTCGGATTAATAAATAACTACACAATTTATTTATAACAACGGATAAATATTGTGTCAATCGTTTCAATCTCCTCTGAGATCGGCCTTTCAAAGAAATCAAAGGGGGAGTAATTTCACCCAGATCAGTGTCATGCACTCGTAGCTCACACACACACACACAATTCAATGAAACAACATGTTCTTGTCTTCACTTCGATGCAGGGTGATACTCTCAATGCTAACCCGCCAGGTGAATTAGCTGCGTTAGCATGTTAAGCTAAGTGAAAGGAGTTTACGGCACAAGCTAGTCGGGCGATTCATAATTACTTGTTAACAAGCTAACTAACTGACTCAATGAAGAAGGTGGCATGTGATTTGGCTGAACAATGAGAGGATGACTGGTTTAAAATGTCTATGATGTAATAAAAATGAGCTCCAATGAAACTCGGAATATTCAAATACAATGTAAAACATCACAGCCCTGTTTAGTTATGTCCACTTACGCTATGTCCACTTACTCTGACAAGTTTTAGATTTTGAACTGTTCAAGTTAAAACTTAGTTAAACTTACAATAATGCCTTGTGTTGACTTTTTGAGATTTGTTAGTTTTAATTGAACTTGGGTCTTTAAGTTATCAGTAAAAAAAAAAAAAAAAGACTGAAAAAGGCGGGAGTGGGGGTTTAAAAAAACAAATGCTGTAATGTTTGTGTTTTAGGTAAACTGTCTTTTTTTAAACCATGCGGTTGAAGTCTGGCCATAATCTACTTCTTAAACACTGCAGATAAATCATATACTTAAATTCCAATGAAAATATAGGCATTTTGTGGTAAACCAGAAAGGACTATTTCCACCGGCGGAGGGAGTCTATTAACCCGACAACCTCCAGTGAATCGAGGCGGAGCGATTCACGTTGCTTTCCACCTGCAACAAGTAGAGCGGACTGACCTGAGGGATTCTTTTCGCTTTGCTTCGGTACAGGAAGGTGAGTTTAAATCATGACTTCAAGTATTTTAATGAATTAATTTAATTAATAGCATGTGTAACGTTAGTAATGTAATACAGTTATGTAGTTCGTGCTTTTCAATGGTCTGGAAAGGCTAACTTTGTGGCTTTGTGTCTGAAGGGGACTACGAGAGCGCAGGAAAGCAGTGGCCAATCCGTACCGTAAACACCTGAGTGAAAGTGAAAATCTATTTTCATTTTTAAACATTGTCCATGTATGAAAAATAATTGATGACCTATAATGTATCCAGCTCCACATGCCCTCCAGTGTTTGAACAGGCTG